>JBBPDB010000146.1:7382266-7394347 GCA_037974465.1 Brachypetersius altus
GGGCCTATGTCCCTGGTATCCTTGTTCCCGTTCCTGTGATAGCCTCGTTCACGTCCCTGTATACTCCTGTTTAGGCCTTGCACCTTAGTGTTACCCGTGGTTCTGTGTCAGCTCTGTTCTGTGTCTGTCTCCGTTCCTGTATTAACTCTGTTGTCCTGGTCAGACTCTGTATCCACTCTCCTTTGTGTTCCCGTGTAGACCCACTAGGGGTCTCCCTTATTCCCTGATTGTTCCTGTCTGTTGTCATGCCACCTGTAGGTAAGTATGTGGCTTCCCAGTCACCTGATGTGTATCTCCTGTTAATCACCTCATGTCTCTCATTGGTCCAGGTCCTTGTCTGTTTTGTATTTAGTGTTTGCACCGTGTCTAGTCGACACAGTGGTACTGAGTTCGCTGACCTAATGTACGGTCCCCCTTCTGTAG
This sequence comes from Brachypetersius altus, assembly GCA_037974465.1. NCBI lineage: Eukaryota > Metazoa > Chordata > Actinopteri > Characiformes > Alestidae > Brachypetersius > Brachypetersius altus. The sequence goes on from JBBPDB010000146.1 coordinate 7,382,690, forward strand.
TAAGTAGTCTGAGTATTCCTCATTTTGGTTTTCTGTTTTCTCCTGAAGGCCCACGAGCCTTTTGTGTTTGCCTTGACTCCTGATAAATAAAACGTATCATGTCCAGCATGTCTGTCTCCACTGGCGCTCCCAGTTTCTCTACACACATGCAGGAGGGGAACGTGACATCATGGAATTTTCATTCAAATTGTATATATTAATTTCGCTAGTGGGCTAATGATGTTTGACTTAAGTTGAACTAGAATTAAAAACAAACTGAAATACATGTTAGCTAACCAACAACATACGAGCAGAGCACAATAAAAAACGTGCCATTACCTTTTTTTTATGGATATCATTAATGGTATCATAAATGTTCCCACGGTTACTATCTATACCATCTGTTCTGTTTCCTAAGGAATGATTTACACCTTCCCTTGCTGAAAAGAGTCACTTTACTTTGGTCTGTGCCAGTGCACTCCAAACAGCCAGCGATACCATTGCTCTCAAAGCTTTAAGTAAACTTATGCATGGCTGCACAGGTGTGTAATGTGGAAAAAACACTTAAGATGTTGCTGAAAGGCACTGACCCACAGGGGCACAAAATGTCAGTGTTCTGATATGTTCCCCCAAGCAAACTTCTGACGTACAATAGGCCTCTGCCAGCATGTGCCAGTAAAAACTGGAGTAAAAACGAGGACACCGATATTATTCCACCCACTCACTTATAACCTGAAACCTACAGTACATCAAATCAAACAGATTATGTGGGGGAGTAAAGCATCATCCTCGAAGCAAAATTTCGGCAGCCACTCAGCACAGAAGACACACAACAGGATGCATGCTTTACATTCTTTGTGTATCAACTTCCTGTTGGATTAGGAGAAAAGCACACACAAAAAAATTATGACCATGGAAGAAGGGACCTGTAGACATATAGCTGTGCTGAAAGGTTAGGGTATTATACTCTTAAAAAGGGTTTATAAATCGCTATTAAGCAGTTACACAGCTACTACCAATAAACCAGCTACAGCTACTACCAATAAAACACCATATCTTGACAAATAGTGACCCTGCATCAATGTATGACAACTGACATAACTTCTTTATAACTGTATATTAAATATTAATAAACGGTCTACAGCATAACAATAGGATTATAAATCATTTATAATGCCTGTATAAGTTTAGTGTTACCCATTTATGTAAGGAAAATGCAAGAATTTTAGAATCAGTTAAATACAAGTGTTGTTGGACAAACTAAAAAACAGTGTTTATGAGAAGGACTCCATTAAAACCATGCTTACATAGCTCCAGACCCCTGACTTTTATTCCTGGACTCTACACCTCCCAAGATTTATATCTTCACTTTGTAAGTAGCTTTTGTTAATCTGACTTTCATCATTATCATAATATTTTGCTACTATTCTGATGAGTGCTCAGCTAGCACTAGTACATTCTCTTCCCTTCACTCGCTTTTATGGCAGCTGTGGCTGAAAAATCTAAAGCCCATAAGACATAGTAGCTTGAATTCAAGAATGAAATATTTCTTCTGTTCAACTGATTCGTCTAGATAAAAAGGGAAGAAAAACGTGACTGAAACAGCCTTGAGGTATTAAAAAAGTTCTACAGGAATGTGCAATGTCTGTGAGGCACCAGTCGTCACTTCAGCTTGTGTATAGATGAACTGAAGGGGAAAATTGTGGATTTTTACCCATCTGACCTCGGCAAAGCATTCATGCCTTATTCTTTCCATGCTTTATTTTCAGGAGTGATTATGAGAGCTGCAATGAAACGCACAAATAATGAAGATGACACATTGATGAATTAACAAATTAGACAAAAAGACACTAGGCAATTGTAGCTGTATGATGGTTCATTGGTCAAGGATACAGTGGTATTAGAGCACCTCAGAGGCAGCAAAGCCACACCAGCCAGAGCCAGGTAGCCAATACAAAACTTATGGCAAGGCTTAACTCAATCAATATCAAATAGCAGCAACCTTTTCTAAAGAAACTGTACAGAGTAGCGCATACGATTCAGCAAATATTGATTAAATCTGTTAAAGGACACACCCCACTGGGTGCCTTTCTGCGGGTGGGAAGTGCAGTACATGCTAGTTTGAATAGCTGGTTTGTATTGTTGAATGTGCTGTAAGGTCATTAATGGCACTTTTCTATTTGGTTCTCTTTCCAAGAGGTGATAAGTGGTTAATGAATTCATGTGTGCTAATCAATTTATTTGAAATATACACTTCTAAACATATCTGAATATTTCCACTTAGGGAAGTAACCAGTCCAAAACATAAACATCATAAAAACATTCCTTTAATTTTCTAGTATTTTTAAAAAATTTTTTAAATAAAACATGGTGACCTTGCCCATACACCTTCAGGGTGTTAGAGTGGGAGATTTCAGCATTAAAAATGTGTTGACAGTGGACCTAGGCTCTGTAATTTGGATTGTGAATGCACTTGCATGGCTGACAGCAGAGTAATATCTCACTTTTCCATGCAAAGGCTCGCAAACTCCTCCTCTTGTTCAAGCACCCGGTCTGTAAGGAATGCTTTATTGCTTACTATAATTATGTGACGTTTGCTTCTTTGACGCTTTGATTCTGAGCTGAAAATCACACTTTGGCACATTTCAAAGTGACAGCTCAGAATTAGAATGGGGGGCCTGGACACAGTACACTGTGTTCTGGCATTCCAGGCTGGTACATTAAATATAGCAGGCATCCAATCTGAAGTGTTATTTATGATAACATTGCTGCTGGTTCTTTACTCACAGGCTACCTTATTAGAAATAAATTACTGATGTACAGTTAGGCTGTATCTGTTGATACATAACTTATGACAGGCATCCTCTAGCCCCTTATCACTGGCCTGTTATTGAGTGTTACTGACTATCTAACTGTGACTTGTACCAGCAAAATAAGTAAAGTAGCTCCTTATACTCATGCATGAACACACCATAGTGAGAACGGAAAGAACAGTGTGAAATTCTTTCTCTGCATGTAACCCATTCACCAAGTGAAGCTGTGGGTAGCCACCATCTGGATACCCGGGGAGCAGTGTGTGGGGATAGTAACTTGCTCAAGGGTACCTCAGTGGTGCCACTGGAAGTCCTGGACGTCAAAGCCACGACCTTACAATAGCAGGGGCAGCTCACTAACCAGTAGGCCACCAGCTGCCCCACTACCACATTACTATCTTGTCAGTGACATTGCTGTGTTGCGAAAGGCCCAGCACCCAAATAAAGTCCAGTCAACACACAAAAACTGAGCAGAGACGAATGAGGTAAAGGCTGTCTGGCAAATGGGCTACAGACTGTATTGTACTCCTATATGCATTGTACTTCTGTAAGTGTGAAGTACACTACTTTCGTTACTGTACTTAAGTATGATTTTTTAATATCTGTACGTCGCTTGAGCTTTTCCACATCTCTTAAGACTTGATTTCAGAGGAACAGAGGGAAAATCTCTGCCATCGAGATACTATTTTCAAGGCAAATTTCTCCTGCTAAGATTTTTGGAACTCATATGATCAATTTCACATCAAACTTCTCCCAACACAGTCCAGTTAATGACCAAAATGCTAAACAAATCTGTAACTGTAATGTATGTTGTAAGATGATAAAGGTGTATGATCTCCTAAAATATATTTTCACACTCGACTGGCTGTTTGCATATCTATAAACACAGACAAGTAGCAGAGCAAAGTATTAGGAAACTTCTCTTTCCAGTGGTGATGACCTCCAAATACAGCTATATGAACAGCAGTGAGCCAGCCTGTGCTGTGAAAGAGCAGTATTCTCACAACACATTCTCCATCTCTGGCATCAGTTTTTCACATTCATGACTCTTTCTTGATCACTATTGCACAGTGTTGCCTCAGAGTAACAAACCAATTTTCCTCACTCTACAGTGACATGAAATATATTTAATGACAATGAAAGACAATGAAGGGAAGAGTCTGAATAAGCCAATAAAATGTAATAAATGCACTTGGTGAGCATTTTTATAACTCGTTTGTGGACGATGCACATCCCAGCATGGGACAGTTTCCTGAGAAAATCAATTTTCAATCATTTCCCATCCTTCCAAAAAATATGAATCACATTTATTAGGCTGTAAAGGTATTTTTTTTTTTACATTTGGTAAATTTGTATGAAAAAATGCTTAAATATAAATGCTACCTTAAAGCGACACAGTGCGATGGTGACAAGAATATGTGAATATGACAAGTGAAGGGTCATTTACAGTATGTAACCACTTTACGGAATAATGCAGTGCATTTATTATTTAATAAAGAATTGAAAATGACAAACCATTATCAAATCTTAATGTGGTTTAACTGTTAATTGTGGTTTTGTTTATATTTATTTATTGGTAGGATACTTTGACGCTCCTGAGGGTGCAATTAAGCTAAGGTTTGGGGCCTCACAAAAAAAAAAACATGGGAAAGAGTGCCCCCGGTGGCCACTGATATTGGCACATTTTGACTATAAAAATGTCCATTAGACGTCCCTCACCATACAACATAGCGGGTCGCCCTTCTGTCTTATAAGTGTGATCCCATCTAGCCGCCACATGACAGATGGATACCATTAGTTTGGACAGTTAACAGCTACCTGTCTTCTTCTTCTACTCTCAGCTGCTCCTGATTAGGTGTCGCCACAGCGGATCAACCCTCTACATTTCCTTCTGTCCTCTACATATTTCTCTCACACTCCAACTGCCTGCATGACCTCCCTCACCACATCCATACACCTCCACCTAGACCATCCTCTTCTCCTCTTCCCTGGCAGCTCCAACCTCAGCATACTTCTACAAACACACTCAATCTCTCCTTAGTGCATGTGCAAACCAATGCAGTATCACCTCTCTGACTTTTCCTCCAAAAGGTCCAACTCTTATAGACTCTCTTATGAACTCATTCCGTATCCTGTCCATCCACTCCCTATGCAAATCTTAACATTTTCAACTCTGCCACCTCCAGCTCAGCCTCCTGTCTTTGTGTCAGTGCCACTGTCTCCAAACCATACAACATAGCTGGACCCCCTTCTGTCTTGTACACCTTCCCTTTCACTCTTTCCGGATACTTGTCTGTCACACATCACTCCTGCCACTCTTCTCCACCACACAAATCATTCCTGCCACTCTTCTCCACCACACAAATCACTCCTGCCACTCTTCTCCACCCATTCCACCACACAAATCACTTCTGCCGCTCTTCTCCACCCATTCCACCACACAAATTACCCCCGACACTCTTCTCCACCCATTCCACCACACAAATCACTCCTGCCACTCTTCTCCACCCATTCCACCACACAAATCACTTCTGCCACTCTTCTCCACCCATTCCACCGCACAAATTACCCCTGACACTCTTCTCCACACATTCCACCACACAAATTACCCCCAACACTCTTCTCCACCCATTCCACCACACAAATCACTCCTGTCACTCTTCTCCACCCATTCCACCATACAAATCACTCCTGCCACTCTTCTCCACCCATTCCACCACACAAATCACTCCTGTCACTCTTCTCCACCCATTCCACCACACAAATCACTCCTGTCACTCTTCTCCACCCATTCCACTGCACAAATTATCCCCGACACTCTTCTCTACCCATTCCACCCTGCATGCACTCTTTTCTTCACCTCTCATTCACACTTCCCATTACTCTGAACTGTTGACCCCAAGTATTTGAGTTCCTCCACCTTCACCAGCTGTACTCACTGCATCCTCACCATCCTCTGTCCTCCCTCTCATTCATGCACAGGTACTCTCACTACAGATTATAAATGGTTGCTGCTGGTTGGAAACCTTGCATGTCCAAACTTTTCTGGAAAAAAATGTGTTTTATATATATATATGTGTTTTATCCATCATTAATTAGAACACCTGTGTCTAAGGATGTAGGTACATAGCATTACATCATCAACATGCTGCTTAGTACTAAATACACTACAGTGTGTACACAAAATGTACAGTCTTAAAAATACTTTGTTCATTCTCAAACTTGACTGAACCAAGAAAAGAAAATGTTTTTTATTTATTTAATTTTTTTACATTTTGAAACAGGTTCACAGCTCAAAAAATGAGCTACTTCATGTTCGTTCGTTTTTTGGGTTTTTTTACATTTTCGAAACAACGTCCTTCTATTTGAACCTCCTTCAATCTTCTCTTTCTATCCGTCATACCACTGAACAATCACAGACCCAAATTACATTGATGTTGAGAATAGATCTTACCGCTTTAGGAACGTATCATGTTATGCTGAAAGTTAAAAAAACGAGGTGCAGGTAAACTGTATATGGAATTTTTATTTAGACGGAATTAAAACAAAATGTAAACAAAGCGTGTCTGTCTAAAATGCAACATTCAAACAATATCTTTCAAAGTGCTCAGAAAATAACATAACTAAAAATAAACAAAACATGTGGTTTTCCCCATCTAAATCTACACAGATTTCTTCAAAAACCGGACTCAAATGTTTAAACAAACTGCCCTTTGTAGACAGTGAACTACACTCACATGCAGGTTCATAATTTGCTATCTGATTTGTTCAGTTCAGCGTTTTTGTAAAATAGGAACGTGTTCAATGAATGTTGTTAATTGAACACGTTCAACATTGTCATCACAAGGGTGGTATTACTGAAAAAGCCAAAAGTCTGCAAAAAGCCTGTGTATGAGCCAGTGAAGTGATCAAGGCGTTTACATGTCCAAATCTATATCAAACAGTGTAGCCAGTATTGAGCTGACCCACATATTTTAATCGCATTAAACTTAGGCTGACTAAGATCTTAGTCAGACTGGTGCAGCTGCACCAGGCTGGTTTTGTGTTCATAGCTTAGTTAGACTAGCACACTCACTCTGACTAATATCTAACCACTAATGTGAACGCAATGGCAGTGTTTTTAACCTTCTCTTTGCAACACACAGTACTGCATATTTTTATCTATTTCATGCTCATTCATTATCTATTTCATTAACTATTTCAACACCTGAATCCAACACATGAACTGATTACCATGTCCCTCAACAACTGGATGAGGTGTTTGAGCAGGAGATAGCTAAGCTCTGGAGTGCCAGGAGCAGCATTAAGGCAACTCTACAGTTGTAAACCATGCACAGAATGTACATATCTAAGATGAAAGTAAAATTACTTAAATAAGTAATTTTTTGGAATTTAGGAGGTCTAGGAGGAACCAAATGAGAAGCACTTCAGAGGATTCAGTACTACCTAGTTATACGGTTGCCAGTTCAAATAAAAAAAATAATGACAAACAGCTCACACTTTCTTATTCAGAGAAGGACAATGTGCTGTGCTACAAAGAAAACCCTGTTGTTTTTGTGCACAGGATAGGGCTGACAATGGGCCACTGATAATATATATTTCTTTTTCAGTAATATTTTTAAATCTACTTTCTTGTGCTTTCAGCATCTGAGATGAAACTAGGAGAATTTTTCATTATGACATCCTAGATTATTGCCGGCAATGAGTTATCCCCGTTCTCTATATTGCCTCAACAAAATTGACTTTTCCTGTTGGAAGAGGAAATGTGGACTCAAGGGCACATGGTTTCATTAATATGATTATTAGCACTATATCTCCCACTCCTATCTAAATCTTCAGGAAATTAAAATCTTAGCAAATACTGTATAACTAATTTGCAGACACAGGGGTAATGTACAGTAAACGATCGCTGCCATCAAGCCCCGTCAAGGGCAAGTCTTAGTGTAAGCTTTGGGTGGAGAAGATCCTCTGAAAAATCCTCCAAATCTAGCCACGCATGCAGGATGAGATGGTCCATTCCCTCTCCTTGAAGTTCCCTAGCAGCAATCTCATGACAGGTACTGCAAATGCCCCGCAGCAGAACACCAGCCCAGATTCCCGGGCATTTGCATATGCGCTCGACTTCTCTGAGTGTTAGCTTGAATGCCTTGTAAAGATCAACTCACCAATCACACAGAGACTTACAATTTTAATTTATGGCTATCCTCGCCGATGCAGGCCTTACTCTCCAATCTGGTACGGAACTTTACTTTCACTGTGCCCTTTATGCAGCGCTATTGACAGTGTTGCTCATCATTTACCTTAAATTAGAATGGCTACTATTAACAGTAGCAGTGACTTTAAAGGTCACACGCTTCCAGCAAAAGAAAGCTCAGGGGAATCATCAAAGCAAAGTTTTCCACAAAGTCAAAGGATACACCTATAAAGTGTATATAGCTCAGTGAATTGAAAAGCCAAAAGATAATCTGCCTCAGAACGCATTAGCGGAAGGTCACAGGTGTTAGACAAAGTGTGCAGTTTCACTATGGCCATCAACTAAATCTGGTATTGTTATACGCCCATTACAGCAAGTATGGCTCTGTAATCCTTCGAGAAAAAGCTGAGGTGCTGTTACACGGGCATTATGTTGTGCCTATCCATGCAAATACTAGGTAATATGTCTCCATGTGGGTGCGTTTTAAATCCCAGATTAGAAACGTATCTGTTTTATTACAGCCCACATCTTATTTCAAGAACATTTTCATTGTCTGCACTTCCTCTTTCTGAATGTTTTATGAGCTCTGGTTAATGCTCATTAACATGAGTGCTTTTTGGGGTTTTTTTGTATAAACACTTTCCTAAACAGATTTTCCCTCCTTAATTCCCCAAGTAAACCGTTCCACCATGTACGACAGTCTCACCATCTCCAATTCTCCATTTTTGGAAAATACAGGCCATGCAGGGGTCTTCTGGAGAACAAAACTGCATCCAACAGAACAACCACATCTTAGCAGTCAGAATGCAATTAGCTAAATCCTACATGATACTTTATTCTTCATATAAGTGCTCTGTGCCACATTTTTACAACAGAAACAAGCTTGATCTCATCTTCATAACCTTTTAAATAATTTTTATTACGAGTTGTAGCTCATAACCTTGTAGTTTCATGCACATTTTGAGTGTTTATTGTTGTTCTGTCTTTCCATAATTATTTTTTGAACATTGTTTTTATAAGCATACATAATGTTAATGTTAGAACTAGCAGCTTTTGGTTAAGTCCAATATAAACAGCAATGCTAATCTAGACTGTTTGGGCTCAGATATTATAATCAAGGGCATGTTAACTTGAAATGGCAAACACTTACATTTTGGAGGGTTGAGTGGTTTTAAGTTTTTAAGTATGTAAACATATATTGGTAAATATAAATTCAATTTAAAACAGCTGAATACACATATTCATATTCAAGAATATGAAGGAGGATAAGTCTGATTTAAAATGTTTTAGCAATAATAAAATCATAAGTATTAATGTCATTTCCTATGTTTTTTTCTGTGTGAGGTAATAGTAAAATATCAGTTTTTACAGCAAATATCATTAAGAAGGATTCAGTGAGCAGGGAAGGACGGGAAAGACAATTGTGTTGTTAAGCATTTATTAAAAAAATCGATATATTTTTAGAAAACTTATGAGTCAGTATATAAGGAGTTCATACATACGCGCACACACACACACACACACACACACACACAAACACACACACACACACACACACACACACGTATATGTATTTGTGTATATGTATGCTAAAACATTTCACTAAAATGTGTGCTTGTGTGTTGAACTCAACCGTGTGGGTTGCAGGTGCAATCTATAGAAAGCTCTTATGGCTGCAAACACCTACCTAGTATGCTCTTGTTTATTGGTAAAAATAAATAAAACGGGAAGCACGCTAGCTCGCATGAGTTCACCTTTATAAACACGTACATAACATTAAGCTATACAAGTCCCGAAAACACATTTCAGTTGAACTGACCCAGAATGTATGGCTTAGAAACACACCGCAAGGCCCCATTGTTTACCCCGTTTGAAGATTTTTAAAGGCTGAGCTATAACTTGAACAATTCATAAGGTATCAATAGAGCTGCCCCATTTTCCATTCATAGCAGAGCTTGCCAACTTTGAGGGGATATTCTTAGCTGTGTTGAAAGCACAGACCAAAATAACAATGCATGGGGCATACGGCTGAGAGCTGTGCTGATTAGACTCCTGATACAGGCCATTGCGCTTAAGAATTTTGTGTGGAAAATATACTAAGCAAAAAAAAAAAAAGGCTCCTGAATATCACACTCAAGTCTGTAAAGCACTGCGTCTGAAAATCAGACTCTGTTGCTGCAAATCCAGGCCAGTGCTAGTGGGCAAGAACATCGCTTTCAAAAAAGAGAAAAAAACACTTCTTTATTCATGCTTTTGTTTAACATCACACAACTTTGGGCTGAATATGTCTGATATGAGGGGCTCTCCACACACACCTAAGACACAATAAGAATCAAGTGTGATAGGAACGTGATTTGACATATTAATCATGTTTTTTTTTTCTCTCAGACACAACTCTTTTATTTCCCCAGTACACCTGGGCTTTGACTGGCATGTAATTTCAAGCTGGTTACTCGGAAAATGTAAATTCTGCCGGACTAAGTGTTGAAGGAATAACATCATTTTGACAGTGACCGCTCTTGAATGATTACAGGTCGATAAGATTGTGTTGCACTTCTGGATTACAGTTATTTGAGTGCCACCTGAGCTGAGGCTTGTGTGACAAACGGGGTGAGTGACATGCAGCGATAGGCTCCGCGTCAAACCCTTAAAACAAGACATAATCACACTATCTCTGCTGTCCATGCATACTTATGAGGCAAAGCACTAAAGCCGCTATCATACATACTACTTCTTATAGCAGCTCTTAGGAACACCTCATAGGTCACATTCAGCGCTTTGAATAATTACCAGGATTACTCAACCTCAGCGGGATGCTTTGTCGTTTATTACAAAGCCTGAACAAATCACATGTGCCACTCACCTAAAGGGACAGTTCACTCAAAATGTTAACGTTGTTATTAATGACCGAATGCCAGGAGGGACCAATTAGCATTGTGTGCATGGGGTCATGCTAAATGGTCCCCATTGGTTTTCACTCATTGCTAGCCACATTAGCATTTACGGGTGATTAATTCTTTTTACAGCAAACGAGAACAATAGCACTAAATCGTAAATTGTTAGTTTATAGACTTGTAGAGTTTTCATCTGATGTATTGTGATAAACAGTCCTGCTGGTTTCAAATCCTAATTTAAGTCTTTTGATATAGGGCTTTCACTATGAGTTAAGTAATTTGCTCATTATTCTGATTTTTATTAATTGAGGAGTTGGTCTAGTTTTCTAGAATTCTCGCACTTTGGAAATCCTGACATTTTTTTGATCACTGATTTTAACTTGTGTTATAAAACCAAAAACATTACAATTTGATTCAATGTTAAAGGTGAGTGCTAAGAAAACAAAGTGAGTTTACTAAGAAAACAAAAGCTCATCAAGAGCCCATCAATGAGCTCATAAATGAATGGAAATGGACACTGAAATTGTAATAAATGGATTACTGAAACATTAATAATTGTAATGTTGCATATTTTAATGCTTAAAATATGCAACAAAAATAGCACTTCCTAACAAAAAAGGTAAGGAATAAGAAACTAACTGATTACAAGAAGTTACACTGCTCTATACCATTTGCCAACAATTAAGGTGTAAGGTTTTCAAGTTTCAAGTTTCAAGTTTCAAGTTTTATTGTCATGTACAGATAACAATGTAGCATCATTACTGTAATGAAATTCTTA
>JBBPDB010000146.1:7394447-7416021 GCA_037974465.1 Brachypetersius altus
CCTCTTCTCTGTGGCACTGGGTGAAGAGTTTTGGAAAAACACCATTTATTGCAGTTCAGTCAGTTTTTCGCGATATGCATATTGTACATGTTGATATCGCGATGACGAAATTTTGAAATATATTACCTTTACTGTAGGTAACCGTAGTGTTAGGAGTCGTACAGGTGTAGTGTGCAAGTACAAAGTTTGTCCATAAGACTGTTAATGTAATTATATTAATGTTAATGTAATTATTTATTATGTAAATGCTAATAGGATTTTGCCATATACGACTGTTTTAATCAAAAATTAACTCTGATATTACGTAAAAACTGGAAAACCAGGGTGACACTGGGATGACAAGACAGTGTCACCCTGTGGGGGGGGGGGGGTGTCCTCCTCTTGGGTCCATGCTGAGTGCTACAGCTCTTATAGGCATTAAGATGGATGGCCTAGGATCAATTTGCTCAAGGCCAAGATAAATATAAGGTAAGTGTAAGGTTTTATTGCACCCTCCAGCACATCCATATAAAAAAAAAATCTCTTTATTTATCTATTATATTCCATTCAAAAATATTCATCCCCAAACCATTGCTATTATGATGTTCATTTAAAAACCCTTGATAATAAGAATTGAATGACCTTATGACTGCATACTTACTGTACTATAATTTTACTGCCTTGTTTAACTGCACTATAGTGCTTGGATTCTTTTTCGTGGTCATTTGGTTCTGTGAAGTAAATACTGGCTGAGTCTGGTATGATGGTTTGACTGTGGTTTATCTTGTTTGCTCTGCTATTGACCAAGATATGGATGTGATGGCAATAAAGTTCTTCTGGATTTTGATGTTTTTTGATGCAATTGCCACTGCAGCTCAAACTACCTCATTTAGTCCCAGACATTTTTACCTGACTTAACCTCCCTATGATTCACAGGCCCACTTAAAAGCAAATAGGAAACTTCACTGTCTGTTGCTTTATCACAAACAGCCACCCTATAGTAACGCCTGTTTGAAACTCCTGGCCTTTTTATAAAAGACGATATACTGACACAAGCTGTGTCCAAAACACCTGTCCCTAACAGAAACAGTGACAGTTTTAAGCAGGGCTTTCTTTATTGTTATTCAAATGTTACCGCTGTTTTGCTGCGGTATCTGCAGAGGTGCCTATCAGGAGTCCGTGGCCTTCTGCGTTTGTGACCTGATTGTTTATGTTCTTCTCGCAGCGGTTGTGCGCCCTGATGCAGAGAGACAGGCAGCGAGGTCATTGGTATTCGTGTGAGGTGATGCATTATGTGGTGAAGGAAGCTTTGAGAAGGCATAGAGACAATTTACTTCTCCTCCTCCAGCCACAGTGCCAAGCTAAAGTTAATTAGTTTATTTATGAGGGGGCTGGAGAGAGTGGCAAATGAAGACTTAGCATTGTTACTTATACAAACAAAATGACATCTCGGGCAGATTAAAGCAGGCTGTCCACTGCACCGCTCACACTGAATTAATTACCCAGGAGAGAGTAAAGCCGATCTTCGCCAGCTTCAAGCTGATGTGAGCAGAACTATGGGTAATCCAGCAGTAGTAGATACCCTGGTACCCTGATCCATGTGAACATATTGGATTGTCCTAAACACAGGCCTCTATAGATGGGCATAGAGGACCAATTTTATAGTTCTGGTGGGAAGAGAAAAAAAAATTTTTTTAAATATTTTTAAATCAGAATCTCTGAGTATGATAACCATTCCATGCCAGTGTCTGTTAAATTACTACACAAGCACCTCATTCTGCTTTATGAGGTACGGATTAGTGATCAGCTGAATCACATCTTATTTAATGAGGAAAAGTATAAACAAACACTGCTGCAATCAGCGCTCTCCTCTCGCAATGTGACCAGGTGGAAGGCAAAATACTACTAAAAGTTCATCAAAGATAATCATAAAGGTAAGTTCTATAAACACTGCATCATTTCTCTTATTTTGATGTAATTTCCTTTACATTACATTTACGGCATTTATCAGACGCTTTTATTCAAAGCGGCTTCCATTTCCTACATACAGTGGACAGTCTCCCTGGAGCAACTTGCACAGGGACCCAGTAGTGGTTTTGCTGAAGGTAGGATTCAAACCCAAGACCTCTTGGTCTGGAGACAAGTATTCCATCCATTGAGCTACCTCCACCCCTTTAAAAGTATGCTTTAAAGAACAATATTTTTATTTGGAAATTAGAAATATTGAGAATATTATCTCCAATTATGGCTATGTATGACTAGTCATACTGTGTGTGTGTGTGTGTGTGTGTATGTGTGCGCGTGTGTACACAAATATTGTCAGCAGTTCCTAATACATATTAAGAACATATAATACAATACTATAGAATATAACAATATAATAGAAAAATAACATTACACTATACAAAAAAATTATATGCATATATATTTTTTTCATTCATTTATTCGTTCATTACATTATACACAGCCCCTGGTGGTGGGATAGAAATCAACTTGGATATTTTTAATTCAGATAATCAGATTAAATGTTTTCATAGCTCTTATCAGATTAACGAGGACACTGCTGGCTCTGTGGATGTGTGTACAGGTGTGTGTGTGTGTGTGTGAAATGTTGTGACTCGCTGATGAGCTACAAGTGAGCAATAAGTGAAAGGGGTGTGAGCCCCCTGCTGTGAAAAAAATGCACACCTTTCCTCAGAGACAGTAGAGATCAAACAAACAGCACAGCTGCAGCGTTCAGTCAAACTGTTGTGTACACCCACCACAATACAAAATTACACAGTAAAACACTTAATATATGACAACTTGCATGTCCTCCATAGCTATCAAGTTTCTTTTTTTGCCTTTTGCTGCTGTCTCACAAACATGGGAATCTCGCAGGTTACACTCACGCTTTTGTCACAGGTCTGTCACCACTAAAACAGCCAACACTGGGGTTTAGGTAGAATTACTCAAGTTCTTTGCCGAAGGCCTATCAATAGAGCCCCTTTCACAATATCCAACAACAATATGAATATTGACGGTTGTGTTCTTTGGATGGATATCATGGCAGCATGCATCACTGGGAGCAAATGAACAAATTAAGCAAACACAACAGATGCTAGTGACCTCTTACACTATATTTTAAAGCAAAACAATATTTAAAATGAGCAGATATAACTGAAATACCAAATGTTTGTGCCCCTTAGAGAATTTATGAACACAATACATGAATTTGCAGAGAACAAAAACGTAAACACTAAACATGTCTAAGCCTTATGCAGTCCTTGTCATCCTGTCATAATGTAAATACCAGTAATAGCCACTAACTGGCTACTTTATGTACATTATACAATTGTATGTATTATGTATTATACAATTATCACATTGGGATATATATATATGTTAATTTATTTTCTTTTAATGCTTTAAAATAAATTGATTGCGCGATTATTTTGAAAATTAAACGCCCCTCTGCATTGCAGTGTCGGCGACTAGCACGCCAGAGGAAGAAGCAACTTCACGTGTCCAAGTGCAGCTGCTGCTAGTGATGGAAGATAAACACACGCTGTTAAATGGACAATTTCGCTTTAAGGTTGTACTCACACAGGCAGTTTGAACCGTGCCTGAGTGCATTTGACCACCAAAGCGCGGTTCGTTTGACTAGTGCGAGTGCTCCGAGCCGTGCCCGGTTCGTTTAGCCGTCCCTGGCCCGGTGGAAGAGGTGAGCCAGAGCACGGTTCAGTTGGACACGGGCGCGATTCGTATGTAGTGTGAGCGCTAACCGCGCTGGAGCACGGATCAGGACGCGCGACGCAGGAGTTTGGAGCGAGAGGCGGGAGAGGCTTTGTCCTTTAATTCAAATTATTTAAAGCTACGTTTTTTTCTTAACACAGAGAGTCTTTCAGGTTTGAAGATGTTACGCATTTTTTATTTAAAAGTAAGTTTTGTTTTTATCTCACCGCTTTTAAAAGTGTGACAGAGTTGGGAAAAAAGACTTAGAGTGTTCATTATATATTATATATTGGGTTGACATAGAATTGCGATTAATTTACAGCCCTAGTATATATATATGTCAAAATGACTGTTTCTGAACATACTCACATACCAGATTGCAGAAGAATAAACACACTTCAAAAAAGTATAGAATGCCATTTTAAGAACATTTATTGTGCAAAACTTGTTTTAAATATTTACTAAACTTTTCAAGTAATTTTTAAGGTGTGTAAGTTTGTGATACAGTTTGGGCATTTCAGTTTGGCTAAAGTGTTTGCGGCAAGGTACCTCATAACGTGGACTGAGTGTCTTAATCATGTTCTGAAAGCTGCTTTTCTCCACTGTAATAATCAGCACCATATCCTTACACAGGTACAGGGTAATGGCATTTGTAATATCAATCCACCGCCGATTCTTTTTGTCATAAGGAGTGCCTTTACAAGATGCTTGTAAAATGTCAGTCTGCTGGTGTGTTGAGCCACCTCTATACTTTCCACTTGACTGACTGGGCGTTTGTGGAGGGTGCAGTTTTTGGCTTTCTTCGTATTCCAAAACATACTTCATTTTGAAGTGATTAAACAAGTTATTTGTGTTCCCCCTCTTTAGGCCTCGTCCACACGGATGTTTGAATCTTGGGTAAACGCACTCTGAATGCCATAGTTTTGTTGTGTTTTGTATCAGACTTTAATATGGACTTGGTCTCACTCTTTGCAGCTATAACAGCTTCCACTCTTCTTGGAAGGCTTTCCACAAGATATTGGAGTTTCTGTGGGAATGTGTGCCGATTCCTTCTGTAGAGTATTTATGAGGTCGGTCACTGATGTTGGATGAGAAGGCCATTCCAGTTCATTCTAAAGTTATTGGATGAGCTTGAGGTCAGGGCTCAGTGTGGGACAGTCAAATTCTCGAACACTAAACTCAGTCATGCTGGAATGGAAAAGGGCCTTCCTCAAACTGTGTTCACAAAGTTGGAGGCATAGTGTTGTCCTAAATGTCTTGGCATGCTTGATTTTATACACATGTGGCAATGGGTAGGATTGAAACACACCTGTATTTTGTAATTAAGAGGTGTGTCCCAATATTTTTGTCTATATAGTGTCGCTCCAAGCAGTTCTTCTTATATGTACAATGTCTGCACCAATCGAGTGGCTGATTTTGGGAGATACTATCATTGAAAAGCTGTAAATGATGCATATGTCATTTTACACCCTGAGCTCAGGACCAAAATAGCAATTAATGTGTAGCTTATCATAATAAAAAAGACAGCGTGTTCCCATCAGAAGATGTTTATGGTGTTGTGACACACCATAATTAGCATCTTGGTATAAGTATATACTTTTAAAAAGCTCTGACAGTTCGACTTAAAACAATACCATGAAGAGTTCTATATCAGAAAATCAACTTTGGGAAGGAACTGGACCATCTACTGGAAATATATCATGCTCCTGAAGCTTTAAAATGTTTTTTTTTTCAACAACCTTTTGGCACAGCCCTTTGACATGTGTATATCAGTAAAAGAACCGTAAAACTACAGATTTGCAACCACTGCATCAATACATACAAATTAAATCAACATGTATCCCGGGAGAGAGGTCATGGTGCTGTTTATGGCCACAGTATGAATCTATAAATTCTGTCCCTCTCTGCAGAGGAGACCATTTTTCTAACGTGATCTATCTCCTGCCTTTCTCAGCCTTCTCTGGTCAATTCTAATTTCAGTGACTGGCAATGATGAAGGCGGCAAACAAGACAGTCAGGGGATGACATGTCTTAGAATGACAGCAATTAAAAAGAGACTAGGAATGAGAATTGGAGCTCGTAGGAGAGAAAGGTTGTTAAAGACTGAAAGAAACAATAATGGAAGTCCTGTCAGCGGAGTAATTTCCCCGTAAAATGAAGAGCTGAGCGGTATTTCTGGAAAGAGTCTTGCTGGCAAAACATGATGGAAAAATACTATTTTTGTACTGTCTTTAATCTAGTGAGAGATTTAAACAGGTTGCATTAACACCGCTACTGGTAAACTGATGGTGATGCTGATTTGATTGCATTTCTGAAAAAAATATATAAAACTGTCAGTCTTCAAACAATATCTTGTCTTAGTTATTTATTTTATGAGTATCAAAGATGATATACAGTAATCCCCCGCTTTTCGCGTGGCTTACGTTCCAAGAGCACCCACATATATTGAAAAAACGTGTTGTTGTGTTTTGGTTAAAAAAAAAAGCCTAAAACCCTAAATATGCCCCCAAATATGCTCCCAGGGCACTTTAATTTCATTTAAAACTCAGTTTAATGCATTACCCTTAAAGAAATTGTTAAGATAAATAATCAGAATCAGAAAATTGTTTTATTGCTTAAAAAACTGTTAGCATTAGCAGCGTGCAAAGGACAACGCCCCCACTCCCCATCCGCGTCATTCCACTACTGTCCGTGTGGCCGGGCTGGTTTCCCCTCTGCCCGGGCGACGCTGGTGTGAACCGCAGGACACCGTTCTTGTCCCACGGTCCGGGTTCCTCTACACGGAACCCCTCAGTGTCACCAGAGGCTGTCCCACCACCAGGGAGGCCTTCGGCCGGCAAGGTGCCTTTAACGCCCACATCCGGGCTATGTGTCCACTGCACTGCACCACACCTTGCCGTGAGCCTCCCCAGTGGCTCACTGATGTGGTCCTGCTGGCAGGCCACTCTGTGGGCCTCGGCTGGGTGCGCACCGCACCCCGCGTTGTCCTGCTGGCAGGCCCCACTGTGGCTCTTGGCTGGGTGTGCACCGCGCCCCTTGTCACCCCCAGGACTGCCAGATCCTCCCACATACCTCTGGCCTGTCTGCAGTAAGCTTATGCTAGTTGGCTTCTCCCTCCTATCTGCCCCACTAGCTGCCTCCTCTAAACCCAGGGCCCCCTCCTAGCCTCCCTAACCCACGTACTCCCCATCCAAAAAAACACAAGGGGGATTCTCCCTCCCCCGGAGGCGATGGTCCTCCATCGCCAGACACCTTTAGTCCCTCAGCTACACTAAGAGCATCGGCTATGCCCCCCAGAAACCCGATTAACCAGGCTAGTCCCTACAGTACGTGGCCGATCGGGACCTCTACTCTAGCAGGAGCCTCAACTAAAACAGGAAGGGGAATGAGTGGCTCTATCAGCTGGTCCTCACCTATCCCTAGCGGGCCCAGGAGATCCAGCTCTCCCTTACTGTTTATGTCCCCTGCTATGCTGTCCTCTATCCTGGGGCACGTGCTACCTGGCCCTAGCCTGGTCGCTGTGGGGTTACGCCGTGGTCCTGGCGTGGGCGGCTGCTCCGGGGAGAGCAGCAGGTCTAGTCTTGGTGTGTGTGGTGGGAGATTAGGTAGGGGCACTGGTAGGGAATGCTGGCTTTCTCGTGCTAAGCACTCTGAGCTAATAGCTAAGCTACCACTGCTATCAGCTAAGCTAGGGGCTAAGCTAAGTGAGCTACAAGCTAAGCTACCAGGGCCCTGAGTTGGGGTTTTCCGCCGGGGAAGCGGAATGGGAGGTGGCAGCCCTTTCGTCCGGGGTGCGGGCACGGAACGCTGGCTCTCCGGCTCCGTCTTGTCCACAACCGCTGATTTGACGCCCTTCGGGACTGCAACCTCTTTGACGCTCGGACCCGCAGGCTTGCCGACGCTTGGGACCTCTGCTGCTCTGACGCTCGGGCCGGCAAGCTGTATGCGAGGGTACACCGCCTCCTCGCGTGCTGTTTGTCTCACCACTTTCTGGCGTGCCGCCATGTCTCCGCTCATGACGGCCGCATGGACGCGAGGGTACACCGCCTCCTCGCTGTCTGCGCCTTGAGCTCGGAAGGTTTGGGCGATGTTCCAGTCCGGTAGAGCGAGGCTAGCTAGGGTGCACAGTGGTGGAGGCTTTTCCACTCTGTGCCACCGCGCTTCTACCTGCAGCTGGGCTCTGCAGTCCAGATACTGGAGCATCAGCATCTTTCGCCGTCTTGCTTCCCGCTCAGGCTTTCCCCTGAGGGACAAGGGGATTTCCGCTGTGCCTTTTGATGAGGTGGGTTCATCTGTTACGGTTGGCCGCTCCTCGAACACGCAGGAAACACAGTAGCAGTCTTCCATTGTTTTGCTTGCTTTATTTCACCACTTGGCCTGACACAAACACAAGGCAGCATGTACAACAGACGGTGCAGACGGTGACGTAATGGTGAACCCACAACTATGACCCCACAATAACACATATATACACACCGTGACTACTAACACCTGCTTACACATAAGGGCCTCATTCCTAACCAGCCGTGGATCCGGAATGAGGCCCAACCCTCAATGTCCCCCAAGGGCGACCCCTCGTGGCCACCCTCTGCTACAGGTCCCCAGGTGTAACACAGCTCCCATCATAGTCTTCAACTAATTGTGAAACTCATTTTCCAGAGTTAAAAAGACTTGTCACTACACTCTTTAAAGTGAGGATTTCTGGCTTGGATGTATTGTTTCAAGGAAGATCTTTAATTAGTATAAAATCTTCAAAATATGTGGCAACCACATGTTAGCTGTATCGTCAGGAAATTCTCAGTAATGCCACCGCTTCCGTAGCCAGTGGTCCAAGGTCTTGTGTGGGTAAAATGGCCCACCCTCTTCCTTATGACTCAGCAAGAAGCTGGCCAGTATTGGTATCTGTTAGATGATGTAATAGAATTGGCAGTTACTGTTCTCGTCCAAGCATGTTCAGTTATCCAATAATGTTACATTAGCAACATTTTGAAAAGGATATTGGGGACTCTTCATGTATCTCAGAGAAGGAACATTCAGGCCTTCACACTTTCAGCTTGGCTGGATCTTGAGTCCCAACTAGTGGCTGGAACTGGTAAAACCAATATTTCAGTTCTAGAATTTATTTTTAAAAATCTATTGACATGCTCTTCAGGGAAACAAAAGTGATCCTTCTATTGTACCTCTCCAAATTGTTCAGAAATTTGGTCGCAAGGTGCTCAAGAGTCTAAATTAATCTCAACTATCTAATAAATTATCCCTGACACAGCCCAGCAACTTTTAGAGATTTTAGAGCCCTATATCCTCAATTCTTCATCTAATCATTTTATTCTCATAAGCCCAAGCCTATTTATTTGACTCTCAGACTCAATAGAGACAAAAAAACAAAATCTAAATCGTCTTTGCTGATGTTACACTATATGGACAAAAATATTGGTATGACGGGCCAATTACCCAAACAGAGACTTTAATAACATTGCCTTCAAACACATAGATTTTAATAGGGACTTGGTCCCCCCATTGCAGCTATAAGAGCTTCCACACTTTTTGGAAGGCTTTCCACAAGATTTGTGTGTTTCTGTGTGACTATTCATTCTGTAGAGCACTTATGAGGTCAGGCACTGAGGTTGGACGAGAAGGCCTGGCTCTCAATCTCTGTTCCAGTTCATCCCAAAGGTGGAAGCACGGCATTGTTCAGAATGTGTTGATATCCTGAAACATAAGATTAAGCCCTTCATTGGAAGTAGCCTTAAATAAAATGAATGTGTAAGAGGGCCACTTCTGCTCCTTATGATGTCTTTATTATCAGCAGAATTCAGCTCCATCATCAGTTTGACACACCTGCTGCTAATGCCCAAGAAGAGCTTGATTAGCTGGATTGAGTCGGCTGATTACGGACTAAACTCTACAGGTAAATCTCCAAGAGCAAGCAAAGGCATTCTTCTCTCACATACTATATTGTTTATTTCTGGCCAGCAGAATTTCTTTGCATGCTCTCAGAGCGGTGACCTGCCATGCACAAAGTGTCCGTCTTTGTTTAGTCCTGATGGAAAATGAGTGAATACATGAAATACCTGGTAAATAAGTGCTTCATAATTGTGTGTTATATTTTTAGCAGCACTGCCAGGTGTGGCCCTGTATAGTGAGATGTAATGTTATTTGAACCCTAAGATTTTAACTGGCATTCAAGAAATGTGGAATATTAGTTTCCAATCAATTAAACAAGAAAGACTTTGCCTTAACCATGTTATAATTCAAGAGTGAACACAGTAAAGAGATTACAAGTTTCTGAATTAAACTGAAGATTTTGCAGCATTTCTTGTTTCCATTGGTCAAAAATCTGTCTTCTTTGAAAAACAAAGAAACATGGATTTTTTTTTTATTTTTTTTTTCGGTTTACTCATTCCCTTTTCCCATCCTTTGTTCGTGAAGCGAAAATGGAATGCAGTGAGAGACATACGGGAATACATTCAAAGACAGAGTTTCCCCACAAGCTGCGTTAAGGCTGGATAAGGAAAAATAAATGGATGCACTCAGTGCCCTAAAAACAGACAAATTCTTGATGTAGAGGAGATGCATTTAGTCTGGTTGAGAATCCATTTCTTGTTGTGGGTCTTTTCAGTACAGTTCAGACCATAAGCGCTCTGTGCTGCATGTATTATAGACATCCATCCATTATCTAATAACCAGTGTCATTGGATGTGCTGGAACCTATCACAGCGCTCATAGAGCAAAAGCTGAAGAAAAACCCTGGACAGTTCACCTGTATATTGCAGGAATACATACTCACACCAGTTTAGCACCTCCAATTTACCTGATGTCCATGTCTTTAGACTAGCAAACTCCACACAAAACGGACCCTCAGCTACACCAGCCAGAATTCAAACCCAGGACCTTCTTTCTGTGAGGAGTCAACTACACTATCCTATTATAGATAGACATTTAAATGTACCCTTAACGGCACAACGTGGTTCTTAGAGTCAAATGTGTAGAAATGAAACCACATATTTCTGCATTCTGGTAGTGCACTTGAAGACATTAACACTACAACCACCAACATAATCACTGCTCACCAACCATGTGCCTAGATGGACAGACAGACAGACAGAGAGACAAAGAGAGAGAGAGAGAGAGAGAGGTGGAGAGACAGACAGACAGAGAGAGAGACAGAGAGAGAGAGAGAGAGAGAGAGAGAGAGAGAGAGACAGACACAGACAGACAGAAAGATACTTTATTTAGCCCCAAGGTGAAATTTAGAATAGCAACCTTCCCAAAGAAGCCAGTTCCAGCCTTCACTGAACACATTTCATAATCAGTCTATGTCATTAGGTGCGTCGGATTTGAGCAGAAACTGAATTCTGTGGGTAGATTTCCAGAAATTCTTTTCATATGATGTTGATTTTCTTCACACACTTTTTTAAATACATGTGGCTCTTTAAAAGGAAACCAGCTGTTTAAAGATTTTTGTGTAATTAAATTATCAAGATGTAAGCAAAGCCATTTAAAGCAGTTCAATTTGTAATGTGGCATTCCAAGGAAACTTTCACAGAGGTGGTGATAAGTGTTTAATGCCTCTAAAGGCTACCTCACAGAGAGTTATTACACAGAATGTTCTGTGCAAGGGCAGCCCAGGAAACGGCCGACACCCACAGGCTGGGAAGCCTTAAGAAACACCCAGGAACAGACACCAGCGCGGGTGCACAACAGGGCCTTCATTCAAAATAAACGCCAAAACAGTTCAGGAAAAAATCCCCACCACTTCGGACTGAATAAAACATGGTCTCACACGCGCTCTGTCCCTCTCTCTGCTCTCCGTTCTTTCTCCAGTTCTCTATCTTGTCTCCCTCCTCCTTCGCAAATGGAGAGCCCATGTTTTAAGAGTCTCGGCTTCTCCCTTGATGCCATTTACCTGGCGCCCGTCAAGGGAGGAGCACCATGCTACGTCTGGGGACCACACATCTGAGGCTCACATCTGAGATATGATTTTGGCCAAAAAACAGATTTTTGAAACACATGTATGATGTACAGTCAGAGCACTGTGAGGCCAGATTCCAATTTGCCACTATTTTGCAATTGTCAACATCACAAGTTATAGATATAACTAAGTGTGACTACATTATTCGGGAAAGGAAAAAATAACCTCCAACAAAAGTTGCTTGGTATTATTCAGGGAAAAAAAGATGATTGACATGTCTGTGCATCCGACATTATGTTTCAGATCGATTCATCTCATTGTGAACAGCCACAAGATAAAAACATCCATTCTGTTTGTAACTCAGGACTTTGATTCCAGTAATAATTGATTCATTTACAACACAATACTGTGATGGCTATGTTCTGTAGTCTCCCAGACCATGTCAGCTGCAAGAGACAAAAGCCTGGTGTGGCAGCTGGGTTAGCCCTGCAGCCTGTACATCAAAATCAAGCTTAGAACCTGTAGCTTTTAGCTGTATATGTTAATGTTCTCCATTTAAAAAAGTCAGACTGCACATTATTGGAAAGTGATTGCAATATTCTGTTGTCAGCCCACTGAGTCAGCACCAACTGGGCAGTGGGCTGAGAGCTGACCGCTCCCGGCTATCACTCAGGAAAAACTCTCGCACCGAGGAGGGGGAGGCATCATTTATTACTGTTATGTAATTACTGTTATAAAGTGGAAATTAATGGTTCCCTAGTGCACTGCAGTAAGATTAACACATGAAGAAACAGGAACGCCGCACCACTGAAATGTACGATTACTCCCTTGAACTTTTCTATAAATATTTATTGTAAGTAGTTTTCATTTCCAATGCAGAACAGAATCTTTTAGATTTAGGAAACTAAAAGGTTTACAGTTTACTGAAAAACATATTTAAAAGATACAGAGAGTAAAAATAAACTATTAATGAATTAATCATTAATATCCTGACATATATTATCACATGGCCATATTAAATCAATTAAAGAAATCCTAATCAGTGAGCAAACAACTTTGAATGACTTTGTTTTTAAATCAGTATCAGCATGGTAGTCGCCTAGTGGGTAGGATATTTGCCTCTGGACCAAAAGGTCATGGGTTCAGTGTTACTTTCAGTATATCACCACTGGGTCCCTGAGCAAGACCCTTAACCCCAAGATGGTCCAGGGAGATGGCCCCCTGTAGTTAGTAAATGGAAGTCACTAAAAGCGTTTGGTAAATGCAGTAAATGAAAATGTAAATCTAATACCATTGTAATATGCCAAAATAATGAATATCAAAAGCATTCCCTTTCATAGCTGGCACCCTTAGTAAACACGGACAAAAAGGTCATTAATGGCATTGTGGTAAATTAGCAGAAAGACAAAAAGATTACCATTGTTTGTATTCCAGTGTCCACTTGGGATATAGATAAAGGCGACACAGAAACCAGACTCATCAACATGTAGAAAATAGATAAAAGATATCTAATGAGCTATTACTATAAATACATGCTCATTTATACTGTTAGACAAGTAGTTTAACTTAAAGAGGTCTTGAAGAGGATGCATGTTTACCTTACCCCAATTACAGTAACGTTGAGAGGAAAAAGGAATTGTGGTTAGATAATTCGTCAAAAATCTCCAAAAACCCTGTTAACATTGTTAGGTTACATGACATAAAGTACCAGGAGACTTAAAAGGAAAATCTTTCAGCCTCTGCCAGAAAGCTGAAACTGGATCATATTCGGGTCTTCGAACAGGACAAAGACTTAAAACCATCCATGATTTTATTAAAGTGTGATTGTTAGTTTTTTTTTTAGATTAAAATTACTTATATACTTACATAAAGGTTATATTTCCCTCCTGTTTTCAGGGTAATTAACCACAAAGACATTTTTATCAGCTTTTTGTCCATCTTTATTGAAGCACCCAGTAATTAAGGAGCTGACTGCAAATGAAGTAGCTTAAAACTCTACATTCTACATTCCAGAAGGTATATCACTGGTCTTATGCATCTCATTTTCAGAGATGCATAACATGCAAAAGCTTAATAAGATTTCATGAATAAGAGTTCAATTACAATTCAATTGACTAAATATCACAAAGAGCTGCCCTACACTCCACCATTCTACAGTAGATCAACGTTTTAAACAAAGAACAAAAACAGGAAAGAATGGAAGAGATCTTCTATTTCACATGCTTGAAACTTAAATTCACTTAGCTCAATGAGGAAAATCATTTCAAGTGCACTTTTTAAACAGTTCATCTTCCTTGAGCTCATTTAAAAGTTTTAGAATTGACGGATTGAGCCCACATTGTTAAATGTTCTACACATTTTGACACATTTTGACTCCCCATCTTACCATTTGTTTGCAATTTCTAATTTATCACTCGGTTTCAGAATTTTCAGACAGTTCGGCTTTTTCTGCACCTAATTTTTCATTCCTGCTACAGTTTCTAGACATGACATCATTACAATCTCTCATGAAATATAATTGAATATTACTGGAAGAGGTAAGGAGATGTGATGCGTATCTCTAATCATGCATGTATAATATTTTTCTACTGTATACATGGCCACAGAGCTTACCCTTTCTAAATACTGTTTAATTCTGTAAGGGTTATGAGAAAGTGAGTTTTTTCACTTCTCTTCCTGAACAAACAATGACAGTCCAGATTTTAACTGTCAAGAGATAGAGAGAGATCGCCATAACAGCTGGAGAGATGCAGCTGTTTTACTGTAGGTTTCAGTTCTAGCAGTTGGAAGACAAATAATGAAGAAGATTTTAACTCATAGACAACCATCAGGTTTCCCCAATAAAAGTTTTCACACTTCCAAGTAATGAGGCCCACCAAGACTACCCTCTAACCTGCAGAGCCATCTGTGCCATCAGTGCCAACTGTGCCATCAATGACACATTCAGCTACTTTTCTTGTGTTCACTTTACAATCTTCTGACAGAATAGTTTGGGTAACTTTTTCTGTTTTTCAATCTCATTTCTCAGTGTTTCAAATAATTAGAAGCACATTAAGCAGCAAAAAAAAAAGTTAAATGTGTGCGTGATGAACAAAGTTGTTCCTAAATTCTGCGAAAGCTGTGTAAAGGGCAATGGAGGGACACCAGTCAGCCATAGCATTTAAACCTCTGACAGGAGAAGGAAATAACACT
Source organism: Brachypetersius altus (assembly GCA_037974465.1). Lineage (NCBI taxonomy): Eukaryota > Metazoa > Chordata > Actinopteri > Characiformes > Alestidae > Brachypetersius > Brachypetersius altus. The sequence continues at coordinate 7,409,245 of JBBPDB010000146.1, forward strand.
GATTATCTTGTAACAGCGGCACCTGTCAAGAGTGGGTTATTGAAAATGGGCAAGCATAATAATCTGAGCGACTCTAACCAGTCAGAAGTGTGTCAGAAAATACAGTGCATCGCAGCTGCTTTATGGCGCTATGTTGCCACGGACCAGTCAGAGTGCCCAAGCTGACCCCTGTCCACGGCTGAAAGCTCTTTCAAAGGGCACATGAGCATCAGAAATCAGAAACCACTGAGCAGTGGAAGAAAGCTAGATGTGTGCACCTATTACCTGGTGCTTACCTGGGAAGAAGTTAAGCCAGTGGAGGCAGTGTGATGGAGGCAATGTTCGGTTGGGAAACTTTGGGTGTTGGCATTCAGGTTGTTGTTACTTTGAAACTAAACCTACCTAAACATTATTGTACCTCTTCATGCTAACTTTATTGACTTCTTTCATCAGGATGAAGTGCCCTGTCACACTGCAAACATTTTTCAGGAATGGTTTGAGGAACAAGGTGTTGACCTGGCCTCCACATTCCCAAGATTTCAATCCAATCAAGCATCTGTGGGACATGCTGGACAGTCCAATTCATGGAGGACACATCTCGCAACTTAAAGGATCTACAGTTGGTCTTGTGGAGTCCATGCCTAGACAAATCAGAGCGTGTAATTTTAATTTTATGGCTGATAAGTATATAACAAAATTGTTGGGATCTATCAGATTTCAAAGATAGAAGACAATGGGATAAAAATACAGTTAAAAAAATGTTGTTCATAGAGCTGTTGAAATACTGAAAAAAAATCTGGTAAATCTTCAGAAGGATAAATGCATAAACGTTTCATGACAACAGACATGAGTCTACATATCGCAAACCTACATGTCACGAGTATGTCACTACATACCAGAAAAGCATACCGATGCTGAAAAAAACCCGCTGCTTCTTGAAATATTCCTTTCTACGCAATTATGTACATTTATGTAATTTTGCATGAAAGGTTTATGCATGTGTTGGGTAACCTTATGACTACCTGCCTTTGACACTGTAGAACTGAAATAACAAAGAAATAACAATGTTTGCAGGAATGACAACTGATTAATAACTGCAGAATGGTATAGTAGGTCAAACATATTATACTTTAGTTGCCCTTCACTACTCTGATGAATGCATGGGTTTTAACAAAATATGAAGTTAAAGTAGTCAAAGCCAAAGTATATAACTGTCTCTTTATTGTTAGGTTGTGACCACTTTTGGAGATTTGGAAGACAATTGTTGCTGGTGGTCCTCTTACCAGGAAGAGGAACATTTATTTATGTATGTATGTATTTATTTATTTGTTTGTTTGTTTGTTTATTTATTTATAGATTTGAGTTACTTCTGGGGGAAGCTGAAGGCTGAATCATTATTTTATGTACTGGTGTGTCCTATTAAACCTGTTTTACACTATTTTACCTACAGCAGCTGAAGTCTGCAGGAAACATCTGCATCTCTAGTCCTTATGGCGATCTCTGCCTAAAGAGTACAAAAGTGAACTGTGAGTGTTCACGAAAAAATAAAAAACAAAAAGATACATGAACAGGAAAAACTAAATCAAGCCTCCTTTACCACTTTCAGTAAATTATTTGAATCAGTGAAAAAGATGAATTATTTACTCAGGCCTCATCTTAATATGGAAAGCACTGCAGAGCACTTGCATAAAGCAATTGGTTTTGGACCATAAAGTCCATGGTGGCGTAGCTATAGTCTTCAAAATGCATTAAAATTATATTGTATACCTAATAACTTTCTTTCAAGACTTATCTTTGTAGTCCATCAAGATATCATCTTTGGGACCATTTTACGGGCTCCATGCGCTTATAAGCATTGTGCATAATTTAGCATTTTTTAAACAATTGATTTCAGCCTGTTCCTGGATGTCCACCCCCATTCCCCCAATAACCACCCACCCACCCCCACAATCTTTAATCAGGTGTGCTGCGTATCTCCTCCCTCGGTCGCCACATGGACGTTACAGAGGAAACTTGAAATTGAGTTTTCACACAATGTGAAAGGAAGAGGGCCACATTGGTTTGTCAACAGCGGCTGCCTCAGATTCATTGTGCCCACACCTGGTGTTCTAATTATTTTTACACTGTTCAATTTCTGCCCCTGCCCTGGGGTTTTCAAAAGTTATACAACACTGAACATTGGTTTCATTTCTCTCTTCAAGGAAGTCTGACTGCAGCCAGTTCCCCTGATGCTTTCTTGTTCCTTTCTCTGCCTTTCTCACTCTTTCTCTTGCTTGCTTCTTTTTTTCTCTTTGCATCTCTCCACCTTTTGTTACTCTCTTTATTTCTTTGTTTTTTTTTCAACAATTCCATCACCTCCTCCATTCTTTTCTGTTATCTTTAAAGATCTTCCCCACTGGTATCAATCTTCCCCTGGTCTGAGAAACATACTGATCAGTGCCCTCAAAAACCAAACCACTGGATGATTACAAAGAACAGCCGAACATGTTTTTGTATCATGTTTTCCCCTTTTCTTCCTAATATTGCCACTGATATGTTTTGGAAGTGTTTTTATCTGCAGTTTCTCTGTTATTTTTACAAGCTTCATCTGTCATGAAGGTTGTTATAATGTTGTACAGTAAATTAGATCAATTTCTTGGTTTGCTGATTTGCTCATTTTTGAAATACCTCCACATATATCCACATATTAACTTCCTTTAACTTTAATTTTAAAATAAAATCAAAGACAGAAGCTATTGATATAGATTAGCATATATTTCATAAAGCGTGTGATCAGTTTGTGTTTTTAACTATATATATTTCGCATAAACGTTTAACAGCAGAACCTATTTTGGTGCTGTATAGAACTATGGTTATTTTTCAGTGTACATCAAAATGTAAAATACAGAAACTGGGACAATCTTAAATGTAGTAGTAATAAAAGTTACTACTAAGTTGTAATAAAATGCAGGGTGATGCATTTGTTTTGACACTCTGTGTCATCCGGTCTGAAGCATCCAGCATGTGGTAGCCTGTAATCTAAGGCTTTTCATGTGTGAATATTTCATTTATTTCAAATATATTTTTCGTTAAAATGGAATCTGTATATCAAACTCTTATTTCAGGAAAAATCTGGAGCGGACAGTGAAAGTCTTATTTTGCAGTTAAAAGTCAAGTCATGGACATCAATAATAATGGATGTAATAAAGTGCACAAAATGTAATAAGAAACAAAATGCTTGCCAGCAGGTACACTGCTGTTTAATGAAGAACATTTTGCGATCTAATGACTTTGCAAATACATCAAAACAAAAAAAAAATGCCTGTATGAGCAGAATACAGTAAAGCAAAAACATGGAGATTAACATTAATCTCCATTTTCATTTTCCTCAAATATGACCTCAAATAATTCCTTCAAAGTAGCAGCCCTAAATGCTTTGTAATGCAAATCATCTGTAAGGCTAAGCAACAGCCTGGTTAAACCTCCACCCCTACCCAATCCCCAATACATCCATACGTCAGCATTAAAGCCTTTTTTTTTTAGATATATACATTCATATTCATAACAGAATCATTCTGCTTTCATAATATTCCTCTAGGTCTCCTCTATGACACTCTTTATCACTCTGAGAAGCAGGTTCATCCTCTCTTTGCTCTTTATCGCAGGCCCCAGAGCAATTATTCTCCCACAGGAAGCCCAAGCAGGGCCCCAGTGCTGCCATTCCTATCCACACATAACAATAATTCTAAAAGGGAGGAAAACATGACAGCAACCTCACATGTCACTCGACCGAGTCTCTCTGCTCTCGCTCTCTCTTTCTCTCTCTCTTTTGAGTGAACACTGGTGTGTTTTTGCACCAATAAAAAAAAAAAAAGGTAATGAAAAAAAAAGTGAAGCTCACTCGACTCAGGGCCTCTGGATTGTCACTCCAGCATAGCGAGGGGTATTTTATCACAGCCGCAAAGGTAAAGGCTTACAGTGGGTCGCATTTGGGTTGGAGGGCGAACAAAGAGAGAATCAAATTTGATAAAGAACTTGAGAAGACAAGGCACAGTGGGATGGAGATGAACTGTGACTGCTGTGCTAGAAAGGGATGATGGGATTTTGTGTGCCCCCCCCCGCCTCCAACCCAACGAAGGTGTTCTTGATGTATTTCAGTGGAGTAAACACAATGCCTGTTTTCAGGTTGTTTTTTTTTTTACTTGTTTTCCTCACACAAAAAGTGAGAATTGCTTCAGCACAGATTAGACTATTCATAGGAGATATTTGAAATTAGCCACAAGCCCAAGTCTAACGAGACTGATCATGTGTTGGTCTGTGCACACTCCAGAGTGGTACATTTCAGTGGAAAAGGTCATAGCTCTGTGATGGATTACGCTGCCGTTTTGTCACCTATGTGGCTGGAATTTCAAGATGAAATATATGTCTAATAGCGTGCATTCGTCATGCTAAAAATGTCTGAATAATCTGGAGAGTGATGCACATTATTCTGAAGAGTGCTTTTGGCCGAAATGAGAGAATGTTTATCTGTTGTGATCCTCGACAACACGCTCAATAGGAAGTACTGAATATGCTGTTTGAAGTACAGAACAAGCTCAAGAGCCTACAGAACAGTATCAGGTGTTTTCTGCAGTGTGTGTGCAGGTCTGTTCAGCAGCATATAAGAAACATGGGTCAGGTTAACGGCTTAACCTTTCCCTTTCTTAGCCTGCTTTAAATGGCCCAAAGAAAGGCTATTTAAACAAAAACAAATTCTTTGCAGTTTTGAAAGCTGCAAAAATCTGAGGGCCTTCTAAACCTTTAGAGAAGACCTAATGATTTAAGTAAAACAAAAAAAGGGGGCTGTAATTTTAATGTAACTTTTATTCCGTAGAATCATGTTCTATTTAAGGCTCAACAAATACTGCAGTGCAGTTCTTCTTTGGTTGTAAACAATAGGGTTAAACTCTTGAAAGGCCAAACTGAGAGCTACTTCATGGGTACTGTGCCATACGAAGAACAGAGTTTACCTAAACGTATCTAAACTTCATGTATAATAAACATGTTTTAAATGATTTTATTTAGATATTGTAATTTTAAAATCTATATAAATGCAAACGTGATTAAAGAAGAATAGAAACAGGATCAAACTAAATGTTAGACGCTGCTCACTAGTGAGGTGAGCCCTGCTCTAGACCTTCGCTGAGAGTATAAATTGCAGTCATACCAGTGGGTTTCTGTCAGATCATAGCCTACTGGTTCAGCTGGTGGTCCGGTGGTTAGGGAGTTGCTATTGATCTGGTGGTTAGGGAGTTGCCCCTACAATTAGAGGGGTGTGAGTTTGAATCCCAGGACTGTTTGTGGCACCACTGGGGTATCCTTGAGCAAGGTACCATCCACACACACTGCATCCCGGGCACCCCGTTAGTGGTGACTATAAGGGGCCCTATTTTAGGGCTAGAGATAACACGTTACCACTGAGTCACAGAGAGGAGGTTAACCTGAGGCCCCATTTACACTTCAAACTGCTCTAACTAATGCCAATTGATTGCTTCCTTATTAATGATCAAAACAACAATTACAAACAATTTCCTTAATTAATTGAATAATCTGAGGGCTAAATATAGGCATATTTTCTGATGTGCTCTATGTACGTGTACACAGCTGCTGATGACAATAAAGTAACCCTGAACCTTGAAAATGCGCTTGGCCACGAAAGACATTACAGTGGCAGAGAAAAAAATCTTTTTAAGCACAGCATGAATGTACCATCTACACTCTCAAACTAACACACTTAAGTCTCCTTAAGGCTAAACTTCATTTTTCACCCCCAGAATCCACACTGAAATCAGCTAATGGAGCTGGCCTCCTGGCTAACTAACAGCATACTTAGCGCTAAAAATAAGCTTTCATGTGTATTTTTTTAGTAACACACATATTTCATTTCATATCTGACCTGTATTTTAGTGTCTTAAAGGCTATTTATGAACAGAAAATTACACACCAACCAGCCTTAGATAATTACCCTTTTTGCTGCCGGCTGGAGCAGAGAGGGCAGTTATCATAAATATTACCTTTTTATACGGAATTAACATGAATAAAACAGAAACGTGAAATATATTCTGTTAATAATCCCCGCTGTTGGTGGTCACTTCATTTCTTACAGTAGAGAAGCAGTAATATGGCTCATTTAGCACCACAGGCTAGCAATGTTAGCAGCACTCTAGCACAGTCCAGTGCATGCAAACATTCTCTCTTGTTAATTTAGATTCACAAGACACAAGGCTCTTAAAACCTGCAGTTTATCATGATCAATACTCGGCCACGATCAACCGATTGAAAAGTTGTAGATACATTCTTTGGGGGTGGGATATAGCACACATATTCAGAGTTGGAACCATGTCAATACCTCAAAAAATGTAGAAATAGAAGTGGTCTCACATTTCAGACATAAATATAAAAATAAAAACTACTAATGCATCACTGGCTCATTACTATCTAGCTTATTATACACTGGTTGATCCACACAGGCTCTAAATCTCTTTTTCTATTATATTTGCAGTTTTTCAGTGTTCTACATATTCATCTGTACTTATGATACCCATGATATATTTAGAAAGGTGCATTGTGGTACATTTTGTCTTGATAATGAAAACATGTAATATTGGCCAAACTGAGCATGAATCACATTGAGTGTGGCCATTTAGTTCACAAGTTAGCAACCCATAGAACTACAACACAGTAGTTAACAGAAGCACAATTATTTTATTTAATTTTATTTAACTGTTTAAACATAAAATAGAAAATGTTACCTTTTGTTAATTGGAATTAAATGTATAA
>JBBPDB010000146.1:7428008-7441828 GCA_037974465.1 Brachypetersius altus
CATGGCCCATGAGACAAACAGCACTGAGCTTTGCTGCATTGTTCTTTGCACATGCACACACACACACACACACACACACACACACACACACACCTTCTGTCTCTCATACACCACAGACACCCTGTGGTAATGGCTGCTGCTTAATTAGCACGAGTGTCAGCGGCATCAGATCACTTGCTTAAACGCTGCCGCATACAAGCGGCTAGCATGCTAATCACTAAACTACTATTTTATTAAAGCACATTCGCACACCAGTAATCTTTAATGTCTCCTCTATTTTGTTTTTTTTTGCATCTGACTGACCCAGCCATCAAAAGACTTCCGGATGTTAATTTGTTGGCATAACTTCGTCTTTCAGACCATGCAGTCTTTCTGCACTCTGCAACAAGCATGCATTGTTATTTTTAGAACCATGATAAAGACATCACAGCATGGACCCCCCCACCCCCCGCCCACAACAACCAGCCCTACTCTACCCTACCCTACCGTAATACGTGGCGATATCGCTCTCCAGCAGCATCAACACACTTTCATATTCTGTGATATAGAGGCAGTGATTCATAAAACAGTTTTTATTGAAAGCAAATACTGTTGCGATTTCTAAATGTTTAATGATAACTTCAAAGCCAGTAAGCAAAAAAAAAAGAAAAAAAGAATGCACATAATTCACACCATTCTCCACTTACACATCCAGGACCCGCTTTGAGTCCTAATTTGGCTTCTTTAGTCAAGTACTGGAGCTACAAAGCTAGAAGTCAGTAATGACCCAGATCTTATCAGTAGATACATTCCCACAAGTTTTCTCAACCCACTCAAACTACATGTAACTTTTCTTTAAGGTGGTATAGATGTACTTTAGTACACAGTATAACCTATTACAAGCTCTAAAACCTATACAGTATAGCTGAGCGCTATAGGCAGGTGTTTTAGACAACTCAGTCTGTTTGTACAAATCTCCACTGGTGTAGCAGTACTGATCTAGAATGATCATACATATAGATCAGTCCTTACTACTTTATGAACACCAGTCCTGGTACTCAGGTCTGGTATTCATAAAGTTTTGCTTTGTTCATTTTTATAGCCTACAGTAAGTGATTCGGTGTCCTAAACTACATTGACAAATCTGTATTACCTTATTGAAGAGTTTAATACATTCTGAGTGTTTTGAAAGCTGTTATTTAGGAGGAAACGGCTTTGGTGAGAATTGATTTCTAGTATTTGTAAGTTATCAGGCTTGTAGCTCCGGTGCCAGCCTGAAAAAGCTAAATTTGGTTGCCAAACATCTGGAGTAAGTGGAAAATTGTGTAAATTCCTTTAAGATGGCCTAAGAGGATTATGACCCAAAAGTAATTAATTTATTCCGACATCTGTTACAGATCGGAGTTAACATGGTCTGTATATATGTATCACATTCTGTACAGTATTCATAAACAGGAGGAGATAAAGGGTGTATAATCATCCTCTTAAGAAAGATGATAAAGACAAGGAAAAGATGACTTAATTACTTGATTAAATTTGATGATATTTGTACTATAATCCATTCATAATGACTTTACCAATTCACCCGTTTCGTTCTAAGAGGATCATTTTTTTTTTCTTAAACACCCTCTAGCAGGTTTCTCAGACCATTTAAAAATGGCAATAAGAAGTTCATTAAGCTGTGAGTAGCCTGTGAATAGAAAAATTAATGAGACGGAAGTCATATAAAATTCTTTGCGGATGAGTTATTTTATGTACAAACAGTGCAAAGAATGTGTTTGAAAGGAAACAAAGCTACAAATAGAATTCTACATCTGTCTGTTCTACATCACAAGTCAATCATGACTTCATGAGGCAGCTGGTGGTTAATGGTTATGGTGTAGGTTCTGCAATCAGAAGGTTGTGGTTTGATTCTCAACTGCTAGTATCATCACTGAGGTACCCATGAACAAGGTACCATTGCCACACACTGCTCCTTGGGTGTCATTTGTTGGTGGCAGCCCCCTGCTTCACTTGGTGAATGAGTTAAATGGTGAAGTGTGCTGTGGTGTGTTTACGTGACTATAAAACATAACGTGAAAGTGACTGTTCTGTCATTCGTGAACACACCACAGCACACAGTATGAACAGCACAAAATTCTTCCTCTACATTTAACCCTTTCACCAAGTGAAGCAGGGGGCTGCCACAAATAAGGGGCGCCCGAGGAGCAGTCTGTGGGGACTGTACCTTGCTCAAGGGTACCTCAGTAGAGCCACCAGCATAGCCAATAGCATATAAGTGGCCACTTTACTTTATTAGGAACCAGGCATTATGTACATTCCACTGGAAGCAGTCTATGTCAAGCAAAAAATACAAAATTCTTTCTTGGTTTTGACTAGTGGTCATGACCTTTTGCACCATTCCACTTCAATGTCTACCTTCTTTTCTACTTAAACTAATAGTACAAGGTAATACCTTTCATACCATACAGCAAGTGCTTTAACAACCTTTCCATAGATTCATAGCAATCTATGTCCTCTAGAGCTTCTCAGGCATCTGCTGCTTGTCCTTCATTAAACGACCCGTGTAGCTGCCTGGCACTATTGGTTATTTCTTGAAGGATCTGTAGTTCAACCTCTCATTTTATTCAAACACTACATACACCTGCATCCTCAATTTCACCCTCTTTCGAACAAAAGACTGATGATGTCTGGAAACATATCGCGAAAGCAGCACAGAACTTTGTTAGAAGCGAACTTCTCCTCACAGTCCAGGTGCTGACCTAGAAGTTTTACCATCATAAAACTTTACAACAGAACATCAGAAATGACTTCAGTCATATTTCCATTCACCTCTTTCAAGGAAGAATTTTACAGGAGAAAGGACAAAAATGGTCTTAATTTTAGTATATGTTAATTCATGGTGATTCTAGGACCAAATCAGTGAGTGGCTTGTTAACTGTTAACTTACGCTATTCCTTTGTTGTCCTTTTTATGTGAACACAAATTAAATTGACTGGATAAATGAACAGCAGTATATTATTCCACACACAGTGCAGAGTTAAAGCAGTGAAAGCACCGAAGGACATTCCTTCATTCCTTACGGCCTTTAGCAACATTCAACACATCATTAATACACAACCAAACACACATAAAAAGGTGTGCAAGCGTCGTTCAACATAAAGTGAACAACTGCCTATAGGATACTACAGCCTGGTAAAAGAGCTGATGGTGATATGGGTATGCATTATGCCATTCCATTTAGTTATTCATTTTCTAATTTCCACATATAATTATATTTTATCCATGCTGAATGAAATTTACATGCCTGATGTGCTTAGCTTGACAGCTCTATCTACAATGAGAGAAAACCGAGAAACTACAAACATGAACAAAAACTCCACCATTTTCTGCAACAGACCAAATGATGTCATTTCCGGTTGGTCATGCTTATGTTAGGGCTGTGTGGATTCAAAATACAAACATTTTTACAGTAACAAGTAATGGGTAGCTGAGGACACAAAGTTGTAATTAAGACTATACTTTAATTACATTTTTCACAGCAAAGAAGGTCAATAAAGTGCTTTAAAGGTAGTAACAGGGTTTAAGTCACTAAAAAAAACTACTTAAGTTCCTGGACTTCTAATAGACTACATAAACAGACTAAATGCATTTGTCTTACTTCATCCTTCTACCACAGAGGGATGGGAGAACAATATGAAAAGTGCCTAAACGTCCCATATGGGAGAATTTTTACTTGCTTTGTGGAAGCGTTAGTGACAGTGAGGCTTAAAAAAGCCTGAAAAATTGGGAGACAGATCAGAATCTTCTCACTAATAATGCTGGATGGGTTTTAGTGAGGACAGAAGACAAATACAATAATTAAAAAGCAGAGCCTGAAGAGTCCAGCAGAGGCAGGAAAGGGTTACACAGCTGGAGGCTCAAGAACTGTAGGACTCAGGAATTCACTTTTTTTCTGGTTGACCCCCTGATATTTATACGACTGGTTAACCGAATTATCATTAATTCATTCATTCACTTTCTGTAACCGCTTAATCCTTATTGGGGTAGTGGGTACCCGCAGCCTATTAAGAGGTCTAGGGACGCAAGGCAGGTTGCACACACACATCATACACTCACACACACACACACTCACACCTACAGTCAATTTAGAATCTCCAATTCACCAGATGCGCATGACTGTTGAAGAAACCAGAGACCCTGGAGGAAACCCATGCCACCACAAGGACCTAATTAACACTAGGAGTAAATATCATGTCCTCCTATGCCTTCTTTGTAACTGATTTTGTCGGTCAGGGTACTTCACTAAAATGTCTTGGAAAGAACAAAACAGATACAGTGGTTGAGTGGTTTGTGATACTCTGTCTCCAGTCTTAGATTTAGATTCACTCTTCACTAAAATGAATATTTTACAAGCTAGTCTCAAAACTCTGTCTTTATCTAAACAATGCTCAATGATAATGTTTGCAAATGTCCTTCCCGCACATATATCCAGATGTCACTTTATAATAATATGAGAACATCAGCCAAAGACTAATATCAGACAAAACATCATTCAGGGTCAAGAATTTTCATTTTCTGTATAATGAAAATAACAACTCTCCCTTTTCGGCTGCTCTCCCATCTATAAGCTTCTAAGATATCCACAGCAGTTAAAAAACTACAGTACTATCCATACTAGATTCGCACTAGCGCACTGATGTTTGGTGCTCCTTTCCTAGCACCTCATCTTCAGCCCAAACCTATTCCTATACACTATGTACACTGGAACACTTGCCTTATACACTTGCCTTAGTAGTGTTTATTTTAGCATTCTTTGCATCACAGCTGTTAGTCCAGCTGCTGAATGCATCATAATAGACCATTTAAAAAACAAATTAGTGCTAATTAAGTAAAATACAAATGCACCAAATGTCTTTCCTAGAAAAACATGATAACAGGATTCTTGGTTGTACCCTGACTGAGAAGGACCAAGACAGAATCTTTCCTAAGGCATATTTCAGTCAGGTCTGTTACTATTGATAATATAAAGAAGCATATAATTGACCAGTTAAGTTTTAATTTTACTTGATATGCATGGAATTTCAAACATATGTGCAAAATTGAGATCATGTTTGGCTTTCTCCTTTTTCAGTGACACACAAAAGTAATTTATGACAACATCCTATTGTTTTGTTCATATAAAAAAATAGATTTAGATCCATCTGTGGATCAGTCTGTAATGTAATCACTTGGAAGAATAATTGAGAAATTGCAATTTAATTTATTATTTTTAACCAAGTAATAAGTGGTTGATAAGAAACTGTGACAGCTCCCAATGATTACCATGTAAAGATAAAAATACTGAAAAAAAGTGGTGTCCAAGCTGTAAAACGTTTGTTTCTGGTGTGAACTGAATGAGCAATCTGTCCATAGAAGCATCCAATCAGTCTGATTGCTTTTGTGAAACAGATGACGATTTTCACACCGAAAGAAAGTAAAAAGTAAAGCGGAAGTTATTTGTAATGATTTTAACCAGAGGCTGCTGTTTCTGGGTCTGTATTTGCCCTAACTAGGCTTTTTTCACCTGTTGTCTTGTTCAGAGCAATGGAAAAGATGACATTAACTGGGGTTATTTTATACTAAATAAAGAAACAATTTGTTATCAGTTTTAACTGGTACAGGTTTGTATGGTTTTGAAGTGTACTGTGCAGTGAGATAGAGAGAATCACTAAATTAAAAGGATACAGTTCGAGAGACTTATTTAGTCATTTGTAAAGGATTACTATTTTAAGGAACTACTCCAAATTCTTGAGTTCCAATAATGTTATGAGTGTTTAAATTTTGGTTATTAAAAGGATCCAAACACCTTGGTATAAACACCAATAAATCAAAATATACTACACTGATACACAGTGAACACTATTAAGAAAAATCCTGTTTTGTGAGACCTAGAGTACAGCTCTTTATTTGACTAACCTGACTTATTGGACTAAACCCGGCTCTGCCAAACCATATGTATTATTTCTTTCGAAATATCACTTCAATGTGTTGCCTGTCAGATCAGGGTAGATGAAGTATCTGCAAAATCACATGCATTCTGTCTCTACTGCTGTCTCTACTGCTGAACCTGCTTTTCAAGCTTCAACCTCTCAGATACAGCTGAAATGATACCTCTCTCGTGCTATAAAAAAGCACTTACCGGATATTCTGATGTTTATATTAGCATTTCTTTTTACACTATTATTCCAACTGAGTTTCCTTTTAATGAAAAGATGACTACTGGTCTGTTAGCCGCACTCTGCAATTTGACTACTGTGTTTATTGTCTCCAGTTAGTATTTGTATGTTGGTGCACAGTACTTAGTATTGAGAGAGTGAGAGAGTAGGAGCGAGGGAGAGGGAGATGGGGAAAGAGAGGGAGTGGGAGCGAGGGAGAGGGAGATGGGGAGAGAGAGGGAGTTGGGGTGAGTGATAGAAACCCTGAGCCACATCAGAGACTTAACACTAATAGCAGTTATTGTACAGGGACAAATGCATTTTGAAGCCTGCGGGCTACTTCCATACATTTCAAACCCCATACTGCGACAGAGCAAACGTGCATCACTTCGATATCACCAGCGGCCTGAGTGCTACTTTAGATGGAATCGCTCTGTGGAATCAGCTCACACAAAGACGCTTTTTGACTACCACTTAGGCACACTTAAAATATCTTAAAAAAACTCTTTTAGGATCAGTAAACATTCTCAGCTCAACCTAAAGAAAAAAGTGCAGCTAAAACTGACTCGCAACTGGCTTTACACAAACCTTATGATCATCATTGGACACTTAAAAGCATTCTGGGTTTAATTATCGGAGCCCAAAAACTTTTCTTTGGCGTCTATTGATTGTGGCTTTCCATTAAACATCTCGAGCTTCACTAGAACGCGACCCACAAACCCACCAAACTGCATTCTTTAATAGTTCTAAGTGGAGCCTCAGCAACGATAGACACAGCATCCACACTGGCACTGAACATAGGACCAGAACTTTCATTTATTTAATAATCTCTTTTTTTATTTATTATTTTAGATTACTTTGAAAATACTTTCTGGCAGGATTTGTTGGGAAGGATTTTTTGGGAAGAATTTGTGGATCCTCTTTGTGAAAAATGGTCTAGAATTCTTTATATTCAGGCTCGAGGAGATCTTAGAGCACAGTCAGAATAGATGATAATGGACTACTTCCCCGTGGCTTACGCAAGCTCGTTCCAGCCGAGGGTAGTCATGTGCAAAAGCCAAGGGTATTCACTGCCACACAAAAGGTTTGACTTCCAGGAAGGGCAAGGTTATCATTCTTGTCCTTTTAATGACAACAGTTGTATCCAGTCAAACGTGCATAACAGAAGTGGAGCTAGCGAAGCAGGGCTGCCAGATTCAAGATCCTACCTCATCTTCAGGTTGCCTGGTTGTGGCTGTCCATCATAAATGGAGACGATGTCAAAGTCCTCCTCCAGCGCAAAGGTGTGAAAGGACAGCTGTATCCTGTTGCGCTCGCCCGTCACTATGATCCACGTGCAGTTGGCATAGTTGGGGTAACCATGGGGGAAGCCAGGGCTTTCTATGGTCCCATTCAGGCCTTGAACCACACCGCCACAGGGCTGACCTGAGGACAAAGACAGAGAAAAAATTAGCTCACCATTTCTACCCATGTGAAAATCTCAGAACACGTCACGTGATGTCGGCCATAATTATTGCAATGATGATGCTGCATTAATCATTTCTAAAGCTCCTCAAAGAAGCCCAGTTATAACAGTTTGGTTACTCAATCCTTTATTAAATGACATGAGCCTCTGATGGAATTTAACAAATCCATGCAGTGGCTGAAGTGCAAAGCCAGGCCAGGAATCAAACTTTTGTTCTTCTCATTGTGTCCACAAATAATATCTATAAGGCCCGTCAAACAATAAATAGAATCATAATTAATCATATATTTTGTGTAGTTTGTTTAATCAATCGTATTGCTGAGATCTGACACTAAGGGTCCATTAAACATGGAATTCCATTTCAAATTCTCATTCTCTGTCAGGGTTCGGTCAGGGTTCGGTCAGTGGCCATTAGGGCCACTGCTTTTCTGTTGGGTTTTTGGGGCTTTTATTTTGATGGGTTCCTGGGTTCTGCTTGTGTCACATGTTTTTGTCATCAGCTGTTTTCTGTTTGTGTCTCATGTGTTCCACCTGTGTGTGTGTGTTTGCCCACTGATTTCCCCTTGTACTTAAGCCTGTTTCTGTTAGTCGGTCCTTGTGTGTCCGTCACCTCATTTTTGAGCCATAACCTGTTCCCCGTTGTTTCACGTTCCTGTTATTTCTGGAGGCCCGCGTGCCTATTTTCTGTTCTTGTTTTGTTTCCTTTAAATAAAAGTACCAAGCATGGACCCTCGTCTGTCAGTCTGGTCGTCTATGCTCCAAGGGAGTTCGCTCGCGCCCTCGACTCTGACATTCTCATTTAAATAGCTTGTGGATTCTTATTAAAGTGGGTCTCTGAAGGGGAAATGTAGCTTCCAACTCTACTTTTTTGTTTGCAGCTCACTGGTGTATCCATTATGTACAGTTGAGGGTACTAAAGGTCCCATATGTAACAGTTTAAAAATCAATTAGTTTTTCATGCTCAATAAAAATACATGTGCAAAAAAGTTCTGCACATCTCTTATAAATTCAAGCAGAACATGCTACGGAACCTGAATTCCATGTATGCACTTACATAGCATATATGAAGAACCATTATGTAACATTTATTATGGAATGCCATACATGATGCTGTTTCAGTGCAATGTGTATTGACCTTGATAATTGAATACTACTAATAAAAGCATATCATTTGTGAAATATCATTAGAAACTTGTTTGAGTAACTCAACTGCAGCCAGTTTGAAAGCACTGCATTATTGAAACACATGATACATTTATACAGAGAGTGTTAACACTGTTAAAATAACTTGCATATTTGATCAACCCACCCTGACCAAAAGCTGTGGCCTTGATTTACATGAGTTGTCTTTTCATATCGAATTATTGATGGCCAAATAAAATCTTAGACTACGTATTTTCAGGCTACAGCGTAAATCTTTCAAGAATGCCTGCCATGGACTGTCCCCAGTCAGTAATCACTGTACGGTTAATCATGATGAAGCCCAAAACTGCAGGTCCAGCCTCAAACCCATTCTTTTTTTAATGAGGTCATCTATCATTTAGCAGCTTACAGTACATATGGGAACGATGTCTTAAATCTGTATCTATAATACATTGAGTGCATTCGTAATGCGTTCACATTCAGTCTACTACAAACCTATGCCGTTTCCAGGAACATCTCACTGTCCGCAGTTACATGTAACGAAACAGATTGAAAACATTATTATTTTATGCGGAGAGTCGACCTTGAACACGCACACAAATGTATTATTTCCTCATTTAAAAAAACTAAAAAAAAAAAGAAAAGAAAAACAAGCCCATTCACACATGGACAGTGCAGGCAGCCTCGCTTCTTCAGACAAACCTGGACTCCGGAGTATGTTCCACACCCTGCAAATTACGCTCGCTCTCCCCTTACAATTGTGTGCATGTGCTTCTTTCATACTTCCCACAGACAACCTCCCCTTAATCATAATTCAGCTTATCTTTAGCACCATGAGAGGACGCAATCAAAACAAGCCCAATAGTTGTGTCACATGGTGCGCCGCATTCCGATCATCAGCAAAGCATTTGGGTTCATTAAAGAGGTGTATAATCCTTGATGAAAAGAGATTATACCATTGTCCTTTCAACCTCCCGGGCTCTTTTCCTCTGAATAAGGCTAAATCTTTCCACCCTCAGCTGAGCACCATTAACTGAGGGTACACAGACAGGAGTGTATCTGCATATAGATGCCACCATTGATTTCAACTTATCCTTGTTTTCGGCTCACTGGCAGCACACTACGGCTGTCTCGAGTGCTCTTTTTTTTTTCTTTATCAGAAAAGGCAAATCACTAGGACTACACTCTTAAAAGAAAGGGGGCCAAAAACAGTTCTTTGGAGTGATGCCAAGTTCACACCAAGTTTACAGAACATCCAAATAAGGTACTATATTAGGAATGGGGGATGTGAGAAAAAATGAACATCACTAGACATTTTCATGATATTTTTATACGACATCATGGCACGCAAGTGCCAAAATTGTGAATACTGTGATTTTAATTATTTCACCTACTGTAATGGGCTACATTCGAAAGCTTGGGCATGAAAAATGTTTCATCCAAACAGGAACATCTTTAAAAAAAACCCACAATGAGACTGAGATTTAACAAATAATCAAAAAGATAATGAATTTTTTGAAATGCATTGTCAGTTCTTTTCTAGATGGGTTAGACTTCTCTTGGGATTATGCTTAATTCAGAAAACAACAAAACAATGGAAACTGAAAGGTACTTTATCTGTTACCCGTAGGCAACATTTTTGACATGCCAAAAAATAAACATATTTTCTACACTTTGACTATCGGTTCTCTAATGTAGGATTCCACAGCACATACTGTAGCCTACATGTGGAAATCATGTAGGCTACAGCATCTAAGTTTGTTTTATTCCATTTTTTTTGCTTTTTCCTATAACCACACTAGAACCAAAAAAAAACATTTAGGTGTGTATTACAGATTTGTAATTGTGATTTGAATATGTGATTTGTAATTGGTGAATGCTGAGAGAGATTCAAGATTACATTTTTCCCATTTACTTTTGTTTGGTTTAATAGTGGTCGCATTAATTAAGTGAATAAACTGTTCCTTTTTTAACTCCACAAAGTTAGTGCTCAGTACCGATTATTAACATGTTTTCATTTTAAATCCTTCTGTAAGCGGTTTCCTTCCCTCCTTAACTTTCTGTAAATATTTTTTTTAGTGTGGGGTTGTTAAATCATGCATTCTTCACAGGGTCATGAACCTGTCACTCTTCCAAACCTTTCACTTGTCCATCAATCAGGCCTGTGCGCTTCTCACCTTTTCGCTGAGTACCTATCCATCATAAGTGACCCCGAATGCAGCCTCCGCATGAAGGCAAGGGGCCATTTTGATGGAGTGGTCCTCAGTTAAAACTTAAATAACCATCTCTCTCTGGACAGGCTCAAAACATAATCAGTCCACACATTAACAGTCAGTGATGGGAGCAAAGGTTGATGAGGGCAACTGCTTGTAATGCTCTGCAGAGGGAAAACAGTCATCGGCTTAGTGCTCTGTGTTTCGAAGGGGGATGAAAGAAGACGGCTGAAGTGTTCAGCCGTCAAACATGCGGGAGCTTACCAAGTGATGGATTACGTTAAAATCTCAGTTCAAACGCAAAGAGCCTTTTTTAAGGCGACAACGTTAGCTCTGGCTAAGCTATCGCTGAAGAAGATGGGGGGGGGAGGGGGGCGCGAACAAGCAGACACAGCTGGCGCACAATTGAGACTTGTTAACAGCAGGAAAAATAAAACAGGTGTTTTAATACCAGCAGATTCCATGGCGAAACAGTTGACAGTCCGCAGATGGAATGCACCATCTCAGAGAGTTGTTGACACTCACTGAGCACACCGAATATGTCTTGAAGATGTATGATGTAGAAATCTATCTGGGGCTCAAACAGTCCTGCCATCTGTAAGTTAGAGCTTTTTTTTTTCTAGTTTAGGAAGCCAAGCAATAAAAAAAGAACATTTCTAACGTGGCATTGTGTTGACATTTGCACACAATTGGAGCCTAATTTTGGTATTGTTTTAATGACTTGTGGGAATGTGATGTCCCAGCATGCACCTGACATTGTGCACAGCACTGCAGCTGGCAAACCTAAACTCGGCATCTCTGTTTCTGTTTAATTTTTGTTTGTTTTTATATTAATCATTTTATATGAGAAATAAAATATGAGCCAATAAAAATGCTTCAAAAAACATTGTTTTACAAAAATATGTCTTTGGCTAAAACCATTCCTCAACATGATCACACAGCAGGTCATTTTGAGAATTAATAAAGAAAAAAAATGGAACTGCCTTCTACGTTTTACATATATTGTGCCAAAGGTTTGTACCCAGCAAGTATCTACCCACTGGAGGACCAGTCCTGAATTCCACCTGTGCTGATATGTATTACTTTTCCAGTGAACACACTCATTCAGTGTCTTGCTGGACCATCTTATGTGCGGCTACTGTCTTTGCTTAGTTGCTCGTCCTAGAATACAGATGAACACAGCGTTTGTAGTGACAAGCTGCAAGGCTGCTCTGCCCTTGCCATGGACCGCCTTGTAATCTGGGGCAAGAAATACAGCCTTAATTGTCCTACTGATAAGTATTCTGTATTGATTTGTAGTTGTTATCACCATAGTGCCCAACCTAAGGTCCGCAGTCAATAAATTCCCACACCATTTCTTGGGTAAAGCAGCCATGCACAGGTGAGATACAGAAATGGTTGACATTGAAGGCACAAGTACATCAGGCTCATTAAAGGAAAGACATTGACAAACACAGTTTGTTGGTATAATAGCAAAGTACTGTTAAACGTGGCACACGGGTCCAATTTAATTAATCAACAGCAATGATTGTGCAAACGACCTATTACTCATAAGTGACTTTTTAAGCAATAATATTATGCATACTGACACGACAACTAACAGCGTCCTAATTACATCCGTATGAACTCACTTATGCGTAAACAAAATCAACAAACAAACAACGTAAAAGAAATAAGGCAGCTGAAGATTTGTGTCTTCCTACATCATTCCATTTGCAGTGACCATAAAGCAGCCCAACTGGTCTGTAAAGCTTCATAGTAGTAGATAAAAAAGTGTTTCGCTAAACATGACTAAAGGAACTCATCAAGGTGTATAATAACTAATTACCATAATCGCTAGATTTATGCTGCAGCGTGCGATGAGCAGAAACATCCCTTCATTCGAAATGACATCAGCTGAACAAATAAGTCTTAACTCTCCGCATGAGATTCTAAGCATTTAAATACAATCCATTTAACTAATTAAACTGCGTTCCTTGTCTTTGATGAACAAAAAAAAAATTCAAGATGTACTCGATGAAAGATCCATTCATACCTCTGCTCCATGTTCACTGAATGTACTTCTTTTTCAGTCTATGTAGCTATGGAGGCAGGGCTTGTTATTTCCTATAATTGACTACTGCATATGGGGATTTGGCGTCTGCTTGGATAGTAGCACTATGAGACACAGTAATTAACATATCTGAAGAATGAAAAATGCCATGTTTCAATTACAGACAACTCCCATCGACATCTGCACACGCATTAGGACAAAACGGGTGACTAAAAAGGGGTGTGGACCAATCACAAAGCCTTGTAATTTCTATAGAGGATTATGGAAGTTGTTGTGCTTGTTGTGTATCTTAATCGCACACAATTAACGTCATGCATCTCCCATAAATATCAATTTACTCTGCAAAGATGCACATTATCTCCAGCGGTTGAACCAAGCGTTAAAAATACCTTAACTTTGCCGCGACTATAAGCAGCTGACGACAAAATCAAATATCTGCAGGGGGAAAAAATAATAAATAAATGACATATATAATGCATTTGCATAATAAATGGTCAAAGCTATCAACTTGAATAACATACTGTAAATTTGTGAGCATATGCTGTTTTGACCAGAAAAGACTGGGTCAGCCCAGATTTACCGTATGTCTTTTTTCACTCTTGTTATACAGGAAAAACAATAGTTTCTACTGGGTGGCACTATATTATTTTAGTCCACCTGCCTGCAGCTTCTAGTGGCAGCCCATAATTTACCAATCACTTTGTGACTACACAATGTATGTATAATGTAAAAACAACAATCATCCCTAATACTACTGCTGCTATTAGTAC
>JBBPDB010000146.1:7483042-7500019 GCA_037974465.1 Brachypetersius altus
GAAAAGTTTTCAGCCCTCTATACACGCTAATTCCTTCCTACAACCCTGGGGGCTAAGCCCCCCTTGTCTTTCCGTCCAGTGCAATACAGCAAGGGATACATTCGCGCTAAAATATCAAGGTGAAAGTCAATCATAGCTTGTGTAGTATAGACCCAGCTCCCAACCCAACTTTGTGAATAGATTAACGGCAATTTTTTTTATCACCCTATAAGAGTCTCACGTTAACGCAGCACGTTAATGCCGATATCGGCCCAACACTAGGTATTACATTAAATATTTTCTTCTAACTGGCTTCTTCTAATTTTCTTTGAAATATTTTTTACACTGTGTTGACACTGAGAAAAATATTTTACTAAATAATTGTATTTATAAATTCTCAACAAGTTTAGATAATATCACAGCATATAAGCTTTAAGTCATGGTTACATTTGTAAAAAATGTAGGTTTTATGCAGTATTCCTACATTTCAATCGGACCAATGAATTATGCATTTCTGCATTCAGTATTTTGAGTTATAGGCCTAATAGAAAATATTTCTTCCCTTTCGATGGATAGCTGCCTCTGTGACAGCTCATCTGTATGGAAGAAAAGAGAGATGTTGATCACCAGTAACAGAGATTTGAAATGAAATTTTTTAATCTGGAACAGTTCTTGTTTGGAACTCTGCATCACAGCGTCAAGGGTTGGAGGCTTGGAGTTGAACTGACATTCAAAGAAATCCGATTAATGCTAAATGCACTAAATGCTTTAAATATATTTATTGCAATTTAAACTGTGACCTGATTCTTCTACAATGGAAAAAATGCTCATGGTATAGCGTTCTAGATCACTTTAATTTTAAATGTGAATGTTTTGTGCTTTTAATGTAGGATGCTTGTCACAAAAACCCATAATGCAGTTAGAATGACCAAGAATGTGCACTCCAATCAACCTGACGGATAATTTAGTTGTTCGACTGAATCAATATCATGTCATTTCTATCTAATAAGTAAAATATCTGACGTATAGACAAGGCACCTAAATACAGACAAGAAAAAATAATTATTTGCTATCACAGGATCATTATTTGTTATGCAATATTTCATGTGAAATTGTATTTAAAAATTATTGTTATTTACTAAAACAATTTTTGGATCTCAGAACAACCTCTCTTCCTGCTGAACACAGTGCGTCAATGCCCTGTCCCCAAAAAATGTGGTATGGAAACTGATGCAACCGATGGCATTCCACCTGTAAAGTACGATCTGTCTTTTTCCCTTGCATTTTATATATTCTAGGTTCTTTTTTGTTTCAAGGCAAGTGCTGGTATGTTCTTATGCAGATAAAATGCATGTTTGAAAAAGCTATGCAAGAAAATGCTGGCAACCTCAGAGCAGTAATTTGCGCACAATTTCAATCTGAATGCGAAGGTCGTCTTAAGCATTTATATGCATACCTCTTTCCTATTGATGCGACCAACTTAAGCCGTCTCTGAATACGGCTATCCCCCCTTTTCACATTTTTATGCACAATAACACAATTGTGTATAAAATGTATGGCGTACTCCAGACGAGCACCTTTTCTTTAAGTCATCATACAACCAAAGCTCAGAATCTCTGTCTTTCTTCCTCTCTACTTCTCACGCTCTTGCGGCGATGCTGAATCTCGCTGAATGCTAACACTAATGTCTTTAATACAGACACCCTGACCGTAACTGACTATAAAAGTCTGTGAAGCTGTGTGTGTGTGTGTGTGTGTGTTAGTGTGTGTTTCTATAGTGTGAGGTTAAGGAGTTTGTGAAGATAGCTCTCACCTCCACACTCCTCTTCCTTTTCTTTCTCCCTCTTCCTCTTTTCCTTAAGCTCTTTCTAAATCTCATTAGGGCCTACAGCACTTGTTGCTGACAGTTTGGAGAAACACACTCACATGCAGACACACACACACACAGAGGAAAAGCTCAGGCCGTGTAATATTGCAGGCAGTCTAATTTAATTAGCTCTCTGTGTGCGCGCTGGGGAAAACCAGCCGATAGTCACTTTATTACTGCAGCGTGGTGTTCGGGCCTCAGAGACGAATTAATTACTGGCTTTCCCTCCTTACCTCACATCCAATGTTTGATTGGAGTTTGGACACTTAAAAGCACCAAGAAATATGTTTTATTTACTCTAAAGTTAAAGAAGGAAGTGTATGTGTGTGCGTGGCATAAAGCATATAAGTTCAGCTAACATTGCAAAGTTTTAATGCGAAACATAATTGAATACGAGTTGTAGGAGCTATTGACCATGAGCTCTTTTTTGCTTATGTGTATTATTTAAAGGAAGTGTACCAGAGTGGAGAATGTAACGTTCTTGGCCTCAGATATCTAATAAATATTGACTATGCGAATGCTTTCGTGTTATGAAGGGAGAGGAGAGTTTTCTTAACTGTTTGAAAGGCGATACATTTTGCAGTCCTGAGAGACTTTCTCTGAATCTTCTTTGTAAAGTTTGCTATAGTACTTTCCGACTCCACCCTCGTTGCTTCAGTGCCTCCTGTCTCCATCCAATTACCTGTTTGTAAGCTTCTGTCTCCATCTGTATTAAAGTGATCATTTGTCATATGTGAACACATCACAGCACACAGTGTGAACAGTGTAAAATTCTTCCTCTGTATTTAACCCATTCACCAAATGAAGCAGCAGGCAGCTAAAAATACAGCCAGGGAGCAGTGTGTGGGCACAGTGTGAGCAGTGTACCTCAGTGGCGCCTCAAACAGCCCTGGAATTCAAAACCACAACCTTGTGATCGTAGAGACAACTCTTTATCCAGGGACGTCACTAGGATGGAAAGACAAGGGGGGCTTAGCCCCCAGGGTTGTAGGAAAGAATTAGCGTGTATAGAGGGCTGAAAACTTTTCACCAAACCTTTCCTTTCACTTAAGGAAACAAGTAAAGTTAAGCAGTGAACAGTTATGGACACTCATATTGTTCAACTGCGCTACCAGAGAAATATTACTAAATGGGCTCCGGTTGCTACTTGCTAACAAGCAGCAACATGTAGCTTCGCCTGGGTCCTAATGCCCGCCTGCTACCTACAGCAGCTTCAACAGCCAGTATATCATTTTAATTCAGTAATTATAGCTAGACTTATTATTTTTAATTTCAATTCATAGTCTTGTTTCTATTTGTAAAGTGCGCATCTGCACTCAGTGATATATGAAATGTTTGGATATATTATACAATTTTAAAATAGTAGAATAATGACTATATATTTAGGGTGGCTTGGGACCATTTTGGGGCGGCTTCAGACCAGAAATTTATTTTTAAGAAGCTTCCCAATGGAAACCTCGACAAGATTAAGGTTGTTTGTACCTTGTGCAATGCGGAATTAGGTTACTGTTGAGAAACCCGTTCTCAAAGACTTACTTTTAGTCATTATTTGGGTAGCACACATATTCTGAATGACTTCGGCAAAATTCAAATGAGCCATTTTAATCTAGATTAATTCCAAGATTACAGTGAGATTAATCTAGATTAAAAAGAAATTTATCTATACCCTCCACTAATATAGTAATATTCTACAAATATAAAAATATTCTACCTAATGTTGTGTTGGAACTTTCTACTAATTCACATTTATGTGAACATTACAAGATTTAACATTTAACTTCTATTTGCTATTTATGGCTTGTAGGCTTCATTCACCTAAGGTCATATATCTCATTGTTTTAAGAACTCTATGATATTTAAGAATATCATAGAGAGATTATTTTGACTGTAACACATACTAAGATGAAACATTTTGTACTGTTTATCACAGAGAACCTAATATCAATGTTTACCAAGAACACTGTTTTTAAACCATTTAAATTATCTTAATTGTGGCACAAAATAACATCTGTTTTGTTCCCAGTCAAAAGTGACCAGTATGATGACCAGTATTAAAGACATTTGTGGTTGCTAAGGTTGAAAAGGTGGTTGCTGTGGTGTCGGAGTGGGTTGCTATAGTTAGGAAGTGGTTGCTAAGTTGTTTTTAGACAGTTGCTATGTGTAGGAGGTAGTAGCTAGGGAGTTTCTATATGGTTTCTATGGGATACAATATGGTTGCTAGGGTTTTTCTAATGGTGAAAAAAATTAAGCTATGGTGGATGAGGTGGTTGCTATGGTGTAGGAGGTGGTTGCTAAGCAATTGCTATGGTGTAAAACGTGTTTGCTATGGTGTAGGGTATTTTTGATTTATAGTTTCCAGGTAGTTCCAAGGGTGTAGGTCCTGTTGCCTGGGGAGTTTCTATGTGGTAGCAAAGGTATAAAAGGTGGTTGCTCAGGTGAAGGATTTCTTCAGGAATTATATTTGAATTGAAGATAGGTTCCCATGTGGGAAAAGGACATGGTGGGGTGTGGAAATGATCTTAAACTAATCAGTCTTGCTAATTAATTTGACCGGGAACATCATTACTGTTTGTAAGTTCAATAAAACACACAAAATATAATAAATGTTTTATGCATTCCAGTGCCTAAAAAAACAGTCATGGAACCTGACTGAACAAACGGATGAAGTTAACTGCATTTTCTAGAAAGAAAATGTGAAATGTGCCCGGAACACAATAGGAGGGTTAAACAGCATAATACAGAGATCAAAAGAAATTCCAGAACAGAAGAAAAGAAATATGAAAAGGGTCACAAAGCAGTTTATACGGTTCTGGGACACCAGCATACAAAAAACTTCCAAGAGCACAGGGGCGACTCATCCAGGAGGTCATCAAAGAACCTAGAAGAATATGGTAGTAACTGCTGACCTTGCTCCCCTCAAATAAAGTCAGCATTCATGATTAATCAGTTAGAAAGAGAAGTTACAAGTTTATATCACTGTTAACCGAAAGGAACCGAAAGCCTCATCTAACATATGCCAAAAACAGTTTGACCCAAAGCCTTTAGGAAGAATATTCTGTGTATGTGAAACTTTCAAGGGTGCCAATACAATGGGAATGTCCTAGTGTATCCGCTTTCTTGGGGCAGATCTCTGTCACCTTGAGTGACATGCTTGATGATCATATTCCACTCTCACCAACTTTACTTTTGCTTAATGATGACTCCACCCTTGAACTATCTACTCAGCAAAAGCGTATACTATGGGCTGGTCTAACTGCAGCGAAGAAAATGTTGGTTTGAGATGGCAACCACCCCACATTTTATCATGGCAACAATGGGCAAACTCTATGTTAGATATAGTTATGATGGAAAGATCAGTGGCTTGGATGCACGCAGCTACCCTGAAAACCTTCCATGCTTGGGATGCAGCCTACACTCTGGTTAGAGAAAAAGTGCAACACTAAATGTTTTTTTTTGTTGTTTTGTTTTTATTTATCATCTATTTATTTATTTATTTATTGGTAATGTTTGTATTGTACTTAGGTGTTATGTGTCTTTGGAAAGGGAGAGACCCGGGATAGGGGGTTTAATATATGGGTCGCCATTGGGTAGCTGGGTGGGGGGAGTACCATACTAATAAACAAAAAATATATTGATATTGTATTTTTGTAAACTCATATCCTAACCATATATGACTGGATTGTACCTACTGTTTAAACACTTACAATAAAATAAAAATTTGATCAAACGCTTAAGTGCAGCAAGACAATGAACCGAAGCATAAGAGCAAGTTAACTTCTGAATGCTGATGTTTCAAAATTAAGATTCTGGAGTAGCCTAGTCAAAGTCTGGATGTGAACTCCTTTAGACCCTGTGGTGGGATCTTAAAGTGAATCCTAAAAAGCTCTCCTGTGTTGCTGAATTAAAACAAAGAGTGGGCCAGAGCGATTGAAACATTTGGTTGCAGTTGCTGCTGCAGCAAAAAATAGAAGGGCC
Organism: Brachypetersius altus; assembly: GCA_037974465.1. Taxonomy (NCBI): domain Eukaryota; kingdom Metazoa; phylum Chordata; class Actinopteri; order Characiformes; family Alestidae; genus Brachypetersius; species Brachypetersius altus. The sequence goes on from JBBPDB010000146.1 coordinate 7,488,864, forward strand.
AGTTCATTTCATGGGGGCAATTACTTTTCCATGAGTGATTTTCTTTCAATAAACAAACATATATTTGTTTCCTTATTTCCATCATTACTGATGGCCATCAGTTTCAGTTTTAGTGTGGACTATTTTAATGCTCAGTGTTGGTCTGACAACCTTAATAATGGAAACTCATTTAATATCTCATAAAATGTAAAACGTAACAGTTTCCATTTCTTTTTTTCCATTTCGGTCCCATTTCCTGGAATGTCTTATTTTACATGTTTGTTTTGCTACAAATGTACAAAGATGTACAAAGATGCTACATCTTAATGCTCAGTCCTGTTTCTTGGTTGTAAGGCATACTTGAGTCCATTGTTTTCTAATGATGTATACAGATTCTGAATGCGTCAGTCCAGCAGGATGTGCAGATGTGAACCCATCTCCGCAATCAATCAGCAGCCCGCTATTGCATCTGTAGCCCACTATCACAGTTTTGAGGACATGCACGCCGTTAACAGGAGCTGACACCACTGACAGAGGCTCATTATGTACACAATGAACCATGTTGCAAATTCCATCCCCAAACTCGTACCAATAACAACTACAATGAAGCAGAGCTATATCTCTGGGCCTCACCTGAAACCACATGAAAACTCTATTGACCTTATGGATGTCCATATTGTGTGCTGACTTCAAGCATTAAAAAGCCATAAAAGCCCTAAACAGGTGCGGTGAAGCAGGAATTCTAAAATATTACATTACCCTTCAAAAGTCTTTCCTCTTTTCCTTTCCTTTTTTCTGGATTTAGAGACATGCACTTGACAATATGAGTAGTCTAGTTTGAAACCATCATCAGAAGCACCATCACAAAAAGCATGTCTCCTAAGGAGTCATCAGAGCACAGACATCTGGTAAAACTGGCAATGCCTTCACAATATATCACAGAAAATCACCTATCCTGTATTTTCACTCATTAACTACTATCTGGCCTACTGTGTGTTGTGTAATATACCATGTATGTTTAATTACAGACCACTGTTCAGCACTGGAGAGCACAAAAATAAAAATTCTTGACTGAAACTGGAATCTGATACTGACAATCAGGGGTTGTCACTGCATAAATTGCAACAATTTTTTATTCATGCTTGATGAAACTTAGAAAAATGAAGAACTATTAGGTGGTATGCAAGACAGTTTTTAACACAACATCATTCCATGTTTCTAAGAACTGCGTTGATTAGAATGAGATGCGGGACTTGTTCAAAGCATTAATGATGCTGATTACAGGAGATAAAAATATATGAATAGTCACCTAGCGGGATCAGTCACAGACATGGAGAGAGCGATAAAGGTGGTGAACTCCCCTTTGAGGAGGTGACATGGATTTATTGGGAATAGGAGTGAAAAAGGGCTTGGTGAGGAATGGGAAAGTGCTTGGGGGAGTCTAGATAGATGCAGGGTCATGGAAGGTGCAGTGATCTGCCGCGGTCACCAGCATCCAGGTCTGGAGCAATGATAGTCCTTGAAGCTAGAACCTGGGTGTCAAGAAAGGGATAGGTCTAGCTTCTCTGCTGCTCTGAAACCTTGCTTCAGCACATTGGACAGCGCCGGCTGAGACGCGCTTGTGTGAGGCAGCCCGGACGAATCTGGTGCCACAATATATATTTTTATATATAGTCATTATTATGTCAAGCAGTTATTAATTAGGTGGTGGACAATTCTCAGCTCAGCAGTGACATTGATGTGATACTGGCATTGTGGATTGTGTCGCACTGGCACAAGTGGTCAAACACCCAAATATATCCAGCCAAGAGTGGTTCTGTGATGAAGTGCTAAAGGAAGGTTAACACAAATGCATGGCAACAGATAGGCTATAGTATTCGATTACACACCAGTAAGAGAGAGCTGCAAGCTAGGGGATTCTAATAATGTGGTCAGTGAGTGTGTATTATATTACCAAATACTGAAAGCCAAAATCAATCAACTAGTACATATAGCAAGTGAATAAGGCTGGTGTTAAATCAGATTTGAGATACAGAACTCATAAACTCACAAAAGGATGATCATTCATTAGCAACATTTTCCACTAACACTACCTGAATTAGCATAGTGTCATCAGTAGAGACGTTTACTTTGTCTACTTTAACTCATTAAAATCTGTGGTCAAAATGCATGCTACTGTGCTTTGTCACTATGTAAAAGAAGCACTATGTAGGATTTATTGTTAAATGCTCTGTGATAAATGCTCTATTCAGAACAGAATACAATTCTGATTCATCGTTTAATGCAGAGGCAAATGAAGGGTGAATGTTCAATACACAAATAAAAAAAATCACAATATTAAAGGAGAAGATCAGATTTAAAGATAAAAACAGCCTTCTTTTGCTTCAGCATGAAAGGGTTAAATATAGCTGCTCCTAGTTCCTTTGACACACTCCCGTATTCCTCAGTTTCAAACTGATTAATTGAGATCACTCATGAGGAAGAGTGTGTTGTGGAAATAGTGAGCTGACTCGTCTGCTGTCAGGGGTTTTATTTGAAGTTCTCACTGAGGTGTGATCAAAGGGAAGCTATATTTGCACTTACTCAACACCGAGGCACGGAGTCGGGCGGAAGTGGGAGAGAGTGCTTCGGCAACAAGTAAGGTCATGTTTTAAATGATTCTAAAGAAACCCAAAGGAATAGCTGTGCCTTGCATTGAATATGCTGTGTTTAATTGCTGGCATTTGGCAGGTTTGAACATTCAGCTCCGCCGTTATTCTGTTACATTAGCTGGCTCTCTGTGTTCCAGCACCAGCTGTAGGACTGGATCGTTTTCCCAAAAATGTTTAAAATGTTGCCAAATGATCTTTTTTTCCTCACTTATTACACTATGACCATGCACATTTCTGCTATGGATTACCACATGGTTTACAAGGTATCTGACTGTGATGGCCGTGGCTCGTGGGGTGACCGCACATGACTGGTGCCCTGTTTTGGGCAGAAGTCTGTACTCCCTATGAACTATTTTACACACAGACACACACTTCTCAAAAGAAAACGCACAAGACTATTTTATTATGCTGTGGACATTTATTGTACTTAAGTAGGGGCACAAACTTGGGTGCAAAGAAATGTTTTTGTACAAAATGTTTACCGTTTCCTGTTGTGTTCTTGTTTGGCACGGGGCTGTCCGACAGCAAAAGGGTGTAACAGGGAAACGGAGCAGTATTTATTTGGTTCCAGAGATGGCCTTGATCAAACCATCTTTGTATTATGTCTTTTCATATGCCTTTGAGATGTAATATTTTGTGAATTGTTCAGTATTGTACAGTTTTGTTTATTTAAGAACATTATGCTTTCGTTTCAGAGTCTGTTGTGTTGGTTATGTGTTAATTCATTGTTGCATGTTCCCCTCCGCTTTTCGTAAATGGTGCTGGCCTCCTGTTATATGTTTGACTTGTCTATTCTTCGGTGAGAGTCTTGTTCGGCTCCCTTCACACTGACTTTGATCTGGTATTATTTGGCTTGGTATAAATAATGCAGGGTAGGATTTCTTTAAACTTTTAAAAAAGGTTAGCAACATGCACAAATCTCATTTAGACATACAAACTTTTCTAAAAAAATCCAAAGAAACCTTTTCATGCTATTTCTATGTTTGTTTTTAATCATTTGACCCCCAAATGATTGCTAGGCCTCAACTGTAAGAAAGCAGCAAACACTTGCTATCTTCTAGAAACAACAAGCAAATTGCCTTAAATGCAGCATCACAGGACAGCTCAACATGCTTGGAGGAGAATCCTAATTGCTGAATTTCTTACATCAAACAACAGAAGCCTGTGCTGGCTAGCACTGTGAGTGCCATCCACCCAGACAGAGCAAGGCCAATTATCCTTTCTTGTACTCTCAGCCGTGGAACTCTCAGTAAAACTCATAATCTCCCATGATGATAGGGGACACGCTTAGTGGTGCCACTTGGGACTTTTATTTTTAAGAGTGCTCAATTTTGCTTATGGCGAAGCTGTACAACACAACTAGTGCGTTAGCAAATCTCTGCAGTTGGTGGTGATTCCAATCATGCGGCGTTTACAAATCAGCTGCTGCTGACAATGACATATTCATAGGGAATGTATATGCTCTGATTTATAGGGAAAACTAGCATCTTCGCTGAAAGAGCGTTTGATAAATCATCAAACTCTGACAGTCACCCCTTTGCCAGACATCTCTGTAAAGCTGGAGATGCCCCTACAGCCTAGCTGAGATGAATCAGTGCTATTACTGTTAGAAACAGAAACTCCATAGATCATCACTGAGCCTACATAAGGGAAATTGGACCATAACACTCTGTCCCTACAGGATTGTATGCATGCATTGAAATTAATGGAATGCTAAGCCCCGTGCCGGTTCATGCTACCATTCTTTCATTTATATGCAATGGCACTTTATGGGACAATGCTCGATCGTCAACCTTCTCATGTTGTAGACTGCGGTGCATCAAGTTAATAAAGAGCTGTGGTAGTTGATGCCTACCGTTCCACACTCACGCACGCACACACACACACACACGCACGCACGCACACACGCACGCACACACGCACACACGCACACACGCACACACGCACACACACACATATTTTGACCCAGGTGGCTATACCACAGATGATTTGGAGGCTGCGTTAATTATAATCCTGGAGGTAGTCCAAGAAGCTGCACACTGAGCAGCCACACACTCGGCGCTCAGTCTCTGGGGAGGATGAAGCATATCAACAAGACTGCTGTGGCTTTACCGGGAGATGAAACACACTCTCTTACACACCAACTCTGACACACATAGGCCTACACTGTTGTTCCAAAAAGTTGGCTATTCACGCTGATAACCACGCCTCCTGTTAACAGGGTTTTTAAATGGTATGTATAAATGTGTTCTGTAAATATACCAAATATTGTGTTTGCTAGAACCAAGCTAAGAACCATTTGGAACACAGAAACGTGTATAAAAATATAATTTTATTGTTTGACTGTTTTGTTTTTTTTTATTAAAAAAACAAATGCACACATACATGCAAATAGACTGCTAGACTGTGTAATTCTCAACCCTGGTTCATAAGAAGAGTGTGCTCTAAACTCATTATGACCAGCCACTGTTTTGCTCTGCAAAGCACATGCACTTAACAGAGGCTAAAACATTGCCGTGACAAACAAGAGGTGCTGTCAACAGGAAAAACTAACAAACAAACAAAAGAAGAGTCTACATGATTTTGTCACTCAGCACTGCGACTCAGTCTCTGAATCAGTCATGAATGTGCACTGGATGAAACCACTCTCTCAGCAGCCATCCCTATTGAGATAAATCAAGTGGTTTTGGAGTCCTTCAAACACAAATTTCTCAGGCGCATTGTCACGGCAGAGTAAATGTCCTTAGAGATGCTGCTTGGCAAACAAAGCAAGGCTCTTATCTGACCTCATTATCAGACCATGTTTTTTGGGGTTGGTGGCTGAGGCCTTGATGGAAAATCCTTGATCCCTAAGGAACATGGCTGGATGAATGATGGACAGTCACACAAGTGCTATTGAAACAGAATGCAAATAACAGCCCAGTCTTCAGAGCAACAGAATTCTATTCTATTATATTCTATGTGTCAGATTAATTACAACACTGACTCCAGACAACATCCCACTTCCGCACAATGACTCCCACTGCCTAGATCTAATTCGCCTGAGTTCTAATCTCATGACTCTAATTAATGGACATACATACCTCATTCTTCTGCATTCAGAGTGGTGAAGTATTGTTGTGGACTATGTCTGCATACCAAGCATTTGTTGTATCTTGTTATTTATTTATCAGGTTTGAATGTCTGTCTTTTCTCCACTTTGATTCCTGTTTCTCCCTTTGTTTTGTTCGCTGATTTGGTTTGCCTTTCTGGACTCTGAAAGTTTGGATTCTACTCTCCAAAAGTTTGGATTCTACTCCAACGATTCAGAATTGCATACTAGTCAGACAGACAGGTTTTGGAACACTGCAAGTACCTGTGTTTTGTATTCTGCTGATCTATGGAATAAATATTGCTGCGTATTTTACTCCGTGCTTGGGTCTTTCTCGGTCAGAACCTGACACCATTGTAAACAAGGAGATTGTCACCGTAGAAGATAATAGCATTTCTTTTGGGGCACCAGAAAAAAAGGGAGCTTTTTTTCAGTCTTCTCTCCAAGAAAACGTAGGCGAAGACTCTCGCTGACCACTTTGCTGTTTGGAAATCAGACATGGTTGTGGTCGTGCACTTTGCCATGTAGTTTCTTAGGGAAAATGAAGCATTATACAGGTTAAGTGAACGTAAGATATATGTACATGAGTACACAGGAGTGTATTTCCCATCTAAATGTCTCACCCCCTTAACTCAAATGAGACACTGAAATGCTAGCATATTTACAGTGCACTTAGCAAGGCGACAGCATGTAGCAAAGTGTCTGGCCTCTTACACGCAGAAACAGCATGGAGCTGAATTAGACTTAAATGAGAAACCTACGCAACATGGTAATAGCAAGTTAACATCTGTCTGTACACAGCCTGTTGGACAACAAAGCCACAAAGCCACAAAGCCCACAGTTAAGTTAAATTATATGCCAAATCATTTGTATTCCTTTTTTTTGTCTGCAATACAGTCTGGATCCTATTATGGCCAACTGCTGCAGAAACATTGGTAGAGAGAACTTTACGGCTTTAAATTAATAAAAATAAATAAAAAGAGCACACCGAACACACATGATGTAGCCCAGCCCTCCCAACTTCAAATGGATGTGAAGGCATTCACATACATCACTGACTAGTAGCAGACAACAGAGGATGGACAGGACTGAATATAGCTGGTAGACATGATGAAATGGAAATTGTTGAGCAAAACTCTCTTCACTCACCAATGGCTCTCTGTTTGTGCTGCCAGTCAAAATGCCATTTTCGATGCCTAACTATAGTCACTACCTAAGCTGTTAGATATCTTGTTGGGTTTTTTATTTTTGGTGTAGCTAAAACATTGCAATGCTCAAAAGACCTGCATGGAGGCACGTAATGGTTATATATGCCAGGTTGTTCCAGGGACTTTAGAAATTTGACAAGTAATTATGACCCATCAGCCAAGAGAGACATTGCTCTTGCATCTTTAAAAGGACCAGAAGCAGCAAGAGAGGAATATAAATACAGCTTGAGCTCCTAATAATGATACTGTGGTCTGTAAGCTGTCAAGAACCATGATTGTTTGCCATGGTGGCTACAACGACACCCGGGTACTAACATAAGTCACCCTATTATCCTTTGAAGCAATTACTCCCAAGGTCTCCACTTTTTATGCCCCCCACCCCCCTATTGTAATCTTTCTCTCAAAGGTGATAGGGTGAAAAATGCACAGATGTTACTTATTAACAGGCCATGCATGAAGTGTGAAACAGGCACCACAGGAACACAATGACACCATCTTTAAAACTATTACAACGTGACCCGGCGATGCCGGTTTTGTCAGTATTCTACAGGATGAGGTGGAGAGAGAAGCTAATGAGACCAGGCCCCAGATTCAATCCAAATCATGGTGCTGCCACAGCACTATATATAGCTCTGACAGCTCCATTAATTTTGATGTAATGGCTGCCAAAGCAGCACACTGGGTTACAACGTTTGCCTTTTACATCTGGAGGTGTGACCTGCATTCAGGCAGGGATCCCCACCCATCATTTCTTTTTGGAGGTTAAAAAAGTCAGGGGACAATGAGATGACTCAAAAAGCAGTGAGATAGATTTAGCCATGCTGAAATATTCATCCAGTGTCCGGAACTGGCAGTGTGATGGTGCTATTTGGAGTGGGCCCAGTATTGTTATTCGGATCTGGAACTAGGTCAGTTCTAGCACCACTGTATCCATATAAGGACTGGTCATAGCGAGAGACATGATTAGAGAGGAAGACATTTTTTGGTTGAAATATGAAAAGGATGCTCAATATATGTATTACAAAAGGTTCAGCTCTTCAATAAAAGTAGCCATTTGTTAGTATAGCAGGAAAATGTGCTCCACTGTTGTGGACACGTGTCCATGTGTACTAGCTAACAAAACATATTATATGCTGCCATACAAGTCAAACACCACAAATTATCTATCCTGCTTTTTGTCAACTCAAAAATGCTGGTTATTTCAGAATTCAAAGTCAAGACAGCTACTGGTTGAACAGACTAACCGGTAAGATCCTATGCCTCAGCCTCCTGACATTTAACACGCTTTAGGTTGATCAAAAATGCTAGCAAAGTTAACAATGAATTACAATTAAGAATTCCCTTTAGAATTACTTCAAGCTTACTGTCAGAACAAGTGCCATTTAGCATGAGTCACTTAGCTAGTAGAAATCTGCATGTATGCTCTAGCTGTGCCTTAGAAAAAGTAGAAATTGTCGGGTTATACATCTCAGTTAGAAACTCATGGTTGCTTCTTTCTCGTGTGTGCACGTCACTTAAGGGGTAAGATAAGTTGACGGCTGAGTGCCAGGAACCCAGTCTAAAAATCAAACGGATAGACCACTCTGGATTTGAGGGTTCAGCGCCTGAGAAGTTTCCACGCCTCAGTGTCTTGTGCTTCATAGCCCAAGCAGATAATAAGGGGAGATTAGTCAGTCAATCCATTGCACAGTCAATACCTGTTCGCTTTGATGTCAATTGCTTATAGTTCTCATATAGTCAACGACACGCACCCCCCTGGGACACAGGCTTGTACTAAGCCTCCCATGCATTTTCTGGTCAATTATGCAAAGGGTCACCACAAGCCTCTAAATATGTTATGCAAGGTGACTCACGGCCAGCTTTGCCTTTGCTGTTTTTGTCCAGCCATTATTCATAAGCATCTGCCAATGGCTAAATGGACTATTTAAAAAAGGCAGGGAGGTGGGGGGCTCAGAAAGGTCCATGGGTAAAGACAGTACATTGCAACTAAAGCTGTCTTTAAACAAATATACCAAACATATGTTAATCACATAAGTCTTTTCTGCCCCAGAACAAAATACAAAACTAACTAGGCTGATTTTTAAAAAAGCCTTTGGAACACATGTTTTTTATTTAGGTACTAATTTATTGTTTTGCTAAGCAAAATTTCCTTGATCATTATAATTATCTTCATTTTATTTTTTATTTTCCATATTGCTGCTTTTTCATTTCCTGGTAGTCTTTATATGTATTTTATTTGGTATTTTGAACTGCATTATAACATATGAAAATACTATAAAATGACATTTTCAGATCTTTGAAAAACTAAAATTCTCTACTTTGTCCTCAGTTTAAAGGAGGTAGACCCATTTAAAAGCATTAAATGTATATTTCATATATGTGGTGCGAGGACATGTCTGTGCTCATTTAATTTCACCTTGGTTAAGTGTGCAGATGGGGGTCATACTGGAAGACTTGCAAGTGCTCTTTCCAGCTCAGTGACAGCAACCGAGGCCAGCTTGTCTCTGGGCATGGCTTCAAAACTAACTCCCTGCTTAGTCCCTTCCATTTGTGCAAACTCATGCCTAGAGGTCAGACTGAATTGTGCTTTTTGGCTTGTTGTGGACATACAGCAGGACTGCTAATGGATTGAATACTGTGCTTGCCGTGCCCTGCAAAGCAGTAAAAGAGTGGTAAGTGGAAAAGAAGATTATTTTTCCTTTCGCCTCGTTAATTAAGAGTTACAGTGATTGAGCTCAAAGGCTGCCCCTAAATGGTCTTGGCTGAAGGTGTGTGAGTTGTGAGGTGAAAACTGAACATCCACTATGTGCCAATGTGTGACTGAGAGAGACAACCCTTCTGCTATGACATGCAGCATAAGCAACACTAAAACTGTACATCATACACATCTAAAGATAGTAGAAAACAATGATTTAAAGCAAGATATAAGTGTTGCTTCATAATAATTTTTGTATCTAAATGCTACAAGTACTGCAGTATTAGTTTTATTTCATTATTAAGGGATAAATTCTGGCCAGCTGTCATGATGACGGGCAGCGGGCAGTACAAGAAGACAGAGACACTCTTGATGGAATAAAGTGAAATGTGTTTATTTAGAGAAATGGTGGGTAAATAGAACAAAGAAGTATTTGGGTCTGCTATGGCTTGAACATACAGGTTCAAAAGTGAGTCTAAAATACAACTGTGAAACATAAAGTCCTATGGCTCATGCAGGAAGTGTCCAGTGCCCCACAGAGTCACTGTGTAGGGGTGCAGTGCCCAGGTTCAGCACTCCAGTTACCGGGACGGCCGGGGCATGACACCAATGAATGGTTAGCCAATAAGAATTCGTTTTCTCTGTGGTATCCATTAGGTAGCCTTCATTCGCTGGATTAAAGTTCAAAAGTGTCATGCTGGCTTCAGATCTTCCTCAAAAGGCCTGATATGTGATTTTGATCAGAAAGAATAATGCTTTTTGCTCTCAAAGACTTATGTTTATTTTTCGCTGTAATAATACCTTTGCCTTCATCAGAAAATACTGTTATGCTGCTTGGCATTGTGATTAGACTCCTTATTGTATTTTTATTTATCCTTATACTTTATACTAATTCTTTATTTATACTCATATACTTACACATATATTTACAGTTTTTTTTAACTTACACTATTTTTGTGATGTTGATCCTTATTTCTTCCATTTGTACCGTTTGTAGCAGAGTCTATGTTGTACCAGCAATAACTGCATGTGACAAATAAAAGTCTTTGAAGGATGGCCTCTGGAAATGCAGCATGCAAGGGAAATGATATGTTAATATGTCTGTTACATACTTCAGATAATCATGCCCTATATTTAAAAGTGTCCATGATCAAACTAAAAAGGAAAATTAATTAAAATTAAAATGAATGGGATCTCATAGGGATGTTAGCTAGCAAATTAGCCTTATAATAGATACATGTATTTTGATTGCCAGAACTGAGTCACACATGAGCCTAATGTCAGTGTTCCTTGGGGCCATATTTATGCTCTATCCCAGGACCAGAAACATAAGGAGCAAACTGTGGGCCATTTAGCGATCCCTTAAGACTGGTTTAAGGACCTTGGATATAGCTATTTATAGAGATTCATACTGCCTGAAAATAGTGAAATTGAGTTTAAGAGAGTGATAATTCGGTCATACGTGAACACACCACAGCACACAGTGTGAACAGCACGAAATTCACCCACTGCATTTAACCCATTCACCAAGT
>JBBPDB010000146.1:7504819-7518230 GCA_037974465.1 Brachypetersius altus
TTAGTGTTCCGTTTAGGACAGCACTGACCCACAGCAGTGCGCACTACGCACTAAATCTCAGTGCACTGACGGTAGTGTGCGATTCTGGACACACCTCTTTAGATTTGCACTAGTGCTGTCAGACTAACACTGATTTAAAAATTGAAGTCAATAGTCACCCAGCTCTATTCTGTTATACAAAAAAGTAGTTTTAGCTGTTGGACATTAGTAGAAACAAGTCTCTAATGATGAAATCAGCTATGTGTTTTCATTAGGCTTTTTAGCTGCTAAGGCAGCTTCTGCATAGCCACAGCATACATTATTGCAGTTTCCTATATATTTATTCTTAGTATGTCACTTTAAATATATGACACTTGTGTATAATGTTGCAGTGCATATCCCCTGACTTGCTGTTCCTTGCTACAATGCTTGTTTCGGCACATCGTTCATTCTGACGGATTACCTCTGGCTCTTGGGTCTGGGTATTAAGCATGATCACAGAGATGCTTCTCCCATAAATTTTCTCGTGTCAGAAATTCGTACTTGTTACGTGTTTATAACAAAACATGTAAACCAGCAGACCCACAATATCGCTCATTCGACTGCAGTGTCACCCACAGCCACAAAAAACCTCAAATATCAGAAGAGGGAGGGTGGGGTGGGGGCAAGAAACACAACTTAAAATCAAAGATGAAATGACAACCACAACTGCAGCATAAAAATGAAATGCCAACGAGCTTGACGCATTAAACACAAGGTGACTCTCTCTGGCATTAAAAGACAGCCGTTTCTGTTGTTCACAGTTTGGTGCGCTAGCGGCATACACTCCACTGAGATAAAACGAAAAAGACCCGTACGTCTAATGGCAATTAAATTCAAGGATACGATGTCCTTCGTCTCTGTCTGAGTCGGCTACACAACCGTGAGTTCATAAAACTGATAGCTCTTGATTACTTTAGGACATGGCGGCTACATTGAAAGTTACACCACAAATGTTGAAATCTACATTTGGTTTCCAAATAGACATCGACCAAAATCTGTTTGGAGTTGCTTTGAAGTATGAATGCCATTAGCTCATGGTAGATATAAAATCCAAGATACACTGCATCCATGAGTATTAGCAGCTTTAAAGTGGAAGACAAACACTGCACTAACCATATGAGATAAACATTCCTGTCCAAATCATCACATTACACAAACAAATCACTCAGTGTCATTTGTTTCAGAAATATATGTATGTATGTATGTGGAATTTTCACCTGGTGCAAATATCCACATCATTGGTCACCTGGGCTGTTTAATAAAAGTAGTGAAGTAAAAACACTTAATTATATACACTGTTTTTTGTTCATTCTATCACGAGTAAAGAATTAAAGGAAAAATGATTACCCCATTCCTCACAGTAAACAGAAACATTCACCTCTCAGTACAAATATAGAGTTCAGGGCCACTTACCATGCCTGATATCATAATGTAAATGCGCTTTAAGATTCATCCCTCTCGTGCTCTTGTCTAGACGATGTGAACAGTGAGTGAGACAGAGTCACAAACAGAATAAAGACATAGACAGCATTTATCATCTGTTTCTGTTTCTTTGGATGCCATGTAACTAAGGTAACCAGATTTTGCATCTCTCAAAGCAGGACATATATTTCTTATATAAGTCACACAACATGTTACATTTATTATAAGTAACTAAATATCTGTATTTATCTACAGGTGGACATGTCAAAAACTGCCAACAGGCACCTCGTTGGCAAAAAGTTTATAAACAGGTTATCTGTTCATTTCTGTACAAAACAACATTCAGTTAGAGCATATCTGCATAAAAAGCACATATTCATATTTCAGCAAGTAACTTCTTAAGGTACATTTAGCTTGTATCTCCCCTCACAGGTCTATTTTTAGCTCCACAGCTCCCCTTTAACGCATTCATCAATGATTATTAAGGTTGTAGATCATCAGTACTACATCAGGGTATCACCGTGACACTGTTATGCTAGTGGTAGGAACATGAGAGTGTGTGTGTGTGTGTGTGTGTGTGTGTGTGTGTGTGTGTGCGTGCTGCACAGAGGCAATCTTTTTCAACGGAGGAGAGGGGAGTTTTTTCAACGCTGTCCACTTTATTAAACACATCTAAGCTTTTGATCCAATTTGTTGAAGTAAATAATACTATATTATATATATTATCTATATTATTATATACTATATTATATACTATAAACACCTACATTCAGTCATTTGGAGGGACTTGCACATTATATATCAGTTATATGCTTATATATTATATGCAGTTATATACATACAGTGCATCCGGAAAGTATTCAGAGCGCCTCGCTTTTTCCACATTTTGTTATGTTACAGCCTTATTCGAAAATGGATTAAACTCATTTTTTCTTCAGAATTCTACTCGCAACACCCCATAATGACAACGTGAAAGAAGTTTACTTGAGATTTTTGCAAATTTATTATAAAATGTCCAGGTGCACTGTACCTCATGAACACTGCGACTGTCCTGAATAAATCCTATATGTAATCATGGTGGACAGCTTGATGGATGGGTGCCTGTACTCATTTACAAACCAAATAACTTGTATTAACTTATTCTGAGTGAGTCTTCCCTTGATGCCAAGTCACAACCTTGTTCCTAAAAGAAACAGCACAGGCTGGCCCTTGCTTGCTTGTCATTGCTGGTTAAGCTCTAGACCAAACTAGTGAGTGCATTTTATTTTTCACAGAAGAGAAGCATTTTAAACATGCTTACTTTTCCCATTAAGAGAACTAGTGAAAAATGAACAAGTTACGTATTCTTGCACAAAACACAAAGGAGCACCAGCCAACTGTTGAGGAAACATGCCACATTTTTTTCTACAGCTGGCAGTGCCAAGGTTCAGAACATGGGTAAGATAGAGCTAGCCTCCAGTCAAAAGACTGTGCACGGTTGCAGGAGAAAAAGGCACAGGCTTGACTGGTACACTCCAGTGACTTGGAAAAGGTCCCAAAAGTCCATGTTTCAATGCGTGCGCTAGTCCAAGCAAGAAGCCTTTGGGGCAGAAAGGATTATGACCCCCTCATATTCACAGATGACAACAGCCAGAACAAAAGCATCTACACTGAGACTAAATGGTTCTTTGGAGAGATGCCATATAACAATGTTCTTCATTGTGTGGCCCACAGACTACTAATGTACAACATGGCGGTTTACAAGAGACCTCCTCCATTAAAAAACTTAGCACATTCTAATAATAACAATGCACTTATTGAATTACTTATAGTTTACTTATGGTTTGTACTTTTCAGCTGCTATCATCACGTGTTTAGTTATTGTCATTGTGTCCTCACTAATTTTCAATCTGTTTTAAGACATCACTTTTTATATTTGGTGTACACATTTTGTATATAGTATGTAAAATATCTTTTTCGATTGTTCATGGTTATTCAGAGAGCAAAGGTAGCACCAGCATTAGCCTGACCTTCAGATTAATGATTAGTTTTATACATGTGACGGAGTTGGTCAAAATAAGTCAGAGATGTGTCTCATTTTAAAAAAGTGAGAAATGTTTGAACTTAGTGGTTCAAGAGGGACTCAAGACTGTTTATTTGTCAGCCCAGCTATATACAAAGTACACAGAGGCTTGAAATAGTGTTGTCTGGAGCAAAATGGTATGACATTTCACAGTAAGTAAGTAATGTTTATTTATAGAGCGCCATTCACAGACAGGGAAGTCACAAAGCGCTGTACATAAAATGATATCATAGAAATCATAGAAATAAAATTAATACTTATAGATAAAACAAATGCAAAATAATAAGAAGAAGAAATAACAAGACATAAAGTGCAGATGAGACATGACATTGCACCAGAGATATTCTCAGCTCTCTTCAATATCCACTGGAGAGACTTTCGGTTGGCTTTATTGCAGTTTCCAAACCAGGAAGCGATGCAGCTGCAGAGGGTACTCTTCATGGGTCCCCTGTAGAAGGTAGTGAGATCGGGAGTGGGTGCGCTGGTCTTTTGCAGCCTCCATAGAAGCAGAGGCACTGCTGGTAATTCTTGATGATTTTGAGTGTCCAGCTGGGGCTGTCAATCATCTGCACACCCAGGACCTTTATACTAATTACATTTTCAACAGCACAGTCGTCTATGTGAAGTGTAGTGTGCGGAATGGGGTTCTTCCCAGATTGTCAATCATTGTTTTGTCAATGTTCAGGGGCAGGTTGTTGCCTCAACACCAGTTCACTGTATGTGGACCCGTTGTTGCTCATGAGTCCCTCCACTGTTTTGTCATCTGCAGTCATAACGCTGTGGTTAGAGCTCTACTGGGCAGTACAGTCATGTGTTCGGCAGAGTGAACAACAGTGGGCTGAGCACACATCCTTGGGGGTTGGCAGTACTCAGACTTGGAGGTATGGTTTCCTATACTGACTGGTCTGTTAGTTAGGAAGTCCAGGATCCAGTTACAGATGGAAGTATTCATTCCAAGTAGGCTCAGTTTTTCTATCAGTTTCTGTGGAATGACTGTACTGACTGCTAAGCTAACAGCGTTCTCACATAACTGTCTTTTGTGTCCAGGTGAAAGAGGGTGAGGCGGATGGCACTTGAGATGGCATTGTCTGTTGTTTGGTTGGTGCGGTGTACAAACTGTAGTGGGTCAAGATGTTCCGGCATGCAGGCCTTTATGCGCTTCTCTACCAGCCTCTCAAAGCATTTAGTGATAATGTGTGTGAGTGCTGCAGGCTGCAGACAGGGCACAGTTGATTTTTTAGGCACTGAGATGATTCTTGTTGTTTTGGGGCAGACTGGAACCAATGCAGTATGCAATGACGGATTAAAGATGTCTGTGAAATCTGCTAGCTCCTCAGCACATTCTCTGAGAAGTTGATGAAATACCTGTGGATCTTCTGTGCATATACAGGCATTGCCCCTTGATTGCCCATGACAGTTTAGCTCTGGCTGTACTGAAAGCTTGTCTCCAGACTCAAATGCAACATTTCTGCCCTTTACCAGAGTGTGGAGTACTGCAGTCAACCAGGGTTTGTGATTTGTTTGGTGATAGTTTTGGAGACAGTGACATTGTCAAATGCACTTGCCAATACTGTCAGTCACTAAGGCTGTATACTCCTACAGGTCCACCATACTGTTGTAAATGTCAGCGTCCTTGAACATATCCCAGTGTGTGCATTTACAGCAGACGTGTTTTGCGGAAATGAACATTCAGGACATTCAGTTTGTTTCTGGTTGGGTCTGTAGGCTGGGATGAGAAGAATGGAGAAGTGGTCCGATTGTCCTGTGGGGGGACGGGGTGCAGCCTTGCATGTACAGGGAAACATGTTTGCTGCACATTTTTGGGTAAAGGCTCAGCATGTTTCTCCCATGTATAGCAAAGTCAATGTTTTGATGAACTTTAGAAAGCATTCTCTAAAGGTATATGTTGTCAGAATAACCCACAATGTTAAAAAAGCCATTGGGGTGAGCAATCTGCAGCTAGATTATTTTCCTATAGAGTTTGTCAGGGGTGTCATTAGCTTTATGAATGAGAAGGGGTCTGCATTTGACCACAAAAGGCAAGCAGTGTGCGGTAGCAAGCACCATATTTGAACATCATTCCTTGCTGATGTAACACACTGCCCTCCACCTTGCGTTTTGCCAGACATGGACGCATTCCTGTCTGCTCAAAACAATGCTAGCCCATGTAGCTGAATGGTGGCATTGGTGATATAACAGCAAGTTTAATGCACAACAGCATATCACCTCCTTCTGGGAGCTCAGGCGTCCGTTTTCTTGTCAAAGGAGCACATATTTCAATAAAAGACTGATGAAAGAGCTGGATGGCCTGGGTTAATTTTTAGAATTGCATGAATACCTGCTTGGTTGTTTCGCTTCTGCTTCCTTGCACAGTGATTTACTGATTGATTTTGGTAGATAATACTCAAAATGTATCATCTTCATCAAGCACCATGTAGGAAGTAGGAGCAGGATGGGTCTTGTCGGATCACACTCCACAGTAAATTAATGTTTTCTTCAGAAAGAGGATGTAGTTCTTCCCTTGCATCATTGATAATAAACCCTTTAGATGTTTAATTTTGTGCAATTTTTTTTTAAACTTTTGCAGGAGAAAATTTATCAAATCAGATTCATGTTTTCTTTTAGGAGGCATGACTGTTCACATTAGATGAGGGACACAATGTTCCGTTCTCTAAGTGACCGCTAATTGTGTCCAGCGGTTTGTCTCACCCCTTCACAGGCCTTAATGGATAAAGCACCGCCTCCGCCTCCTTGTAGAGTGCACCTCCTAAACACATTAATTAAAGGCGAGGGACAAATGAGGGACAAACAGCAAAACATTCGCAAACAGAGAAAGTGCAGCAATCAGTCCTCCAGACAAACCAGCAGCAACAAAAGGAGGTAAAAAGGAGGCCCGAAGCTGGGCCAAACCTCGTCAAACTCTACACTCATTAACTTTGCCTCTTGTTGGTTCTAAAGAGCATGCTAGAACAAGCATTTCGCTCATGCAGAACAAGAGTGGAGGGAAGGAGCAGTGAAAAGGGCAGGCAGAGCACAAAGGCTATGTGTGGTCCTTTATCTAAAGACATACATAAATGCGGATTTATCTATAGCGCCCTTTTTTCCGGCCTCCTCCTCTGCAGCAGAAGCGCATGTACTCCCACATGCTGAGTCGAAAGAAAGAAAAAAGAAAAAGGCAGAGATGTCTGTAATCTCCAGATGCCGAGCCACTTAGCTCCAGCTCCTAAGAATAGCCTTTTCCCCACCCTGTAACCATTATTATTTTCACTTATAATGAATGTTCACACACAACCTCACCTCTCTCACTTTCTCTCACACACACAAACACACACACAAACACACAGTAACGCTATTGCCAATTTTTCAATATTGCAACATGCTAAAAAACCCACAATCACCAACAAAAATGATAACTCAACACTGGCACTCAATGTGGCTAGCATACACTGTGCGCTCACAGTCCATGATGCACATTAGCATTCATAACACCCGCGCAGGTGCTGGAACAAAATTCGTCATATCCCGCACAGGCAGGACTGTATGTTGCACATTTATGTAATCTCTGATTGATTTATTTATTTATTTATATATTTTTTTTAGTAAGTCATGGTGTCTTCATCAACAAATGTGCATGGGAATATGGAGACTTCAAAATGCAAGCATCATACTCTTGGTGGCATCCTTTCCACAGAGAGCGAGAGAACATCAATCAGGCTCGCAGACTCTCTTGTCTTGACTTTCCTGAGGGCATCATAACTGGTCTATTGCATTCATTGTCATACTGACTCAATGTATTCCAACCATCTGCTCCATTCTGCTCCCATAACTTTTTTTTCCTTTTGGCTGTGCCGCACATAACCACTGAAGGCTTTTACGACATGTCTGTTCAACAACTGATTTAAACAGTGCCACTCTTACTTTGAATCATGTAGGTCTTGATCAAATGCATCTCTAAACATGCACAGTGAAAGGTGACCATGACAATGAAGAAATATATGGGCATATCTACACAAACAAATCATTAAGAAGAAAACATCATGTTTTGAAATGAGTCAGAATTGCTTGTAGAGCTAGTGATAGTTACCCAGCCATCTGAAGCATTGTCTATAAAAGCTGCCTCACAAAAAGCTATAGATTAAATGGTTACAGTACCTAATGTCTGACACATTTACAGTCGGTTTGAGGGATAGCTTTGTCATATATATTTCAATAAAATCTGCTCATGGTGAAGAGGTACATGAACAGGTACAGGGTTTGTGAGGCTACATGTTGTATAATTTGTTTTGTGCTCCCCCTTGTCAGAGCAACACCTGAGTTATAAAGCACTGCCACCCCCATGTTAAAAATGCTTATATTAATGATATTATAAAGTATAAAAATGTTAATATATACTTTATATTTGTCCTCTGCACAGTATTTTTAGAGATTCCGTGTTTTTTTTTCAGTGATTCCTTTAGTAAAAGTCCTGCTGCTTCCAGAACATCTAGAGTGATGTTTTCCCTGACAAAAAAAATTGGTGCCAGTCAGTGGGTAGATTCCGCTGTCAGTTCTGGTTATACTGGTGGAATATATTACATGGTAGTCGCTCACGTAAATAATTAAATATGTGCAGCATGCAGCCTAGTAGAACCCGGAGGTTCCCCTCCGAATGTAGGCAACACAGTCTATTTACTATAATAGATGCAATTTCACTACGAAACACAAGTGTCTTAACAGAGTACAGCTGACTCAGTGTCAGGAGAGAAAATGTTCACTGCATTCCTGTATTTTTTCTTTAGATCTTTGATATCTTCAGCATTTATTAAAATTTGGTAACAAAATATCAGGAAAGGAACTAAATCCATCAGGCCCTAGAGCCAGGCGAGACAAACTAAAGGCACCATTTCACAGGCATATAAGAATCGCACTGTACATAAACCATGCAGCGAGAGCGTGGAATCTGCAGCACGCTTTGATTTTCCAGTGAGTCTCAACCCAATAACAGTGTTTCTGAGGCGTTAGCAGCGCAATTATTTCCTCACGGCTGCTCAGTGTCCCAAAACCGTGTCCATGCAGTCACACCAGCCCAGAGCTTTTCTGTCGGAGCTACTTTTGATATTGTGGCCATTTATCATTTATTCGTATTTGTGTTTTTCATTTTTTTTTCCTGGCATTTACCCATTGAACGAATACCTAACCCAACTAACTACGCCTTTTCTTTGTTAAAGCATCAAAGAAAATTATCCATGAAATGTATCCTCAGTCCAAACAGAGAGTAGTGCTTATATTTTGTCAAATTATCAGTTGGACAGTAAAAACAAAAAACTCTTTTCACGTTGTGACCAATCATAAAGCAGTGATGCAGTTACCTTGGCAGCAGCCCACTTTTGGCCCTGCCGTCAGACAGAGCAGAGACAGCTCTGCTACGAGTCACATTATTTGTAAGGGAAAAACATTTGTTTGTGGTAAGGTGCAGTGGAAAAGTGCCATAAAACAATACTTGCCTAACATAGCCTCTGGTTGTCATCTGACTGAGGTTACACACATAAACTGCTGACGGCTCCTGTCAGGGTTGCACTTAAAGGGAGGACAACCAAGATGTGCCCTTGTAGACAGAACTAGCAAATATAGGCAATTCTCAGGGATGATACCATCATCTTCCTCGCCTGTGCATTTCATAACGTGGCTAAAAGATGCTACAGATAGCCAGATCTGACATCACTAAGGGTTTGCGGGTGGGGAGCCACCTGCCATGTTCACTGTTCAGTGGAGTGGTCCAGTGCAGTGTTAGGCGTCTGTGAGTCACACATGAATCAGACGCAGAGCAGCAGGCGAGGCACACACACCGCCACATCCCCTGACCGAAATCAAACCACTTTTAAGCTCTCTCAGCTAAGAGAGAGAGCACAAGACAAACTGAAGTAACATTTATGGACAGTTAGTGCACAGTTATGCCAGCATTGTCACAGAGATGATTCATTCCCTCTGATTAGCAAGTGTAACAATCATGCTAGTTTATTACACAAAAAATAAAAACTGAAAACGCACGATCCCAGTTTATTTATCTATTTCCCAGTTCTTTGAACAATGGCTAGTTCTGATAGGTGCCGTTCCTCCACTGAAAACCACAGCTGTTCTCTAACCTTCCTTAAGGAATTTTGTCCATTTTAGTGTTAAGATGAAAGCATAGGAATGTTGATTTGACATAAATGCATGAACTTAGATTGGAATTTTTATTGGATTATTAGTGCCATAAATTCAGTGTTTCCTCTAATAAAAATCAGATTTGGGCCAATTCACCCCACAGTATGAACATGGCCATGCAACAAATTTTAAATGCAATTTCCGATATTTTCTGATTATAAGCATTTCTCTTATAAGACATTTTAGAGGAAAATACATCCTCAGCCATGTGTTCCTACCACTAAACATCACATAGCTGAACACTCCTGATATGATATAACAGCTTGATCATGGCTGATAAGAGAACTGTGCACTTTTTAATATACCTCCAGATGATAAAATCTATTAAAAGCCAAAAAATGATAATGATCGCCCTCCCCTTCTTTCTATAACCCCCACACCTCCACACTTACTTTTGTGTCTCCTTTTATGTGATTTGTCCTGTCAATATCTACTCAAAGAGCCATTTTCATTTCTTCATTGCCTCATTTTCTTCAGGAGTGCCTACATTTTTGTTGTTGTTGTTGTTGTTGCTATTGTTGATGGTTTGTTTTGATGGTTAAATCAACGGTGGCCTTCTGCGTCACCTGCATAATAGATTTCAGTCTTGGTAATTGTTGGCATCCTCCTCCTTCCACAGTTGCAAGCGATCCATAAAAATAAATGCCTATCAGTCACACACTTTGTTATTCTCCCTTTATGCATCGATGGTGCAATATGTATTTTGTTGCACTGACTGGGTTTCATTAAGCCAGATGTATGTTATTACACTCTCAAACAGTAAGATTTACATTTACGGCATTTAGCAGACGCTTATATATTTTTTTAACTACAGAGGACAGTCTCCCTGGAGCAACTTAGGGCTAAGGGTCTTGCTCAGGAACCCAGTGGTGGTTTGCTGAAGGTAGGATTCAAACCCATGACCTCTTGGTCCGGAGGCAACCCACTGAGCTACCTCCACCCCTATGTAAGAGAGACAATGGTCTACGTAAGAGAGACGATGGTCATTTCAGCTCATCAAGAAATCATCAGATTAAGAGATTAAATGTGATTATCATGGGCTACTGTATATATATATATATAAATATATATAGTAATCCTCTAGATTTTACCTTTAAAAGAGGTGAATATAGGTTTACCATTACATTTTCTTTAAGAGTAATGCATCAAACTGAGTTTAAAATTAGATTAAAGTGTTATTGGAGCATATTCTGGACCATATTTAGGCTTTACACTATAGGCATTTTAGGCTTTTATTTTTTTTACCAAAACATAACAACGTGGATTTTTACTACATGCGGGTGCTCTTATATATATACACATATATATATATATATATATATATATTTATTTATATGTGTGTGTGTGTGTGTGTAATTTATAGCCACTAAATGCCAGTACCTCACTGAGACAGAATGATAGGGGCGCAACAATGAGTGTCCCTACTCACATATGTGCAGCTTCTACGATGTGCACACTTCTCAGAGGACCTTTTTTCCTTGCATGCCATAAATATGTAGCAGCAGCTGGGTTTGATTAAAGAGCCCCCTTGGCACTTAGTACCTAAAAAGCCCAGATTAGTGACAGAAGGGAAGTTAGTGAGCACAGCGAAGGAAGCTTTATCCAGGATGACAAGGGCTGTGATTGCACCACGGGCAAAACTGGCCTAAAGCCTTTCATATACATACTACAAGCCAGATGTACGAGACCATCCTTGGATTTTTAAAATAGATTAAAAGGAACATATTCCCCAAAATAATAATGGATGTTCTAAAAGAGGTGTTCACATTATTACATTTAATTATATTAATAATACAAAATTGTGTAAATGAAACGTCTCAGTATGGTTTGTTTTGTATAACTGTGTGATACTAAGTCTGGACCGCTGTCACACGTGGCAATAAAATCAAGTCTGAACAGAATGATTTGAATTCTTTTGAATTTTCTGGTGAGTTTTTTTAAAACCAAACTGACAACCATCATAATTCCATTGAATTAAACGTACTGGACATTTAGGAAACAGAGTCGGGTGGGGTGGGGGGGGCTGTTTTTCAGTAGTGGGATTGTGAGCTTTTATGAATTTCATCTACAGTAATATAATACCAACCCCCGCCACTAGAGGGCTTGGGGGAACTACTGTGTCCTTATGTGACAACTACTGTGTCCTTTATTTGAGTAATGTATGTAAGTAGAATTTTTGAGTACTGTTTTTTTGGGAAATTTGACTTTCACTTCACTACATTTGAAAAGCAAATATCGTATTTTTTAACTACACTACATTTCTATCAAGGGTCTTGATAGTACTCGTTACTTTAAATTCTGAATTTTGACTTTTTTCCCCTTTTCTTAAACATGATTTGTTTTTTTGCATGCCAACACATACACTTACCTTACCTGATAGATTATGCTATACTCTCTCATGCACAATCACACATCACGCGCACACTCACGAGCTCTTGCGCACGTACACTCGCACAGTCTCACTCATGCACTCTCATGCGGATACTCTCACTTGCGCACATTCCTCTAGACCAAAAAACACAGCCTCCATAACTCAAAACACACACAGTGGTGTAGAAGACTGACAGGACATGTAATGCCTCTTTAGTCCGTTTGTGTTTGGGGGCGGGGGGGGAAGGGGGTACGGGTATACGTCCTCACGCAAGGCTAACCTTCACGCTCTTCTTCTTTCGTGTTCTTTTTTGTCATGCTAATTTGCATTTACTGCAATTCATCACCTACCATTTTACTAATTCCTAATTCTAGAGGTTCTAAAAGCTAGTCAGAGGCATTAGCTATTGTATGTGTTGTGCCAATAATGCAACAATGCAGTTAAATGAAAATGTACTTTTAATACTTAAGTATTTTTAAAAGCAAGCAAAGTACAAATTTGATTTTCACTTGTGATGGAATAACATTTGACCAGTGTTCATGGCATTTATCAGACGCTTTTATCCACTACAGGGGACAGTCTGGAGCAACTTGGGGTTAAGGGTCTTGCTCAGGTAATGCATTACCCTTAAAGAAAATGTAAAGGTAAACCAGTATTCGAATTTAAATTCATCATAGAATCATAATCATCATAAATTCATCATTGCCACAAAAAAGCATAAAAAGACAATCTGAGGATTTCTGCGGAAAACAATTACTTCTCAAAAAAAATCTGCGTTTGACTGAATCCACGGCTCTCGATCAGCGTAAAACTGGGGGACTGCTGTCCTGCAGCTCATGGAATAAGTCATTATGTTCCGACAATTCATAGCCACAAAGGGAAGGTTTAAATAAAAAAACAAGTGATGAAATAGTATTTCTTTTCATTGAAAAAAAGTACACATTTTAGCTCAAGCTACCAGCAATCACTGCAAGGGACATGTTTGCAGGAGAAGTTTATTCTGCTCTCTGGTGATCATGTAGGCAGGGCACTGCCTGCAAGTGATGAGAAGCATGGGACTCAATCAGATTTCCCATTCAGATAGTCAGTTCTCAAGTTAAAATTTCCTGTTACTGGATGTCCTTGTGGAAGTCAACATGTCTTCCATTGCTGCTTTCATATACTACTGAAGGCTTATATTTTTTAAAGACTTCTCGTCCTTATTTGCTACACATGGACCCATATTTTGGCTGAAAATATACATCTGCAAGCAGGGGCGTAGCAACTGAGGGGGACGGGGGGACACGTCCCCCTCACTCTTAGAAACAGGTGATTCTGTCCCCCCCACATTTTTTGACCTAGCGCCAATATTT
>JBBPDB010000146.1:7537076-7553543 GCA_037974465.1 Brachypetersius altus
AATTTGTGCTTCCAGGGTTGGTCACGCCTGAGGCGATTCCCATAGTGAGATACCGAAGGAATGTTTGAAAGAGAACTATGTTCTTATACACAAACATTTTAACAGTCCTAGTCAAATTACATCAATCAATATATATTCTGAGCTGATCATCCTAACCAGGTTTGCAGGTTTGAAGTGCAAATTTTAAAAAATGGTACCAACAGAGAGAACAATGCCCATCTTTGAGTGAAACTTATTACTGCAAGATACAGCAATTGTGCTTTGAAGATTAACTGACCATTCTGGCCACACCTTTTCTTTCCAGCTGGTTTAACACAGATATATAAAAAGTCTCTCACGCGGTGTAATAGCATTTTAATGTCCACTTAAATCATTTAAGTGAATGCCCAAGAGAAATGTGCTGTGCACTCTTTCATAGATCATAGATATAAGTGCATCACAACAGGGGGTCTTCAAATCTGCCAATGGCTGACATGTACGCTTTACACTCAATTGCATCTTGGAGAAAGCAAATAGGAATCGTTACTATGGGGAGCCAAAATGACAGGCAAACAACATAGGCTGTTACAAGACACACTGTCAGGCACTTTTATGTCTGAAAAGATTAATAGAGCATAGGCAGTTTCCATAGGTATAGTAGATGTCCTGTAACTTCACAAACAAGTTTGTTTCACCTGAGGAGCTTATACCTGAGCCACAGTTCCATCTATTACCTGATCTACAAAGAGACGGCAGGTTGAAATGAAAGGTCTTATCGCGTCTGAAGCACGTCCTCTTTGCTTGTTCTCATGGGGGAACCACTAGGTTACAAAAAAGTCGTTTTTGTTCAAATCAAACTAATTTACATCTAGATGGAAAAGCCTTGATGTCTTTCAAGACGGAGGTAGTACTTCATACGTAGAAACAAGTTAAAAGCACAAGTTTTAGACATGCTTCTTGAATGCAGGAGCTTGTGAATATCAATACGCTTGAGTTCAACTACACAGATTAAAAACCAGGAATCAAAATCAATAGCAATCACAGCCAGTCTCTGCCGTAAGGCCACAAATGATTGCTAATCTGATCTCTGAATGGCTGCAAAAATAACTAAAAGTGTCTAACACTACAAACAATCTAACAGGCCATAGGACTAAAGATTTTTGGTTTGGTATGGACCGCAAGAATGATTCAAATTCAACCTACCAATTATGTCTTGTTTTAAAGAAGCAAACAAAATGTCATCACAAAGTCCAATGCAGTAGAACATCTTTCACCGCAGTGTTAACAAGAACCCCCCACCCCCACCCCGTCAAAAAATGCACTACTTGTACAATACTGTCATTATACTGTGCATTAGCTTCTCAGTTCAAATGCTTTCACAGGACAATTTTTGAACAGGAATACAAGTAGAAATGTGTTTTTGCAATAATTGCATCTAATGTACCAATGGAATTGCTCAACATTAACAAGAAAGCAACAGCTGCAGCTTTTGAGCTTCTTAGGACAAGCCAAACATAATCACACAGGATCGGCCACATGCAGTGAACACACCTGACAGCAAATTCATCTTTTAGAGGGTCTGGAACAACACACAAGGCAATAGCCCACTAAACAACCCCCACCCTCCCCAAAAAAGCAAAATGTCAGCTGTTGCTAACTCCTTTTTTTGGTTATCTTTTGCCCTTTTGAGAATTTTGATCAGTTTGTTGGCATTTACTTGAAGCTTTTGAGTTTCCCCAAGCTTTTCCTTTGTGTCTCCCTGCCGCCAGATCTACAGCATCAGTAACTCTCAGTGTACCTTTGCTATGTGTACAACAGATGTGTGTGTCTTATGCCATTGTCCTAGATTGCTGCGCTCTGAAATTGTGGAATTGAAATGATCTCTTCAAGCTACCCAGCCAAACCCTGGGCAGACAAACTACTCAACTTGGACCATTTGATGGGGGGAGGGGGGTGTAGGAGAGTGAGTGGCGGAGAGAACGAGTGAGAACAAACGGCATCCAGCACTGCAAAGCCTCTCTGACTGACAAATGTTAGACAAGCCAAATTAAAATGCCTGTGTGATGTCTACCGAGATAATTACACGTCCTTATCCCCTCTCAGTGTCTCCAAATGACTTGACGTTTCCCTTCACAGAATCAGCCTACCATTGTTTGCAAAAATATTATGCACAACAGCAACTTTTGTTTTTTTTTATTCATTTTCAATATTAGATTTACAATATGGTGTTAAACTAAGCCTGAGACACAATTGCAGCTTGATACAAATCTGAGTGATTTTAAAATGCATTGGCTTGACACAGCAGTATAAATATAAATAGCATTTATCTGACTAAAATTACAAATCATTATTCAACGTCCCGATATTTGCAGCTGGTTTTATTTACAGGTGTGGCCCATGTTGCAGCAAATATACAGTGGTGTCCAAACACCTGCTTCTTATTTCACACAATATTTGTCATAATAAATTATATTCTCTGAATAATAATTTCAGTGAAAAGGAGAAAGTATCATATTTTACAAAGTTTCGGAATGTCTTTGGTTTTGTCGGTTTATGACTCTGCTAAGTCTCCTAGAAGGACTAAACAAAATCCTCCTTTTTGTACACAGCATGGTCAATGTTGCAATTTTGCTCATATTTGAATAGTGTCCTTCAAAAGCTACAGGATCTTTTGTTCACTTTTACATTTTATTTAAATCTCTAAATCTCTTAATTCTCTAAAATCTCCAAAGCTGTTCATTGTGGTCTCTGACTGTAAAAAAAAATGAAATAGGGGAAATAAGAAAAATTGTTTGCGCTCAGCACTAGCTATTTACAGGCACATATTGAAGCTGCTTGGACAATACAACCAAAAGGAAGGTAAAGTGTAAAAAGTCAGAAAAATGGAAGAGGTTTTCACCTTATTTTTAAATAATGCCATATACCGTAAAAGGTACTAGGCTTGTCACGATACTGAAATTTCAAACTCGATACTCGATACTATTTTCAATACTACGGGGGAGAAAAAACAAACACAGAAACTTTTTAAATTAAAGTGTGAATAGACAAACAAAATAATCTGTTTTCTTTGTCTACTCAAAATTGTACAGTGTTTGAGTATTTTGAAAAGCATTTTATAAATTAAATGTATTATTATGAGTAGTTAGTCCAGTCAGGTTTCAGTCGACTAGAAGTCATTTTAGACTATTTTAGTCTAGTTTTAGTCAATGAAAGTTGTTTCTAAGCCCTGGCTAATTATCTACACAATGGCCTGTTTTGACTGGAATGATAACAGAACCAAAACTTATCCAGTGGTCTAATTTTGGAGTGCCCACTTCATTTTTTGTCATTTGAAATTAGATGAAATGCCAACTAAATACCAACGAGGTGACATCAGCTGGAGCTTCCTGCTGGCTCTCCTCTATATCGTTGCCAAAGGTCTGGTCATTGTAACATCAAAGGCAATGACGTCTTGAAGGGAATTCACACTTCAATAGTCGTGAGCCTTTTTCTATATGGTGTCATTTGAAGAAACTGTCTTTAGAAGCATATCAGTATGTCACGTTCCTTCGTGAGCTATCGTCTGAGCCATTCTCCTCTCCTCACAAGCCAACATTCAAAACAGATGTGAGCAGGAAACAAACCATTTGGTAAAATGAATTATTCCTTTGAGTTTGCGCACGAGAGGCTCCAGCAAAGCTGTGCCGCTAGAGTGCTAGGCAGTGTCATCTTCACATGAAATCCAGGCAACAATGTATCTGAGTGATGAATGACACAGCAAAACAGAAATTTAGACCCTTCTTCTTGTTCAGCGCATATATAGTCCCAGCACACTGGTTTGAAAATGGATGTTTGTTCTGTCAGAAATTTCTTGGCCCTGTAATGCAGTCTATAAAGTCATCATTTTCTCCCAGAGCAGACTGCCTCAGTAGTACGCATCTAGCCTATGGCTCCAGCACTATACTCTCATTTTCCCTCATGCTTTTTAGTTGGAGCTGAAGGCATTTTTAAATAAAATTAACAAATTTTTCAAACTCTTCCCGCCCCCCAGCTACTGGATGTTGTGGGAGTGTTTGGGGAAATGCCATAATGATAGAGAAAGATTTAAAAGCTCTCCACCCCCTCAATTAGCCAACATTTGAACAAGATACTAAGGTTTGTTTCACATTACGCCACTGCGTTGACAGACTAGCAAATCAGCTTGTCAGATGTATCCCATGATCGCTCAGTCACATCATGGCCGCTGTGAACTTGTACTTCATGTCTAGCTGGCGTGGGTAAAATATTAATTGGTTCATGAATGAGTAACAATGTTAATGGGTACTTAATTAGGTATGTAATTCAGCTCATGGTCATATTTAATGCCTTGGTTTAGGGGGATTACAATCATAGTTGTCAGGTAGAGGGCTCCGTTGTGTTTAAAAAAGAAAAATGAAAGAAATGCATCTCATTCCAAAATGTATTCCGAATTTTATTTTGTGTAATTTGGGACTTCTCTATTGGTTTATTTATGATCAAATGTTCAGACATTTTAATTAATTGCTGACATTTTCAAATGGGATTTAAAAATAATAAAAAGCAAATAAATCTAGTATAATGATGATGCTGATCACAACAGTAAAACATGTGTCTATCTGATCTTAAAGTCAAAACATGTGTCTGTCTGATCCTTTATCTTACATCATTATGTTGCATCATATTTATCATAATAAATGTGCAAAAATGTTCCATACATCCCTAGTTCTTTTCATTAAACCAGGACAAACCAGGACAAAATATATAAATATTTTCCAGGACCATTACAGAACCATTTAACCATGCTTTTTAAAAATATTCGTGGTTCTGTGTAGAACCATTGTAAACACTGGGTGGCTCTTTAAAGAACATTTTTAAAGATTCTAAAGAATTTTTTCCTCAAACCAAGCCAAGAACCACTAAGGAATTTTTGGCTTAAAGAGTATAGCTATCAGCAGTAAAAACCATAGCAACATGTCTAAGTTAGCCATGCTGATTCACTAGATCCGGTAACCGTGGGCGTATTGTTGCCTCCACGAAGCTGCTACAACATGCAACGTTTTTGCTTTCCTCTCTCTTCACTACAATCAGTCTCACTCAATACCACTGTAAAGGCAAATCCAATGCAAAACAATGTGTCTATTAAATACAGATTATCCCAATCTAAGTGCAAACTCAATGTTTGGGGTGGCAGATGAGAATTGCTTCTGTCCTCGATTTAGCCTTCAGCCATTCACTGGATATTGGACTGGGACTGCAGTCTTGAACTGCTGCTCTGTAAACTCTCAAGTGAATGCCACGTCTTGAGAAAAATTGTACGAGCAACCAACTGCAACCAAAAGCCACCTACTCTTTTATATCCAGTCCTATGGACATCTTTGTCAGCAAACTCACCTGCACCACCGAGTTTGGGCTTGATGTCCAGATTCTACATCCTTTTGTAAATAACAATTCACAAAATAAACATTCTTTTCCTAGGTTTCAGCTTCAGCAAAGTATGTTCTTGACTTCTCAGTTCTAAAAGGCCTAATAATCTCAATTGTTTGATATTGAGACCAGGCTTATGTATCACTGAAGCTACACCCACAAGTCTCTCTCTACACCAATGTACTTTTTACAATCCGGCGCTATTTGTGAGAAGAGCAGAAACATGAAAAGGCAGAACTGCAGTTAAATGGAACAATAGCCAGCCTTAGCGTGTATATAAAGTGCCACGTCAGGAATCCATTTAATACAGATGCCTTCTTTACACCTTTTTTTAATGCTGAATTTGTCTGACCAAATTCAGCATCAAATCTATCAACTTGGTGCCATCCGCTGCTTCAGTTGTGCTATAACTGCAGACATGAAAAAGGATGAAAACGTTATTTTAAAAAGACCTGAAACAGTGCCAACATGAGGCCTAATTAAAATGCATCATTTCTGAATTGCAAGCCATTTAGTCCTTCTCTTTTTCTGCCGCTGATCTCCATAACCTTAAAATCACATTAATAGATGAAAAAGGCAACACCGTTTCTGCTGACGGGGCTGCTTTGAAATGCAAATGCGTTTAAATGGTTATATATGTATGGGAGAGTTCCTTACACGCATACTTGAAATGGGTCATCCTGTCCAGAGCCCAGACACCACAAACTGATGACCATGCAACTTCTAGCTAAAAAAAAAAAATGATAAAAAAAAATTAAATAAACACCCTCACAGGCAGGGCTTTTCAAAGTGAAGGAAGAGCTGTCACTGACTTAAAATAAAAAGTTTCTCTGCCACATTCTGCCAGATGTCCAGTGAATAATTGATGTTTTTTTGGCTCCTAATGTTATATCTGCCAGTCTAATCAACACCATTTTAGTGATGTGGCATGTTTATACAGGATCAGCATTTTAATTATTTGTCAGCCCTCTTTTTAGCCACCTCATAACATTACCCAACAAGCTCTGTGTATGTTTGTTCCAGTATCAATAAGGAGAGAGTTTTTTGTGTGTATGACTGAAGCAGAACATGCTTTAAAATGCTCTCTCAAAAATTAAACCCATTAAATATATCATGCGCATGAGAGGAATCAACAAAACTGTGTTTTAACTCAATTAGGCTATTTGAGACAATGAAAGCCTTTGTGTTTTAATATACAGGACCTCTGCTCAGTCTTCTCTCCCTCAAGACATTGAATGTCACATTTGCATGCAGGACTTGAGGTCAGACAGATTCAGAATGTCTTGTAGTTTGGCAGCAACTCAATGTCATCTAATTGTCACTGTGTATCTGCCTTGGGCCATCAAACAGGCATCTTACGGTCAGGGTAATGTTGCTAAATTGTGCCTGTGTCCCTTTCATGCTTGAGGAGACTATATCAAACACAACTGCCATCCAGCGGCAATAACAGTTTTTCAGTCTTGACAGTCTGAGCTCCCCTAAATGCTGTAGCCAGAGTGAGATCAAGCTAACATTTGGTGAGTAAACTGTTTCCCTGTCCGTGATCATAATCTGTTCATTACATTTCAGGCAATGATCCTTTTTTTGCATCGTCCTTCAACAGTTTCTAACATGAAGGCTATTCTTTCCTAATCTTCTAAAGTTACCAGCACTTCAAAGAAACTGTACGAACTTCAGACTTGCACTGCCTCATTTCTGTTTGCAACATCAAGCCTAATAAATCCAGATTAATTGTCCCAGATATTCCTCACATGTCTCACATGACTCTTCCCTAATCTTGGGAATGGATCAAAAATTGGCCCAACTCCTCTGAAAAGAGTGGACTCCACAGCCAGATTTAGAAGGAAAAAAGTGTTGGCTCACATAAATACTGGATGTTAGATGAATGGAAGTGATGCACCATCAGACTCCAAACAGGTTGCAATGTGTCGCCTTTCCCCTCCCACCTCTTACTAATGAGCATTCAGTTGACTTTCACATGGCACATGGGCTCCTTTCCTATTCTACATCAACTATCCAGGCAGCAATGAATGGTGGGAGTGTTCGTGAAGCTAAACAAGTGCAAAACTACATCAAACCTGACATGATGGACAGCCGTCATGCTTAACCAGGTGTTGCATTATGCATCTCCAGAAACATCAAAGTAAGATGGGTGTCAGAGGTTCAGAGATGAGCAGGCTTTTAAAAAACAACTACGCGTATATACAACCACATGGGGGTTCCAGTTGTGGGGGATCTCCAAGACTGGTCAAAATTTCTTAACTTGGGGGGCAGGAAAGCCAGCTTGCTCTAAAATCTGCCGTGACTGTTAGTCCTCAGACCGGCAGTCAGGTCAGATAAGAAATACTGAGAATCCTGCACCGCACCATCTCCTCATCATCACAGGAACACTGTGTAGAGGCTCCAGTGCGGGTCCTGCATGGCAGGGGGCTTTATCACAGGCTGCTGTAGAAGTTGCTTGACTAAGATGCTTTGAATAATGGAGGCTTAGTCAACAAGTCACAATGATCAGCATCCACCAGACTGTGTTATAAACATGACGCTGTAAGGGTGTGGATGAAAGCCTGTTAGAGCCATGCTGTGGGGCTTCTATGTGCCCCCCCTTAAAAGTTTTCCTTTTTAACCCCAGGTTATCTGGTGCTAT
Organism: Brachypetersius altus; assembly: GCA_037974465.1. Lineage (NCBI taxonomy): Eukaryota > Metazoa > Chordata > Actinopteri > Characiformes > Alestidae > Brachypetersius > Brachypetersius altus. Next base: position 7,545,121 of record JBBPDB010000146.1, read on the forward strand.
GGGGTGTACATTAGGCTCCATCTCCGTTCTGAGCATTATACAGCCCAAAGGAAAACAAATGTACAATGTTATATTTTAATGATCATTTATTTTTGGATTGACAGGTACAGATGTGTGTCTACGCAGTTCGATTCTAAATTTTGCCCCTTCGTCCTAATGACAGGCTCATGAGTCACTCACTCGGATTGAAGTTAAGGGGGGGATTTTTATGCCTCAGCCTACATTCAATAACAGACGGCAGGCAACCAGTTACTCCACGCAAAGAAAAGCTATTTATAAACCCGGCCGGACTGGAGACACAGGCCAGTTTACACTGGACTCACTAATCAAAACTCTCTGACAGGAGTCAAGTTTTTTTAAGTAGCTCTAGATAAGAAAGCCTTGTAAAGACAAGGCGCCGTGTCTGATTTGGGGGGGGGGGCAACATGCACACCTGACGAAGTCAGTCGCTCTTCCAGGCCGAACGCCGTTCAACAAGCAAACAAACAAACAAACAAGCAAACTAACAAACCTAAGTCTGTAGGAACTCACCGTTTGTTGCGGTGATCAGACCTGCGAGAAGCAGCAGGATGTGCTTGAATGTCCCCATGGCAGGCATGTCCGCGGTTATTCCACGCAGCATATTGCCCCCCCACCCTCCCTCCTCCCCCAAAAAACAGCCCTCCTCGCCCCTGTGCCGATTTCCTCCTCAGCGATCACAGCGAGACATAGAGATCCAGCCTGGGCGAGGGGTCGTGGCGCGGCCCGTGGTGCGGGGGGTCGCCCGCGGTCGCTCTCATATCAGCCGGGAGGAGCCGCAGAGGGAGCAGAGAGAGAGCGGCGCGCTGGAGCGGTGCGTTGGCAGGAGCGGAATGGGCTTCAGAGGCAGGGGGAGCCGAGGCAGTGCGCTGGACTCAACCATCGCCCGCGCGGTGCAGGGGAAAAAGAAAATGTATAGCAGCCCTCCCCTTAACGGCGATGCGCACGCACACACACACACACACACACACACTGCTACTCCGCTGGCGCGTACCTGACCAAACGTCTACAGCGGTTTACAACATTAGATCAGGCGGCTGGAAACGGAGAGAGAACAAAAACAAAAAAGAAGATAAGAAGATATGCGCATTTTATGGAGAAACCGAAAAAAGAAACCGAATGGTTAATAAAATAAATAAATAAACGTTAAAATTTTTGGCTGTAAAGATTTGAACTTATGAAGTTCATTTGTTTAATTAAATGTTGTGCTAAGGGCAAAAGAAACACAAATCAGACGCCCGATTAGTATTTCTGGCAAGAAGGTATGCGCCTCCCACGCGCAACATTTGTAATGTGTTGTGCGAAAATTAGACCTGTGTGTGCGTGTGTGATTGTGTATGTGTGCGCGTAAGAGTGAGAGACACGCAGTGAGAGAGGGAACAGAGAGAGTAAGTGTGTGTGTATGTGTGTGTGTGTGTGAGAGAGAGAGAGAGAGAGAGAGAGAGAGAGAAAGAGAGAGAATGTTTTTCGTGCACACACCCCACTGTGGGCAGATTAACGACAGACACATCTTCAGTGAACAAGTAATAATAAAAAATAAAACTGTAACAGTCTATCCTCTCCTCCTCCTCCTCCTCCTCCACACACACGCGTGCGAACGCGTCGCACGCGCTTGTATAGGTGGGGGAGTAGGGAACAGATACTGGCGCGCGCTCTCCCTCTGTGATACTGTTGGGGACAAACGCGTGTCTACAAATCTCAGAGTCCCATATGTGGCCAAGCAGAAAATACAAAATGTGACTTTGCTGCCATCTGCTGAAAGTCGCAAAACGAGTCGCTTGGCAGAGACGAACTAAAAAAAATCAGCACCGTCAGTCTGGAGCCCAAAAACGAAACGTCTCACACCAACGCTGTTCCTGATAACAGATTCCGAAGTGAGAATGTAGTGATGTCACATATTCTACTCGCGTGCAAAGTGGGCTGTCAGGTGAGCCCTCCAAAAAAGCTCAGAGGCGAGTGTATTCGGTTTTACTCAGTTACATGTATTCATGTTCTCCTGTGGTGGATTTGTCTTTTTCCAAATTATGATACTTTCACTTCTGATCAAGTCTATTAACGAAGAAAGGACTCGAGCATTTGCTCATGTCCCTTTTAATCAGATTCGTTTTATTTCATTATATTCGGCAGGTGGCTGCTCTCTGCATTGCTTTGTGAATGACCACACCTATGACCCACCTCCATTGGGTGTGGAGGTTAATCTATTAAGTCACCTCTTGAGTCCTAAAACTGGAGAGAACAGGCAAGATACAGACTGCACAGCTGCTAAAGTATCTCTGTCCATGGTGCTGAAAGAGGCCACTGCAGTTTAAAAGCTGTGTGTCCTTCTTTCTTTCTTTCTTTCTTTCTTTCTTTCTTTCTTTCTTTCTTTCTTTCTCTTTCTTTCTTTCTTTCTTTCTTTCTTTCTTTCTTTCTTTCTTTCTTCCTTTCTAAACTGTTCCATCCATGTATGTAGGCCATTTAAGCACCACCTGCTCCTGTTTTGCTGTGTTCTTTTTTCAAGATGCTGAAGTATTGAGTTGGCACCGATGTCGGTGAGAGAAGAACGTTCAGGGCGTGTTTGAACGCTGACGATGAACGTAAATGTTGTCTCACAGTTTTGGACGCCACTCAAAAACCTGCTGTGAGCAAATTCTGCTGAGCTTCCGAAGTTTATTTCTCCTCATCTGCACAGTGCTGAAACCAAACCACCAATGGCATTGTCTCTTCCAACCCTAACCATATAGTCCTATTTCCCAAGACATGCTGTGACTTTGGCTTCAATAGTCATTGTTTGAGTTAATGCTATAAATCACACACGCTGCGAGTGAACAATCGCAAAGTTGTGGCATGAAAGCCTGAGAAAATCCTTAAAGCAGGAAATACTACTTTCAGAAAAAAAATCATCAAAGCTTTGCTCAAAATCTTTGAAAAAATGTAATCAATTTTCTTATGCTTTAATTTAATACTACTATACATTTAAATGAACAATGCTTATAATTTACATGAGACAAATGAATGAGCAAGATCATACTATTAAAATATTGTCTTTCTGTTTACTTAATTTAGGAAGAACTGAGTTGATGTAATGCATTTAATCCATAATAGTATTCATAATAAAGGTTTGTCAGTGTTGGCTGGAACATAAGCCAGAGGGACCTACGTTAAAACCACCTGCCTAACATTGTGTAGGTCCCTATTTTGCCACCAGAACAGATCTAACCCATTGAGTCATGGACTCCATAAGAACACTGATGGATTCTATGGATCAAACAAGCTTGACCAGCACATCCCACAGATGCTCAATCATATTGAGATCTGGGGAGTCTGTAGGCCAAGTCAACACCTTGAAGTGCTCAAATGAATCCTCAGCATGTCAGGGCACATTATCTTGCTGAAAGAGGACACCACCTTAAGGGAATACCGTTTCCCAGAAGGGGTGTACGGGTCAAAAGAACATCTATATAAATGCCAGTACCTAGGATTTCCCAGCAGAGCATTGCACAAAGTACACATATCCTCTGCTGGCTTTTCTTCCTCCCATAGTGCATCCTAATGGTATCTTTTTCATGGGTAAACAACACACACACACACACACATAGCCATCCAGAAAATTTAATTCATTTTATCAGCCCATCAACGTACACTTCTCCATGGTTCAGTTCCAATGTTTACTTGCCTGTTGTAGATACTTTCAGTGGCGAACAAGGGTCACATTGGCACTCAGACTGATCTGCAACTATACTGCCCATACACAGCATACTGCATACTCCATGGCCCTGTCATCAGTTTATTTGTTGTGCTTCCTTGGACCACTTTTGATAGGTATTAAGCCTTGCATGTTAGTGGTGCCACACAATACCTGACACGTTGGAGATCCTCTGAGCCAGTTATCTAGCAGTTTGACTCATGCTAAAGTCATAGTTTGACCTTTGTGAAAGTCACTGGGATCCTTGTGATCAACCATTTTTGCTGCTTCCAACTCATCATCTTTAAAAAATGACTGTGCACTTGCTGTCTTAAATATCCCACCACTTGGCAGGTGCCATTGTAATGAGCTAATCAATGTTATTCACTTGATGTATTGGCTGATCAGTGTAAGATCTTACAACTATAATTACTCCAAAACCATGACATTGTTTGACATTTCTCTGAGACATTTCTCAAGTTTGTTTTTAAAGAAGCATCAATTAAAAGGTTATTAGTTTTCTACATCAGTGCTCCAGGGAACCTTTCTGGCACCTTTCTTGTTTCAAGGAACAAAGGATTCTTGGACTTAATTTGTCCCAACATTTGAAAGTTTGATGTATTGTTTTGAACTCAAAAAGGAAGGCAGAATGTTGAATTCAAAGCAACAAGACAAGGTAAACATTCAACATTACTGAGTACCCGGGGATCAAGATGTCAGTCAATGTGTGACTTTCAGTGATCTATGTAAATCAAAGCCTCACCAGGTAATATCTGTTGAATCTGCTAAGTCATGATCCATTAGCTCTGCTAAGGACCCCCTGGGTGAACTGCACAGAGCAAAACCAAAACAAAGCCGCCACACAAGTGAAACACATCTCACTCTCAAAGTTCAGCAACATTACTGTGGCTGCAGTGAAACCTTTGGATCTGGACCATTGATGCTAATGAGCTTTTAGGCACAATCATTTGCTTCTGCTTTAATCGCTGTTTTTCCCCACTTAAAGAAACATCTCATTAAAAAAATAAATAACATGCAGCAGTGTGCAAAAAACCACCACCAAAATAATGCAAACACCACCAAAATAATAATAATTCATTTAGTAATTAATCTATAAAATACCCTATTGTAATTCAGGTACTGCAGCTAACTGGCATTCCAATAGCATACAAGAGTGAGATGTCACCAGTGACATTTCTGTTCTTTGTGCCAAGTCAGAAAGGGTTTTGATCTGTTTTCTAGTGAAGGATGAAATATATTTCTACCCATGTGTTCTCCTGGATGCTGAGTGGATTTTTTCAGCCATTAAGGCATAGAAAACAGCAACATGTCTGACTCAACTGGAGGTATAATTTTTGGTACACTCTTAAAAAAAACAAAAGCGGTTCCTTCCTAAAGCAACTTTCTGTCATAACTTTTTAAGGAGCAGTTTTATTGTGTGAGATGTGTGAGTTTGAAAACTTTTAGAGTTTAAAGAACCTCCACATATTGCAACATAAGGTTATTATTATTATTATTATTATTATTATTATTATTATTATTATTGTTGTTGTTGTTGTTGTTGTTGTTGTTGTTGTTGTTGTTGTTGTTGTTGCTGTTCATTCACCATTTAGACACTGGTTACTGTGGCATTCCAGGTGTTTGCTAGGGCTTTGCTTGGAGGTAGGTATGGTTTCTCTGGTTGTGATTGATTTGAGGGGTTTAATAGCTTTATTTGAAAATGTTATTTGATTTGAATAAAACCAATTCAATTTAGGCATTTCTGGTCATTTTTAGATTTAGTCGACAATCATTTCCAACAATTTTAATGCTTATTAATTATTCAGTGTAACATGTCTTTAGAAGAAAAGCAAAATCCATTGTATGTATGGATTTAAGGTTTGTTTTGTATGATAATAAAAAAAAGACTCCAAGAGAGGAGCTGGGTCTTTCTTCATACAGTGCTCAGAATGCTTTTGAGGTGTAGTGCCTTTTTTTTGGAGGCACTATCTTTTTACTCAATCAAAACCTCATTCCGTAGTGTGGTCTGAATTTTAAGAAGAACAAAGTAAACATGTCTGTCTGGGTCTGACCGTCTACCAGAGCGCATTAACATGGCTGGTCACTGACAGAGTGTTTCGAAAAGGACAGAGTAAGCCCAGACTCTTTAGATGGGCATAAGGAGAAGAGGCTGACCTGAATAGACTTCTGTGGCACTAAAAGAGATTGTGTGAGCTTCTGAAGAGCCCCACAAAAATCACTCTGACATACATCAATAACGTCTGCTGTATAAAGAGGTGGAAGAAAGCGCAAGCTGGAGCTGTGGTATGCTTTACATTTTACAGAGAGAGGAATAATGCTCTGCAGAAAGAAGCAGAAATGCCATGAACTGTCTTGCAGGTACAACAGAAATGTCATATTTCGTGCCCAAGGTTTGTTCTCCGGTGGTTCTGAAGTACAATGTGGAGCCCCAGGAAATCAAGTCATGGCATTGCAAAGCTCCCATTCTTGATCCATTGCCATTTATCATTTGTATGTTTTCTTTGCTTCACCTCAGAGCAGAGCTGGATAATTTAGGTCCAGAGAGGTAAAATCCCCCCACCTCCCAACCTGGACTTTGTTCCAAATGTCTGGCTTCTCTGGTTTTCTCTAACAAACAGTTATCTAGGCTGTTGGAACAGAATCCTGGGGAGTATTTCAACTTGCTGGATCTAACTACTATCTAAACTACTATCTAAACTACTCTACCTCAGGTTTAGATTCTTCAAGTCACAGCGAGGACAGGGTGGTCATGCGGAACTGGTTTTGATACTCTGAATTTAAAAGGAGTCAACAATGGGAGGAAGGGCATTTTAAATGTTGGAACAAAAACCAAGAAAACAATGCTGTGATCAGACTTTACAAGACACAGTGAAAATTGCACAGTCAAGGTGGTGGGCCCTGTGCTATTGGAGTGAGAATAGGGAGTGCATCATCTTCAACACGGCCTGAGGAGTGAGGCTAGGATCCAATTACGTCGCAAGGCAGAGCAGAGCAGGAGTGGATTTTTGAAATGTCTCCTCAGCCTTCTGCTCATCCACATTAGTGCACACCCACCCCCACCCCCCTCAAAAATGAAAAAGAAAAAACTAAAATCAAACATTCTACCAGATGTACGGTACTGTGTAATCAAGTGACAACCCAATGACAGTTTGTTTACAGCTGCACACCGTACGGTACAATGGTTTGATAAGATCAAAATGTTTATCTCTAAATACATGAGACAGCTCCTCCATGTTGAATATTGCAGGTTCTCAAAGTTCACTTTCAAATAGTGAAGACAGATTGTCTGTGATGTGACTACAGAGTGCGGGCTCAAAAAGGGAGCGAATGGCCCCATGCACTAATGGGAAAATGAAGTGAATCCAAAGTAAATCCATGCCAAGGGGCAGTTAGATGTGGTTAATGAAGCCAGTGGTCAATACTGTAGAAGTTCATGAGGGTGTGAGAAACCAGAAAGCATCAACAACATTGGCATTTGATCCAAAGAAAACAGGAAACGCTTCACTAAATTGGAGCTATAAAAAAAAGCCCCATGATATCTCTATAAGCTTATAGAGACAACTAAAATAACCCACATAAACATTTGAAAAGGCAGAAGTGAAAGCGTGCATTTTTGATTGTGTTAACATTAGAAAGTGTACATGTTTATAAAAGCATATACTGTATACACAGTTTGCTTATATACAAATATTCAACTATATGTATATAAAAAGTACAAATATTTTGAGGCATTTGGTGCAATTTCCAGGTTTCTAAGGACCATTTATGTGAACATTAGTAAATATGTATTTGTTTTTGTTACTGCATTAATGCTAATGGAATATGCCTATGTCTATATGTCTATGTGTCTACCTCTTCGAAAACCCTCCACATGCTGAAACCACAAACACAATCAGCAGGGATGGTATAAGATGATATGGCAGGCTCTCACTTCTTGAGTTATAGCCAGGAGGGAGTTATTTCATTCTGAGCAGCATCCCACCAAGCAATCACATGAAATTTGCAATTAACCGTGAAAGACTTGTGTAAATATGAGATCCATGACATCCTAAGCTTCCTAATTTAAAGTACACTCTGAATCGTGGCAGACACCAGCCTGAAGAAGGAACTTACTTGTCATTCTATTAGCTTCAGAGGTTAGCCATCTTGCTGCATTGCACCGAATTAGCCTGCTCTTAAGTATGCAGTTGATTTATTGTGCCATTCATGTCACTCAAGGACTGCAGATTAATTAGATGATAATTGCTATTTCACATCATTAAATATCAGCAGGGCCATTTGCAATGGCCCATGAACCCTTTCTTAAGGTAGAGGATACTGTGACTGGTTTTGAGGAACCGGTAAATAACAACACAGACACATGATAACTCAAGAGACAAGGGCCTCTCTTTTGTCCCTTTCTAATATCAGAACATAGACATAGGTCTGTTGAATGAATCCTTCAACATTGTTTGAAAGATAGGAATCAGTCTCAAGGACATGACATATTATTAGATATAGTAGGATAGATATAGTCCATACAAAATACGGCACAAATAAAGTGTTTACACATACAATGTTTTGGGAAAATATGTGACCCCTTTCAGATATTCTGGACATTTACCTATTTGTAAGGTCAGGACTGTTTTCTGGGCTGCAGAAGAACATTTACGGCATTTATCAGACGCTTTTATCCAAAGCGACTTCCAATTCCTAATTACAGGGGACAGTCTCCCTGGAG
>JBBPDB010000146.1:7562217-7578168 GCA_037974465.1 Brachypetersius altus
CCAGTGGTGGTGCTGGAGGTAGGATTCGAACCTGTGACCTCTTGGTCCGGAGGTAAGTATCCTACCCACTGAGCTACCGCCACCCCAGACATGAGTTTTTAAAAGTAAATAAATTAATAAAAATAAGTCACACAAAGGCAATTTGTCTCATTTTAAAGCAAGGTCATTTCACATGCAGTCTTTAATGGTGAGCTATTTATTGCACCCTAATGAATTCCATCTAAGAAAGGGAACTAAGGTCAGTTATTTAAATATTTTTGTTAATTGGCATGATTTACAAACCTTCAGAGTGAAATTGTGATGACAAAAGTCAGAAACACAAGAAAACAAAATCCCTGAGGACCAGCAAGGGAACATTGCAGGATTTTCAGTCTAAAAAGAGTTACAAAGCCATAGAGAAATAAAGGGGTGAACTTTCCCAGGAGTCATCCCTTAAAAATCTTGCAACACTGTGGAATTTTTTCAAAAGCATGCTCAGCAACACTGAACAGCACCACTGAAAAAACAGATCAGTGACTAGAATTTTGTCAAAGAAATGAAATACATAGTTGTAAGTCTATATATAAATGATATACACAAATATGATGATGATGATGATGATGATAATAAAGCGCCTTTCACAACTCGCCAGGTCACTTTACAGAAGTTATCCAGACATAAAAAATTAAAGAATAGATCAATTAAATTAAGAGTTTGGGGACTGTATGCACAGTTAGTTCAAGTGCGCTCTCCATGGATACGGCGGGCCAGCTAAGTATCTTTAGGCATGATAGTGACCCTCTTGGCGTGGATGGCACACAGGTTCGTGTCCTTGAACAGACGTACCAGGCCATGATGGCAGAGCTCTGGATGCGGAGGTCAGTCTTGAAATCATGAGCAATCTCATGCACCAGGCACTGATTAGATAATATATTACATACATGTACATATTACATATAAACATATTATTTTACAAACACATATATTTCACATATTTTTGATCCAAAACCACTCATTGTAAAAAATGAAACAGTGGACTAGCAGTAAATCAGTTAGTAAATCAGGTAAACAGCAAACAGTAAACCAAAACACAATGGCAGTAAAACTGGTGGTCTTCATCCGTTTATATCCATCATCTGCGCTCTAGATCAGTTGCACTTAAGCTGAACCGTCTGTTGAACACTGATTGAGCACTGTCTGTTGAATACTGAGTCACAATTGCAGACCTTTCCTCTTAGTCAAACCTATTCACCTTACAGCGGAGACAAATACATGTGAATGTACCCATAAAAGGTTCTACAATGGTCTTAAGGTTCATATATACTGTATATGCAAGGTATATGCCTATTGCAAGATACAGAAGTCCTCAAAGACCATAACTTTTATACAGGCTGTATTTTGTGTCTTTTTCCAGTATATAAGCAGTAACTGTGCTCTTAATGTGCAGAATTGTGTTCTTTAGAGATTATTTCTTCTTGAAAAAACAACAAAGGAATCAAACCTTTGCATACAGCTGTATTTTTGCTGTTAAGACTATGTTTACAGTGCTACACTATGAGTAATGCATCTACATTAGTCACTCCTGCTGAACTCTGTACATGTGTCTTGTTTACTCTTTGTCTTTTGTTCAGTACTGACTGTCTACATACGGTAGGTTATTGTATAGTGTACTGTATACTTGAATGTCTGTGTTTATTGTATTTATTGACTTTCATACTCTCAGCTTGTTTGTTGCTCCTGCCACTGTTATGTTACATATAGCAGAGTGCTCCAGAGGAGCTAAAGGTCTCACACACAGAGATACACAATAATTAGATATTAGGACCAAAATACATTATCACTCTACCACAGTTCACACTTATATTGTTGGTTTCATAGCAGCACTTGTATTCCGAGGTGTACTGGAAAGTCTTTCAGTGCACTTTGACATGCTTCATTAGCCTATCTATTGATTTAGCTAATTATTCCTGATAGGGGTCTGAGAGTGAAGTTGTCACTTGCTTGTCAGCTCTCTTTGGCATTGCTTTACATCAAAGACTGATGAAGAGAATTTAGATTCTGTCCTTGTTGCCATTGCCAGTCTGCATGAAATAAACATCTGTCGCTAGGTCTAATACTGCAGTTAATTGTCTGCTGGAATCTGTGGCCTTCCATTAATCAATCTATATATAATACACAGGCTCAGATAATGTCCAAGCAATGAAAAGGAAGATGAGACAGCAGCTGATGTGTCCAGCAGGGAGGCATGTAGGTAATACACTTTAGGAAATGTAGGCCATTTCACTTTCCATTTATCTTTTTTTTTTTTTTAAAAAGCAGAATCTTTTCTACACCATGGCCTGGATTCCCAAAAGCTGCGTGTTGTTCAGAGCATTGTAAGATGCAGATTGTCGCTTGAATCTTCTTTTGACTTTTAAAATGATCTTCCATCCATGTAGCTTTTGGGAGTTACCCCAATAGATGTTTTTGAAACAACATTGTTAAGTAGTCTGTATTCTGACTGACAGAAAAAGATGAGGGAAGCATTCTTGTTAAAAGCATTATCCGACTCGAGTACGACATAAACCAGTGACTGCTACAATAAAACTACTAGCCCGTGAAATGCACCACATAATAGCTCAGATAGCAAAAAAGAGAGGCTATGAATGTACCTGCCAGCTGCTTGTATAGCCAACTTTGCAAGAGCTTCTAAAACATGTTGCCTACATTGACAAGATACTGCTTTAGAGAACATGGACCAGAAAAAAGTACAAAACATCTCATGATTGTACAATAAGTGGAGAAATGCAAAAGGTAAAATACTTTTACCTTTTGCATTTGGTTTTTTTGCTTATGGTTAAGTTTTATTCCCAACAGTTGCCACACTCTGTACTCTTTGCGTAGTCTTTGCGTGATGCCTTGGGATTTTCCAATGATTTTACCACTGAAATACAGGCTCATACAAAATTATCAGCAAAAAGGATGGGTTTTGGAAGTAAACATTTTTGCTCAATCTAATTAGAGCTGCTAAACTGCTGAAAACATCCCATTAATGTTTTATTGCCTATCCTGACAAGTAGCCACACTTCCACACATGCTGTGTTACAGCAAAGGGGTATTAGGGTGATGCCACTTTTGGTTGTCTACCATGTTTCTGTGAGGTCTACTTTTGTAATTTATGTGGTTTTATTTCCAAATCAATTCTTCCTCTGCTCTTATAATTAAACAGGCTGTTTTTATTTTGGTGTTTTAAAGTTGTGTTTATTTCTGTGTTTTTAAAGTTATATGTTCTGACTGGCTTCTCAGTATTGCGCCTCGCTCAAAAACTGCTGCAGGCTAAATGGATGGTTTTCATGACATTATGAAAGCAGTCCTTTTAAAACAGGCTGCTTTGGTTGGATCAATAATGCATATGGACAATGTTTACATGCTACAATAAACTTACTTATTTAGTTTTCCAAGAACAGGGAACTTTTAAGGCTTTAGAATTCTTCAAAGAACCTTTAAAATGTTCTCTAAAGAGTGATCCACCTGACGGATCTTTGAGGAAATAAAGCTGTTCTTTTATGGTATTATGCAAAGAACCATTCATAGGACCTTTATTTATGGGTTTCCAGCAGCTGCTTTTAGTCTGGAGAAATGTGACCCCAAGTATATTTGGAATAATATTTGTAAACGTTAATTATCCAAATCAAAACATGTTTTGATTTTTAAAGTGTGTCACATATATTTCCCTGACATTTATGTTAAAAGATGATAACTTTTGATCAGTTGATCAGTGGGGTAAGTTGGAGTTGGAAAATACTGCTGTAGGGTCTTTATAAAACTTTTCACATACTGTCAGGTCATAGTTAAGCATGTCTAGATGTCTTAATCTTTAAGTTAATGTGGTTTAAAACAATAAAATTTATTGTAAAACAAATGTTTTAACAAAATCGCATGATGCAATTATTGACATGCATATAAATATTCCTGACATGCAATGTAAATGCAGCCTGCTTCCATTTACATTTCTTTTTTTTTTTGTTCTTCTTTTTTCTCCAGGGTTCATGGACTTCTAAGCAATCTTCCAATACCTGTTTCACGGAGGGATAAAAGAATATGTGACACAGAGGTCAAATTCCCAAAAAGAAAAATCTGCTGATCTTCATATATTAGGTAATGAGTTCAAGAAATAGTTACATGACTGAAATGCCTACTGCTGGAACAATAAGTTAGTAGGACAGCTAGTGAGTAGTTAACTACATTTACAGCATTTGCAGATGCCCTCATCCAGAGCGACTTACAATCATTAGTTACAGGGACAGTCCCCTTGGAGTAACTGAGGGTTAAAAGTCCTGCTCAAGGACACAATGGAAGAAAGTGAGGGTTTGAACCTGCAGCATTTTGGTCATTGGGCTCCCACTAGGCTACTAACACTTAATGTGGAAGGTTTGTCAGAATTTCTTTCCTTTAATTAGAAACATAAACACCTAGATGTAACATCACACAACTGGAAGATGTTCAGATGAGAAAAAAATAAAGCTCATGTTGGTTTTGGCAAAAAAAGAAGTGAGCTAATACAGAAAAGAGCCACAACCCCACTATAAAGTGTGGTGGAGGGTCTGTGATGTTTCGGCCTCGGAACTTTGCTAGAATATGTTGAATCAGGGTCTCCATAAAATACCAAGAGATATGAAATGAAAACGAAGATGCCTGTCCTAAAAGTGAAAATAAATAAATCTGGGAGTAAAAAAGAGAGCACTTAAGACCCTGGAGGATCCGGAGAGTTTATTTATTTTCAAATCGCTTGCTTTAACTCTCCAAGCTCATCAAGAATTGCTGCTATTTTTGCAACAGCAGGTTGTACGAATTATTAAATGCAGGCTACTGTTTATTGCTGAAAAATATAAACTGTACAAAGTTTTCTTTTGATCAAATTTACTTTAATTAAATATTAGAATTTCTTTTATGTTTTCATCTTTTAAATTAACCACACAATTTGTTGATGATCTTTTTGCCCATCCTAACCATCGTGTCTCTTAAGCCTATTCATAAACGACATGAATTACAGTTGCACTTCGTATGTACTTATATGTACAACGCTCATTGTTGAAACAAATTACGCATCACTAACTTAGCCCATATACCTTTGTTCAAATTCACAACTGGCCACAATTTGCACTTGGTTCCAAAAGTGTTCTAATTAAAAGCTGGAGGAAAAAATTTGTGAAATTGGATGCACTTGAGAAATCAATTTCAATTCAAGTCTGCCCAACTGAGACTTTCATCTCTTTAGCTAATAGATTCTTCCTTTAAGATACTCTGTTTTTTTTATCATCAACCTCCATTCTGATCCCTTGACTGAATGGAGAGAGAATTTTCGTTCCATGTTCACTGAGTGTGAGTGGTTTTTTATTCTGTCTGGAAGCTGATGAACTGGTTAAACCCAGGCTAAACTGTTTGACTGACTTATTTTGTCATTCGGCTGAGGTTAATTGTCAACTTACTGGGATGTAATCTCTCTGACCTATTGATTGATGCATAGCTCCAACATCGGCCTGCGCCAGTTGCTCACGAATGCAGTTGCTCCAAATGCCCTTGCACGTGTTAAACTTAAGAAGAATGACAATGCTTGGATACTTACTATGATTATCTAAAATTAGCTGACATTTGACATACAGTACAGTAGAAACTGTACACATTCATGTTAAGAAATCATTATTAAATTATTTTAAACATGGTTTGTATTTATGGACATCATATTTAAGTCCTAGCTTTTGTACTGAACTGTAAATGCTATGTTGTGTCCACATATGAAAGTTAGCCTTACTTAATACATATTTTTCATATTTTGCATGTATCTAATGTTCAGTCCGTCCTCCTCACAAAGTGTCCGTGGACATTTAGAGGGAAATTCAGTCGCTACAGAGTCCAGGGAAGAAGCAGTGCTGCGACAGTGATCACATGTCTAAGCTAAACTTTGGCAAAGTTACTGAAACTTAAACAAGTCCTTTATTCTCTGTTTGGAATAAAGGTGAGCTCTTTCTCTTCTAGACAAAGTAGCCTCCATTGGGAGGTCGGCTTTGACTGGCAAAACCAGGAGAGAGTGCAAATGAGGGGGTCGGACAGCTTTTATAAACTTTACAATAAACCCTGCCCCTAGGAACAGACCCCACCCAATAATGTATGTTTTGTTTTGGGGTTCTCTTTGTCTTTTATGAGATTTGGGTTTACAGGGATTTGGTATTCCACAGTTGCAGTATTACTGAAAGCAATATGCAATAATATAGAAAATCAGGATACCTTTTTTACAGCATTGTACATCATAAGGGATGCCAAATCAAAGTAACTTTCTGAAAATGAATCCTGTGAGTCTCTCAAAATATTAATGAGCAGTGTATTTAAGGCTCAGTTCATGCATCAGTAATGGATGGAGAATGCCACAGAATGCCACAGACATCTTGTGGTTCCACAGAACACATATTTTAATTATTTTAAAATATTTTAATGTATTGCAAGAGCAAAGGCAACCAACAGGCATGGCAAAATGGATTTGCTGCCTTAAAATGAATGACATTAGTAGCAATATCATCAACCAGCATTTGAGTTATCATATAAATGGACACAGAACAGTTTTAATCCAGATATACAAGTAGGTTTATGAACATGGACTACTTATTTGATTCAAACCGGGACCTTGACAAGCCCTTTCAGTACTTTCATTTTGCTTCTTTTCAGCCTTTCAGATATGGATTTGCTTTTCTCTCAGCATCAGAATCTGAAAACTTTATTGATCCCAGAACATTGCACAATATTGCACATGGTAGACTGTGTTACGCACACCTGTCATGTGGGGTTCTGGAGTTTATACACAAGGAAGTAGGCAGCACCATTTCTCAGTCATCAAGTCCCATGCCCAATCGACTCGTCTCCAATCCAACTGGTACCGTGAGTATGGCGGTTCTGTTCTACTATTTATAGCAATTTAACTTAACACTATCCTACTGCCTGGGGTCAAAAAACACCAAGGCTGATGCCCTCTCTCGCCAACATCAAGCAGAGAGTCCCTGGGCGGACCAGTAGGAGTCCGCCAGGGGCAGACCTTCATACCCAGGCCTGGACGACTCTTTGTACCCACTGGACACCCTCCAGTGGGCCCACCCCGACACTGCTCAGACCCTCTCTTATCTCCAATGCACCTTTTGGTGTTCCAAAGTGACCTAATTTTAAGGAGTTCATTCAGGCGTGCACGGCGCGTGCCAGTGCGAAGACCACCAAGCAACCCTCTCCAGGGGACCTCCAACCTTTACCTATTGTCTCGGACAAGGGCCTCAGTTCACTGCCAAGTTCTGGAAGGCCTTCTGCCATCTGATTGACTCCTCCTGCAGTCTCTCCTTGGGTTACCATACCCTAACTAACAGTCAGACGGAGGGAACCAACCAACAAATACAGCGCTTCCTGATGTCAGCCGTCAGCGCTCCTGGCCCGTTACCTCATCTGGGCTGAGCTTTCCACAACCTCACCTTGTCGGCCTCCGGGCTCAGTCCGTTTAAGGTACGCAATGGTTGGTCCACAGGTTGGTCCACAGGTGCCCACGGCTCTGACACACATTACTATCCAGCAGGCCAACAACTGTTGTTGGCACCCCCTGGGACAATTGTTCCATTTCAGTGACAGGGATTGGCTCTCCACCCACAACCTGCGTATCCACACTGAATCAAAGAATCTCACCCCCTGGTTCGTCGGACCCTAGTAGATCACCCACTGGATAAACCCTCTCTCCTTCTGGCTCCAGCTGCCAGATGTTTCTTTTGCCATGTTTTTACTGAAGTCATGAGAACTGACCTTAGCTGAGGTTAGAGAGACCTACCATTTCTTGTTCTCCAGGCACCTTTGGTGAATTTCTGGTTGACTTGCACGTCCTTTGCTCTTGGAAAAATTTTGACAGACCAGCTACTTTTGTGAATGCTGACCAGGGAAGATTCACCACTGTGATCCATGGTGCTGAGACGCCTGTGTTGGCTGGGACGCTCAGAAATCTTTACTGGCCTCTTTGTATATACACTGGCACACATTTATCATTACTTTCAGAAACATCCAATTTCTTAACACCTTATCAGTTAGGTTCCATCAGCAGACAGTGCGGGAAGTACTAAATGGGCTGTCTTTATCCTCTGAGAGAAAGGATCTTCTGTTATGAAGGTGGTGTAATGTAAACTGTTAATCTAACTTTTAGATCATTCCACACGGTTTTCTTATTTTGCATGTTTTGTTTCATTTATATCCCCAGACAGAATTTTCAATGAACTGAGTGTTATACTGATTAAACTTCATATCATGGAAAAATAAAAGAAAGGCAGTAAAAGTACTGGGAAAAATGATGAACTGATTTCTTTTAGGTGTATGTAATATACACACAGTTGGACAGGATATTTAAATAAAGTAATGATAACTAAATTATGAGTGCCCCGTTCTGAATATGTTCAGAAATCTATGGTGGCACAATGTGTAAATAGTAGATAGTAAAGAATTCAGAAAACCTGGAAAAAGGGAGATTTTACAATCTGTACACCTTTTGGAAAATACACATAGTCCCACATGAGAGTTATACTCATGTCTTTTGAATTTTGTGATTTGTCAAAGTGTTTGTAAAGTGGCTGTTTGCTAAGTACCAATTTAGGGTGTTTTATTATGGGTAAATTGTACTATTTCTTTTCTTAATATATTTCTAGTCTGAGTATATTTTATTATATATTCAGGTATTTTATTCTGTATTGTTCTGTCTTGTGTGAGTGTGCAGTCGTGATGTGAACAATTTCCTCCGGGATAAATAAAGTTCTCTGATTCTGATTGTGATTCTGATTGTGATTCTGATGATTCTGATTGCTTCATGCACTGATTTTAAAACTGATGCATCAATGGTGTTTCTTTTAAGAAATTTTTATTTATTGGGCTCATGTTCTGTATATGAAAGTATTCTCTTAAAAATAAAGTGACTGCACAGAATACAGACTGAATACAGAAAACCATAATCTATTCTTTACCATTTTAAGTCTAAGAGGGAAATATCCAGCACCCCTTTAATAGCTGTAGCCAGCCATGCTAAACACGACAGCTGTAGGGCTTGAAGAAATAATAATGTTCACCGCAGCTTGCCCTCTGATCTCACCCTCAAGTGCTACACTATTTATGGATTTCGAGGAGGATGCGATCTCGTTTTATCACGCCAGGCACCTTGGGTGACAATATCACAGCAGGTAAACATCCACGCAATTACGGAAAGGGAGGTGAGAAGGAATTAGAATACTAAACAGCCAGGGCGAGCCAGTGCACACCAATCAGTCGGCATGGCAATCTGGAGTTTATGGAACATGCACAACACTCATGTTCCAGATATGCCTCAGGTGAAAGACTAGTTCTGAGGAGCTCCGCTCAGGGCTTGGAGCCAGTTATGATCTTTGTTCTCTGATTGATTCTGATTCGAAACCTGAAACAGTAAATGTACATTAGCCATTCCATCGGGTTGTGCTCTTAAGGCACTGTATGTATTAGCCATACACCTACAGACACAAAGCATTAAATCTTTTATGATTATGATTTCCAGCTAAAAACAGTTACCCCCCCCCATCCTTTGTCGCTACATTTGATTAATATGCATAAGACATTGTGCGTTCATTTGCATTTTTAATTTGATATTCATTGTGCTAGGCCATTTATTTATACTGACACAACTAATTGGCAGTTCTCTCCCAGTAGTAACCTCTAGCTATGCCACTTGAATACATCTGAGACTTGTACAGAAAAGCTGTTTGAAACTTTTACACTGTTGAGCTAGACGGCAGGGTTTGCATGCAAATTCTCTGAAGCACAAACTAGGATAATAGGGAAATCACACGTCACATTACATACTTTGGCCAATAAAATCAAAGCTATGAAAACCAATGAAAAAACATGACATGAAGTCCAAAATGAAACATCAAGTCATTAACTCATAAAAGAATGAGTGGGTTCTCATGGAACACCTCATTTTCATTGCTGTTTGGCTACAGCATGCATCATTTTCAGAAACAGAAGTCATGGAAAACAAGGGGGGAAGTGTACAGTATAAAGAAATTCAAATAGGAACTCTCTTATGCTTTTTGATGCTTAGTTTTGTCAAGAACATTCATATCATGTTACTTAAAATATGCTGCAAACTTTGCAGTTAGCATTTATTTTATTTTTCAATCACTGATAACTTGCCTACAGGAATTCAGAACAAAAAAGACTCCTCATTGGCTGATATCAGAAGAGCTGTACTATTACAGCTGTGTTAGCAGGGGCAGTTGTTTGGGTACAGAACATTGTGACAAGTACTTCAACAATTTCTAAGTCAGGCATGATGATATGATGATCTATCTGAGCTGAGAACAGATGTATTAGACACACGTATCACTCCCAGCTGCATTTGGCATAGGACTAACTAAAACCATCTGGGTTGGGATTATTAGGGTGCAATAATTGATGTGGCAAAATAGTGCACCTTGCAATAATGACCTATATCATTGCTTAGAATTTCGGTGGTCTGGTCGCCACAAGATTACAGACTGACTGAAGAACAGTAAACAATATCAAGACAGCCGTTCAGTGCATCCTGCAACATAATCACACAGACTATGCAGCATCATCTGGTCATATGTATGGTTCATCACTGAGTAATCAGTCCAGGTGACACTTTTTCAGTAAGGAAAGTAGTCTAATCTTACATTGTAATTCTGAATTCAGAATTCAAAAGTTGTCTATTAATGGCTACAATCAAGTTTGGAATATACATTTTGGAGACAGGACATTTCAGTGGCAGCAATGAACAGTGACCAATGAGTCTCCTTAGTTTCTATTTCATCAGTGTTCTGTAGAATGATCAGAATGAATGTGCAGAATCACGGAACAATAGTAAACACCATTTCATTTGTCGCTGTCATAGGTATTTTCCCATCATTTTTGAAATACAACAAACACAAATAGAACATTCAAAAGGGACCATTGTAGTATTACAAATTGTTAACCAGTGTTCAAATGATTAAACGGAACACCTTTTTATTCTTCTATGTTGTTTTTTTTAGGTTTGAATCCATGAGATGCAGATTTGCAATTGAAGTAAGTGAACTGCCATGTATCCTGAGACCATAAGAATAGCCACTGTACATGGTCATTCAGAAATGAGTATTTGGTAATGGACCAATTGCTTTGGAGCTGGGAAGTAGCTACAGAATGATACCTACAATACAGACATTTACAATAACAAATCAATGCAGAACTGACCTGTAAGTCAATCAGAGAAATGAGCAGTAGTTTTTAAATCTAGTCCGGGGAGTTTTGAATCCAAAAATCCTAAAAATCTTTAAAAGAGTAGGAATTCAGGAGTGGTAATTTAAGATCATTTGAACATTTGCCATTGGAAGTTGTGCCCTGTTCAGGAACTCAGCGAATGTGGTGGAAGTGACATCGATCTGTAAGGGTCACAGCTGACTGTCCTTCTGTGAGAAATATAAATTCTCTAAAACAACTCTGGAATTTATTCTGTTTTAGCGCGTATGATTTAGTGAATTTGTAAAATGTTAATGTAACCCCTAAAAGATTACTGTACAACAAACTGATCCTTATTTTACTAATCACACACACTGAATTTGTTCATTCACCCTTAGTGGATAGTCACTTAATATTGCATCAGTGGTAGTGGTATATTGGCTGGTACTCCCTAAAGACCTTCCCCAAAGAGATGAGACTTTTTTTTTCACAAGCTACATTCACCCCGACACGGAGATGGAGATGATGATGAGACGTAAACATAAGACACATTGAACATCTCGACACAAACTCCATGCACTGATATTACGAAGGTTAAGGTTTCAAGATTCTTTCGAAGGTTTTGTCCTTTATTTGAAGATATCCTGGCAGTATTTTTCCCCCCTTTGAGGACTGTGAATCATCGCTACCACGCTGCCCCTGTTGTCCATGGACAGATAGAACCTCAACAAGGGAGTGGTAGGATTTGAACACAGCGAAATGTGCTTTTGAATCAGAACTCGGAACTACTTTTTCCCATAATTCGTATTTTTTTCACCCAACTCTTTTCACACATATGGGTTTGAGATACAGAGACTGACACAATTCCATTTAGGGGTGGTTGGATCCAACATAGGAGGCACTCAGGCTAATGATTTACCTTGATGTTTCATGTCATACTGTGTTCTGCTTTATTAATGGTCTGAAGTGAATTGTGAGGATTTGAACTTTGTTATATTTTTTCTCTTTTTTTTTCCTTTTCCTTTGACAGTACTCAAATACCCAGTGATTAACATGTACATATGATGACCTGAAATCTTAATAATACAGAATTTTCCTATAAAACCTGATTGGTGTATATGTGTTATTGTGGGTTGGCACGATACTGCAATTAGTATCCACTACCACAGTCCTCCTGTACGAACCCAAGATTGAAACACGAAGCCTCGAGTGGTAGTGATTTATCAGATACCAGAGCCCTACCTAAGTAGGCAGGGTTTATATCAGAGGGTTACATTAAAGTAGTTAATTACCTAATTAATAACAAGCCATCACAGTCAGTAAAGCAGTCTGTAAAAATGTGTAGTGTTTTGTTATCTTCCTGTCACCTGGCAACTGTATGTTTGTTCTCAATGTTCTTAACACGTTACAAATGCCCAGTGCTTTGGATCATGGTATTATTGTGCAAACGGAGGTCTTGCAAATACTGCAAAGAAGCTGCATTCTGAAGCTAACATGCAAATACACACTAGGATTTGAAATGTAAAACCTCTTTGTCCCACTCAGTATAGTGACATCTAATCCCCTCTGACCACACAAAGAGCTTTCCTTATTTCTTATTTCAACTGTAATATCCTCTGCAGTGACCTAGTGTGGCTTATAAAGGCTTTGAAAGGAAATGGGGCTGTGGTCCTCCATGTACCACTGACACAGCATTCATCTTCAGTGACAAGAAATATCCATCTTCCCTGGCAGCTGATCACAAATACGGAACAAATCATATTATAAGATTATTTCACAAATCTATGGCAGGACATGGTTATGACAAAGAAATTGCTAATGCATGCATAATTACTCAGTTATGACTTTAAAATAGACATGTAGACCAGACTACTTTCCTTACCTTCCTGAAAAAGTCATAAAAATAACGATTTATTGAACTGTACAGAAGGTAGCGACAGTCTAAATGTCCATCAAAAATAAGACGATCCCTGAGATGATTTATCAGAAGTGCAAAAAATTCTCTCTTTGGGTATCTGCACATTCTTCCAAACATCCAGCATTCTCTGTGAACTTCACAAGCATGTTACTGCTTGATATGTAAGAACATTGCTTGAATCCTTAGACAGCTCCATCCCAGACATTTAATCTAGTTATGTTAAATCTGCTGCTGCTTTTACACGCAATGCAGGGTGCCTAATTTTCAATGGTTTCTGAATCTGTCACACAAGTTTCCATGCTGGGATACAAATTCACAAAAACACACTTTGTTGCTACAAAGCTGATGTTCCAATAAACTGTTTTATATTAACAGTACTGTTAGCTCTATAAAATCTGTGAACTCTTGATCCATCTTCATGTATCCTTGCCATAGTCAGCCTCTAACCCTTCATAAATAACATTTTAAATTAAATATTTATTTATTTGGTCTGCTCTGTCAGGATGGGTTTTCAAGGAATCTGTGATATCTTTATCTTCTTTGTCATCCTGAGCAATAATAGGTGCCTGCATGTTCTCAGATGCCATTTCTTTGAATATACCCAGCAGAGAGGTGCCTTTTTGTGGGTTTGCATTTACACACTGTAGAACATTACTGCATAGGCTACTGCATAGCTTATCAGCTGCCCTCTAAATATAGTGATAGAGAGAGAACACCAAATAACTGCTCCTGACTAACTATTATTGGGGAGGTAAGGCATTCTTAGTACAGGAGTAGCACTGACAAGGTGGTACTTGTTCTTCGCTGGTAGCCCTGAGGTCAAAAACTGGCCAACATTGCATGGTGTAGAGGCTACAGATGGCATACAATTTGCAACTGTCCTCTTACAAAGTGCACTTAATTACTCGTGATGGTAGGTGACCGATAGGTAGAGGGAAGCTGGCAACACATTGTATATCCTTTCATTATCACAGCAGTTTCATATTTGCACACAGGGTAAATTGTATGTGAAAGAACAAATATAAACCTTTAGACTGATGTTTGCAGTTTAAAATATCATATACACACAAAAGTAGACAATGCACCAGTATTTTCTAGTAATCTGCTTTTTCCTCCTGTTGTATTTAGGGGGCTGTATGTTTCTTTAGATTAATTCCATACACAAAGACCCTAAATGTGATTTTAGAAGTTAAATATCAGAGCTTTCAAAAGAAATTCCCAAAACTTAACATAATTTGCTGATTTTTTATTGTTCTACATCGTTTAAACATGGCACACACATGATGAATGAACCAACAGAAATACTTAAAATAAAAATATTTTACATTAAACTGCATTGGAAGTGAGATACCATGCTTTTTATCATATTCCGAACACAATTAGCAACCATTTTGTCATGGCTGGTGGCCGTTCGTGGTCACTATTTTCTGTTTGTTCACCGTTCTGTTTTTCTGCTTCTTGGGACTCTTATTTTGATGTCTGTTTCGTGTCACGTGTCTTTTGTTTTCACCTGCCCCATGTTTGGTCCTGATTACTTTCTGTATATAGTCTGTGTGCTTTGTGTTCTCCTCATGTGTCCATCGCCTCATCTCCCCTGCCTGTTGCCTGTTTGCCTTTGGTTTCCTTGGAATAAACCTTGAGCACCAGAATGCCAGCCTGTCTGTCCCGTCCCTGCTCACACAGAGGTTCATCAGAGTGTGGGCCTAGCAGCCCCAACTCTGACACTCAGCTTAGAAAGAAAACTGGGTTGATTTGACATATTATTCAAAGTTGTTCACTCAACAGCTTTCCAATGCTTAGACTAAGAATACAATCTGAAGTTTATAAAGTAAATAGATATGTGGTAAAAAAAAATTGTGCTGTGTAAAAACGTTTGACTGGTTGAGCCATATTTTTAAATAACTAAATAAATAAACAAATAAACACATTCAATTCTGTGATCAGTGGTCATTTACACTGAGCTCATTTTGGCTGGGAAAGTACAAACCGCTATCACAGAAAAATTACCCGGTTCAATACTACTACCACTGTGTGCCACCTCAGTGTGTGCACCACATCTCTGTCCTTTGTGTCATTTCAGGATACTGAAGGAGGAGATCGAGGTTTTATATCAGAGGGACAATTCAAAGCACAACGCAACCAATACACACTTTGCTGAAATGACCTGAATGAGCCTTGGTGCCTTTTCTCCTTTATAGCCTTAAAGTGGAACATTTCCAGACAACATTTGCCTCAGTCAGAGGAACATCTAGATGAAATGATGCTATAAATACACTACGGTTCTTAAATGATGTTCTGCAGGTGCCTGGAAAACATCACCAAACAACACCCGTGGAGCTAAAATGGGTCAATTCCCTTTGCTTGTTATAACTGTCATCAAAGAGACTCACTAATGGCATACCAAGTTTGGGGCAGTGAGTGAGTTTTGATGAACAACACATTGAATTGTAGACACACGTCTTTGTCTTATTGCTGGTAGAGCTGCTAGAGGCCAAGGACCATGTTTTGATTGCTAGATCATTGTGTACAAGCAGATGATCACTGGAGCATCAGAAATGGATGGTGGATAATGGAAGAAGGTGACCTGGTCATGTTTTCTTAAAGGGGGCATTTACCTGACGCCCTTATGCAGAACGACTTACAATCATTAGTTACAGTCATTAAATACTGGGTCAGTCATTAGTTACAGGGACAGTCTTACAGTCATTAGTTACAGAAACAGTCTTACAATCATTAGTTACAGAAACAGTCTTACAGTCATTAGTTACAGGGACAGTCTTACAGTCATTAGTTACAGAGACAGTCTT
>JBBPDB010000146.1:7588325-7605529 GCA_037974465.1 Brachypetersius altus
CAAGACCCTTAACCCCAACTTGCTCCAGGGAGACTGTCCCCTGTAGTTAGAGAATGGAAGTCGCTTTGGATTAAAGCGCCTGATAAATGCCGTAAATGTAAATGTAAAATGCAACAGAAAACGGTTCAATTCTCAGGGATAAATAGAGTTTGGAAAATGGTCTTGTAAAAATGAACTACCGCTGTTTTTGATAAGTTAAACAATATGTGTAATAAGTGATCTCAAAAAGAAAGAAATAATATACAAGCAAAGGCCCTTTAATACTTTGTTGCCACCTACTGGATAGAGTTTTAACTGCTTAAGTGCTTGTTCAGAAATACTAGTAAGTATCACGTCACTGAAATGCTATGCATTATATTTTTATGATCAAATTAAAATAAAAAAACTTTTTTGTTTTACAGAGGAGGAAGAAGAGTCTTTGTCAGAAACTCACAGATGGAGCACCAGTCATGAAGGAGATAATGAAAACCAGGCCCTACCATCAGACAAAATGACATTCAGTGTTAAGACGACATCTAAATGTCATGTTAAAAAGGCATTTCGTAACTCTGTTACACTTAACTCTTCAGATGAACCTAAAGAGCCTGTTAAAGTCCCAGCATCATCTAAAAGACCAAGGAGATCATCAACAAAG
Source organism: Brachypetersius altus (assembly GCA_037974465.1). Taxonomy (NCBI): domain Eukaryota; kingdom Metazoa; phylum Chordata; class Actinopteri; order Characiformes; family Alestidae; genus Brachypetersius; species Brachypetersius altus. The sequence goes on from JBBPDB010000146.1 coordinate 7,588,960, forward strand.
AAACAATCCTCTTTAGATGGTTACATTCATAAAACACAGTCAAAAAAATCCATCTCGCAACCTAAACCAGACGATGAAGCGACTGAAAAATCTCCAAATTCATCGTGTAGCAGTAATGGTATCGAATCAGGAATAAGTCGGATATCTCTACGCCTTAAAGAGACTAAGGCTAACTCTAAATTAACTAACACTGGAAGACATTCATTGGATGCTACTCTTTCAAAATATGGTGCTTTAGCTCCAGCAAAGGATCTAGCAACTCCACACTCTGTCCAAAGACTGACTTTAAAAAAAAAACAAGCTGCTGTAGTGACTAATACCAGTAACCAATTTGATGCTAATGATACTAGTGTTGAGCATGATGTGTTTGAGGACTACTTCACTTCAGCCAAGAACACACCAGGGCACAGGGTCATCTCGGCATGTTCGTCTACCAAAGCGGTGCACTTGCCCACCTTTGACCTTGAGCCTCCAAACCGCAGTAGACGCAAAAGCCATTCCTTGGAGACCAGCACTGGAAACAGAAAAGATAAGACCTTGTATGGTGCAGACACTTCAAAAGCATCAGGACCAGATAAAGTATCTAAAAAAGTTGTGCCAAAGACCTCTGAATTTGTCTCCAAAACGTCCACAGTCCCTGAAGTGTTCAGATTTGAGGAGGGAAAGGAGGAGCGTGTTGGAAAGAGACAGAGAAGAAGAACCGAGCAGAACTCAGTCCCACATGCAGAAAGTAAGGATGGTTAACACCCCCCCCCCCACCACCTCCAAAGAAGTGTTAAGAATAGAACAGTGTCCGCCTCAATAACGTATGCTCATTCAGAAGTTGAATACCACTCCTGAACCTTATTCAAAGCAGACTGAATTGTAAGACCTTGTTTCCAGCTGCATGCTTAATTGATTAATAGTGAAGACTACATGCGTTTGGGAAAGTTTTTTGCTTTTCAACCATATGAAGCTAGCATTGTTCAATGTTGATAAATGCTTATGAACTGAGTTGTTCAGTTTTATAATTCTAAATAAACCTTTTTATGACCATATGCCTTATCATGTATTTTGTGCCTAAAAGTGAATCAAAAACTGAGGCAACAGGTTTTTTAAAGATGTCAGCTGCGTAGATGCATCTGTGGTGCACTGAACTTTTTTTTTTTTTTTCCCCCTTTTGCATATTTTCATTTGTAGGCAAAGACAGTAAAAGCACCTCAGATGGGCTCACTGACATCTTTTCTGAAATGTGTAGCAAACAAGGGAGTTTGAAAACGGACAAATACTTGAAGGTAAAACTTTTCCACCCTTTTTTGTACGTTTATAATGCATCTTTATTTTATTTAGTTAGTTATTTAGTTGTTTATTTTGTGCCAAATTGCATGGTCGCCATTCTCGTTTCCTTCATTTGATGAAAAATGTGTGTTCCTTCATGCGTCTATTTCTTTATGCTCATTGATGAAAAATGTGTGATTAAATTGTTAGCAAGTTGTTTGACATGCTTTATCTGAACAATGAGTAAATCAAGGGAGTTTACGTCTTGGCAGAGCTCCATTTGTTTGTAATTGAAGTGAGAACGTTATTATAATGGGGCATTGTAGACGTGTGCTCTTGCCTCATTTTGTGCAGTTTGTGTGTATGACCAACACTAAGAAGGTGAACCTTTGCAAACACAGTCTCCTTTTTTTTGCCTTTCAACTTGCCGATTTATTTGAGCTTATTTTTTTTTCTGCTAGAATATGGGTTCTGCCCTATGGTTCAACCTCAAAGGATTTTTTTGGCCTCCTCTCTGTCGAGTAATGTAGCACGGCTCAATAATGAAGCATAATAATTGACTTTGAGGCAGTTGCTTTTTGCCTGGCTCTTTTGTTGTCTTCTTGGCTTCCTGTATAGGTCGTCTCCGCATCTGTTACATCGCACCTGGCCGAGTCAGCCTTTTACGTTACTTCAGCCTTGACGGAACTCCCTTCTTTTGCTGCGTGGTGCATGAGGCTTTCATCTCAAGGATCTCTGTTTGGTTTCACTTCCCTGCGACCTGTGTCCCAAAGCACATTCAGCCTTGTCATAAGCTGGTGCCTGTCTTTGAGTGCATTCCATTGTGTGGGAGTTTTGAGAGATGGGTGTATGTCGTCATGTAAGCTCTCCACCTCACTTCCAGGAGACCATCACTAAATGGGTTTATCTATAATAGCAGCTATTGTGTTTGCTTATATCTGAAGATCAAAGACAGACTGGGTGACCTTACACTGGGCCCTGATGTCATGTGTGATAAGTAGTTTGAAAGTTGAAATGGGTCTGTTCTTGGATGGAACCTCTCTTCTGGGACTTTAGACAGTGGAGCGCATACAGGATTTATTGAAAACAGCAATGAGTCATAAGACTAGTCTCTTTTGCTTATGCTCTAGTTCAACTCTTCTTCTCTTGGAGTGCTTTTCAAAACTTCTCTACCAGAGGCTTTTTGGTTGAAGTAGTGGTTTGTGGAATGCAACAGAGATTGCAGGTGTTCTGACTGGTTGGATTCTGACAGTTATGGCTATGAGTTCCTGGGTGATTCGGCAACATGCGCTAGTGGAGTAACTGAAGCACAGCTGTGACAGTTTGATCTGGAATGTCAAAGTGTTCAACAATGGAGACAAATTAAGGGAGAGGAAAACAACAAAACAAGCATAAGATCAATACATTAAGCATTAAAAGCAAATCTCAACACAAGACAACCTGTAAATAGCTTTTTGTTGCCTATAAGGTGGTTGAGCACCCACTCTTTGTGTGAATAGGAGCCTCAGTCAGTGCGAACTCGGTGCGAACTGCCCACCAAGCTTGGTGTGTCATACCCTGAAGTATTTCCTTCATTTGTGCTAGGTGTATTGGAAACAAGTGCTTGAAGCAGTTCACACCAGTTCTTCAGTTCTTGTGCATGACATGTTTTAGCATTGTTGGTAGAAACCTTCCAAAGGGCCCATTGAAGATTATTAGTTATTAGTGTGATTTCTACAATTTTCTAAAAGTTGATTTTGTATAGTTTAGTGTTTATGATTTGATTATGTAAGCAGTAAGACTATTATTTATTTAACTTTTATTTATTTTTTTAATTGCTGGAATTTGGCGCCTCTTCTCCACCTACAGTTTTTAAAGTATTTGCGTTGTTTTAATTTCAAGATGTCCATTAATATGTGGTGTAGTGTGTATGTGTATTCACATTTTTTGATTGTTTGATCAGGTGCAGAATATTGATAGTTTGGGGAAAAAATGTGGGAGAGACAGCAGACTGTTGAGTTGCCTTAAAAATGTGTGGCAGAGAGAGACTCACAGTTAGGATGGCCGGACAGGGACAAAACGCAAAGAAACTAATTGGTCTTGCAGAGATAAACACCCAGAAAAGGGCTGGTTCAAATCCACACTCCACATGAGTAGATTTTTTTTTTTTGAAAAACTTTTTTTTTTTTTTTTTTTTTTTTTTTTTTTTTTTGATCAGCTGAGTGTCGTTTGAAAAAACTATTTTTGTGGTCAAGTTGAGAGCGAATGGTCAAGTCGCCTTAAAAATGTGTGTTGAAGAGAGCGTCTGTGACATCAGTTAAAAATAATCAGCCTTTTAAATGGGGCTACATGTGCTTTTCCCACCCATTTTCAGGAGAGACCAGTTCGCTCCACCTGTAAATCCATGCTGGGAGTAGATTTTTTTTTTGGGTGGTTCCAAACCTGTTTGGAAAAATTTGTGCATATTTATTGACTAAAACAAATCATTTCAAAAGAAAGCTGCCATTTGGACTTGATATTAGGTTACAAAAAATACTTTTTTGGCATACATTACTTTTTTGGTAATGTTAGCTAAACTGAACACAGCCACATCTCTTATTGTTTAACAGCACTTTTTTTATTTTAATAAACTGAAGAAAAATGGATGTATTTGACTTTAGTTTAAACTATATAGCAACATTCAGGGAAGGAAAACGTGTGTATCCTCAGACACTTGTTCAGCTGTGTGGTGCTAAGAGATGATTGTATGTTCAGCAATAAATCTTTATATAGGTTTATTATGCAGGGGCTCCCAAATGGTTGGTATGACTTTCCCTCTGGCCCCTATCACTCGCCTGCAATGCAGACCTGTATAGGCATTTGTTAACTGCCGTCACATGGTTTGACGCTTAATGTCCTCTTCCTAGCATCCTGGTTCTCCTCCTTTACCCTCCAGTGTTTGTTGTTTTGTGCAGCTTTGGGCGTTCTAGCTACTGGGTGGAAATGGGCATGAAATTAGGGAGAAAATCTATAATTTAAAAAATTGCCAAGCATTTAAAGGAATGTGTTGTAATAATTTACTGCTATCACTTACTTGTTATTACTAGTATATTATTTGAAGCCTGTAAAATGTTGACCCACATTTACTGTGCAAACATGTTGAAATCCACTGTTCTCTAGGAGCTTTTGCCATGTCAGGCTTAAGGTGACGCTACAATATTTTTCACCTGTAAGAAAAAGGTTTAGAAATCTTTTCAAGAGAAATTCTGCGTGACCTGTTAAAGCCTTCATCACACTTCACACTCAGCTCTCTGATGTTCTTCCTTCTGGGTTCACTGAAAAAAAGCTAAAGGATTAGTTCGGTGTGCACCATAAAGAGTGCTGCCTCTTCCGACGAATGACTAATGTATTGACTTTGGCTCAGAAGCTAAAGCTATACTCAGTCATAACACTTGAATTTTTGAATTGAGTCTGAACAATATACCAACATTTAGTAATACACTGTTTTTATAAGAGAGACTTTCTTGCCTAACTGCCGAATTGATAAATGGACCAGAAGTCTTGAAAGGTATTTGAGGGTCGAGTTTGGGAACTGAACGATAGAGATTAGTTTATAGTTGGTTTTTTTTGTTGTTTGTTTCTTTTTGTCCCTGTGCTTTTTTTTTTAAGCTGCAGCTCAGTTGAACAGCTTTCTGTTGCATCCAATCCAGAGTACTTAGTGATAGATATTGTACTCAAACGCTGATTTAACCAAACAACCACACGGAGGTTAACGGTTTTACAATAGAACATTAAACGCTATTATTCTTTTATTGATTTCAAATCATTTTTATTAACATTTATCAAATAATGATCATGACTTGCCTAACCCATGGCTATGGCTATGTTTTACAGGCAGGTTCTTCAGCTTTGCCCAGATGTACAGTTAGGAAGGCACACACCTGACTGCACATTGTCACAGTTGCCAATAAGCATATCTATAAACATGTTATGTACTACTGAGCTGTTTTGGCTTCTCTGTGTGCTGACGGATCTGAAACACCAACTTCCTGTGGTGTGAGCAGAAAGGAAGTACTCGGTGTGTGTATATACGCACACGGCTGGTGCTCATGTGCTTGTGTCGAGGACCTGCTGTCCTGAGGCCAGAATATGGGGGACGGATGGAGCGGTGGGACATGTTGCTGTGCTTAAACAACACTCTAACTGCTTTTGCCTGTTCATGGCCTTGGACTTGTTTCCTTTCCACTCACCAAATATGCAGATACATCCGGCATGTGTTTCTCATGCAAGAGCACAGCCTGTTATGTTGTCTAACGTGTTGCTTACCAATGCTTCCTCCATCATAAAGCGCTCAGCGTTATATTAGCTACGTGTTCTGAACAATTCATGCATGAAATGTATATAAAATGCAGCTAGAAATTTTGTGAGCCCTTTTGAATTTCTGCCTAATTCTCAACTTAAATGCAATCTGATTTTCACGAAATACCAAGAGACAAAGAGAACCCAGTAAAACTAAATGCAATACATTTTCATTCATTTATTGAACAGAGTGATCTAACGATAAATGTCTAGTTGGCAAAAGTACGTTAACCTCTGCCTTCGGTAACAGTTTCCTATAACTGTTGATTAGTTCTGCACATTGCCTGTTTGGATTTTTGGCTCATTCCTTTGAACATAAATGCCTCAGTTCTGCGCTTTGGACTTTTTTGCACAACCTCCATGCTTCAGCTCCTGCCACAACATTTCTTTTTAGTTAAGGTCTGGACTCTTACAAAACACACTTTTCTGTTTCAGACATTTTTTGTTGGACTGACTAGTGTTTATAGTTTGTTATTCAGAATCAGTGCATGAACGACATTGCCTTGTAGAATATCCTGATTAAATCAAGAATTCACATCAACTGCTGTAAATGTTAGTCTAATGGTAGCAAAACAGCCTTAAACAATGGTACTGCCACCACCATGTTTCACAGCTGAGATGAAGTTCTTGTATAGAAATGCAATGTTCATCATCAGTCAATGTAAAATTATTTTAGTGTTTTTTTTTGCCTTATCTTGGTGGTCTCCCCAACATTGTCAGCAAACATCTTATTATATCCTTTTGTACACGTTATTATTGATTGCCTAATTATCACTGATGATTAGCCAGTGCCAGGCCTGCATCCTGGTTTGACCTCAAAAATATTCAACATCATACATTTGGAGTGATTTTTGTTGGATGACCACTACTTGGGAGGGTTATAGCTGTGTTGTATTCTTTTAACTTGTACACTTTTTGAATGACAATAGCTTGGTTAAGTCTATTCTGAATGTGCTTAAAACATCTTCCAGCCTGATGAGCATTGACAAATACAGTTAGGTTCATATATACTGTATTTTGGACACTGACACGCGTTTTGTTATTTTACCTGTTAACTCAAACATATTCAAAGTATAGTGAATTATAACTGAAAAATCCACAAATAAACACCAACTGAAAGCCATTGCAGTCAAGGCCTGGCAGAGCGTTAAAAAGGAGGAAACCCACCAACTGGTGATGTCTAAGGATTCAAGACTTCAGGCAGTCGTTGCCTGCAAAGGATTTTTAGCCAGGTATTAGAAATGAACATTTTATGTTCAGTTATATTTATTTGTCCAATTATATTTGAATTATGTATTAAAGTGACTTTAGTTCCTCCCTTTTTATGCCCATTGAAATAAAGCTGAAATCTGCACTTCAACTGCAATTGATGTAAAGAATCAAAATGACAATTTGTGTAACTTTACTGCATCAGTTCTTGTGGGGGTTTTTGGGCATCCTTTGATGTAATGCCACTAATTTGAAATGACCAGTTCAGTGTCATTTATTTGATGACTAGAAATGATCTAAATTACTTGTAAATACACTCTTCACATTTTCTTCCATTAGAAATGAAGAATGTTTCTTGTCATGTTAACAGTTTTGGACAGTGATGATATGCTTGATTTTATTTGACTTGTTTGAATCAAATGCCAGGTTTTCATAAAATTCAGAAACTTTACAGCATCACTTTAACCCTAATGATGACGACCTTTTTTCCTTTCAGAAGAATAGAACATTAGTGATGACTAGCATGCCGACTGAGTAAGTATATTAGCAAATTTGTTCCACTCTTCACTACCATTAACGTGTAGAGAATTGTTATATTTGCACTCTTTTTCTTCTTGTTTGACTCCCTATTGTTTTAGGAAGCAGCAGACAGTACTCCAAGTGGTCAGCAGTTTGGGTGGCTTCACTGTGGTGGACACAGTCTGTGAGAGCACAACGCATGTGGTGTCAGGTAGCCCACGACGTACCCTTAACGTTTTGCTGGGCATTGCTCGAGGCTGTTGGATTCTTTCATTTGAATGGGTGTGTGTTGACATTGCGTATTTGTAATATATATTATTCATTTACACTATATGCTTCTGAAACCCATGCAAGTTTTGCAGCAGCTACGTAAAACAAAGAAACAGTACACAGGAACTAGTGGTGGCACAATGCCACATTTTCTTGTCGGATGCCAGTACTGATACTGCAACCTTGAGTATCTGCTGATACTGAAACCATCAGCTGCTGATACTCTTAAACAACAAAGGTGTAAATCATTTAATGCATGAAATAAGAAATTGTAGAGATCTGTGAGATTTTTTAAGAAGCAACCTACGTAATTTGAAAACCATAGCGCTGAAGGATTTGGTGCCCATGGGATATAATCCTTGTGTAAGTCTAGGAATCATCCATAACATTATTCACAGGCTTCATATGAATATGGGCCCTTTTGCTAACAGTACTGTCATAAATACCAATATTTAAATGTCTTTTATTTAAGCAGAAGCTGTAAGCTATCATTTCAATGAACCATTAATTTGTACCCTAAACTTGCTATGCAAAAGGAAGGTGGAGTAAAAGTATTTTAGCCTTATTTCCTTCTAAACCATAATCTATACTGTTTACATAACCATTAACAATACTGTTAAATATTCCAGTGAACATGAGAAATATACAGAAATGTAATCATATCAAGATCTTGAAGTCTGTATTTCACGATATTTAATTTTGTTAAGTTTAACACATTAAACTTAACAAAATGACACAAAAACACACAAAATACAGTAGTGCTACATTTACAAAAAGGTAATAAAGAGCTATGAATATATTTGCCTAAAATAACCTATGAACAAAATAAGACAACAATGATAAGCGGTTCCATAGTTTACACACTGGTTGTTGTTTACAGGCTCTCTGTATTCTGTATCTGGCCTTTTTTGTGTCTGTGATATGCTCAGCATATAGTGACATCCTTATCACAAAATTGATAACGCATAATAGTCATGTCCCTATGTGACAATGCATAGCCACATATTGTTGCAGTATTTAATGTAACACTGACTTAATACTGATTTCATTGTAGATCTTGTGGAGTCTAGAGCATAGGCAGTGGATTCCAGAGGAGCCTTATGAACTATCTGATCACTTTCCTGCAGCACCGGTAGGCAAGACAACTTCCATTGTGTTATGGTATGTCCTCTATTGGGAGGCTGTGTAACAATCTCTTGGAAGATGTGATTTTAACCATTTTTTCAGTGTTGGCTTTAAAGCTGTATTGAATGTACAGTATTCTGATTATTTATGATAGCATACTCAGATTACTGATCAGAATTACACACTCATGATATTTATGATACCATGCTCATGATATCTAACCTCTACCAGTGTCTCACTTAGATACAGCTAAATGTGTAAGTATAAGTCATGCTCGTGGCTAACAGTGTAAGCCAAAAAGTAATGAGTATGAAGGGTAAAAAAAAAAGAAAAAGAATAATAGGTGCGTAAAGGAATGTTCTCTTGAAGGTTGTACTTGAAATCAGTATTTTCACTCCTCTTATTCATGTTTCCTAAACTTGGAAGCTGGCTCTTCCTGTGCCCTTATGTAACATTATTTTCTAGGTCCCTAATCTTGTACTCTTTTGATGGAATTATTCATTTAATTAGCCACAAGGATGAAGAGGTCTCTCGAATGTGCAAATTACTATTGAAAGAAGCTGATTTTTACCTGACCAGGTTTGAAAAGCCTCATGCAGATTTTTTTTGTACTTCTCTGAAGCAATGGGAATAATGGCTGAGGGGTTTCAAAGGAGATATGGCTGAGATATTGACTTCCTGCTTGGATTAAAGTAAAAGCCTAAAAAGGGGGTGCAGTAGGGTTCCTGTTTGTTTTGCTTGCACTGCAGTGGGCTTTTCAAGACATGCCAAGTGGTTCGCTCCATTCCATGAACATTGGTATTTCTCTGTGCTATGCAATCAACTGTCACTGCCCCAACAGCCTCTACAATAGTTGCTATTAGAAAAGTAAGTCATCAGCCTATAAAAATTGAACAGTGATCGTTAGATTTGAATGGTTAAACTTTATACATGGTCTCCTTCAGTACCTGACAAAATCTAGTACAGAATTGTCTTGGTACTTCTGTTTGAAATCACCAGGCTCTACCAGGCCAGTAATGCAAACACTTTCCATGCTTGCTTGTTTATTGTCTTTTTTGTGCTTGCATATCATTGAAGACCAGTAAGCCTCTCAGATTGACAGATATCCATGCCCAAGGCATAAAGATAAGCTTGTATACTTCAGTGCATGAACTAATGATGGAGCGACTCATGGCTGGCCAAGAAACAGCCAAGCATGTATAATCCCCTGAAGTAGGAGGACTGTCCATATACAGGGCTGCAATTCCTGATGTATAAATGTTTATGTAGTTTAATATTAAAGCTGAAAGTCTGCACTGTGACCTCATGGACATTTTCATTTAAAACCCAACGTGCTTGAGTAAAAACTTGTTGCTTGTTAAAATGAAAATAATGGACCAAAACATTGATGGGAGCTATTTTTCTTGTTTTAATGTCATTTTGACATAAAATTAAACCTTTAAACAACACATTTGTGTGTATAATACAAATAAATATTCCTAAATTCCTCACTGAAATACTTCATCACATGTAGTTAGATTTTTTGACTCTAAACAGAATAATTTATTTCTTAAAAAAATGAAATGCCATCTCTGCTATATAGTCTAAAGTCTAGGGTCATAATATGGTCAACGTTCTGCAAAGCCATGGCAAAAATAAACACATCAATATGTGTACTATACAACAATGTTGAAAGTTAAACATCCTTTTTTACTGGCAATAATATATACAATATTTCACTATATGTGTGAAACCAAAAATTGTGAAGTCTTGAATGAGTAAAGGATAACCTCTTGGCGATGGAGCTTTGGCAGTATAGTTGAATATGTGCTCATTTGGTATTCTGAGTTAAAGGAGAAGAGATCTGTTTATCAAGAGTACACATATCCTTGGAGATATCCTGTAATAGGCCAGTACAAAATTAACAATTGCATAAAATGTTTCAATTAACCTGTGTTAACAACTGAGATAGCACATCATCAGGCAACTGTGGCATTATTAATGAGTTAATTTGTAATTTGTAATTTTGTATTTATCTATATTTGTAAAAGACAATTCACATTTTTGGAAAATCTGGTTTTCCAATCTCCACTTGTTTTCTTCCCCTTTAGGGAACTGAGACATTTTTCAGCAAGCAGCTAATTTAAACAGTACACAATTGCTATTTTTAAAAATGGCAGTTTTCTGTTCTCCATTCATATCCTAGCTAATGTTATCGCCACCACTTTTTTTGTACTGTGCACGTTTTATGAGCCACGAGGTGAATCATGTCCTGTGTGTAGAAAAATTGTTTCTGTTCTAATTAAAAAGGCAAACAAACGAACATCAAACAAACATTTGCTTTCTACATTTTCTTTACTGTAACAAATATCCATGATGTCAAAGACACTTCTGCATCATGTTCATTTTTCTTTTGTACCATAGTTGCACTGTCACTAGCACACATCCTCATAGTATGTAACTATGATATTTACATTATGTTCATAAATATATAGATACTCTATAAAAATTGCTTTTGTCCACCAAGTTGTTTGAATGGGCAATAAAAGAAATCCTATCAAGCATTAAGTCCGTAAGTGCATATCCATTGCAAAGCAGCTAAGTGGCCCGTGACACTTCATTTTAATGGCACTTACCCATGCTCTTGTCCATGAGTCCTACTTTCATTTTTAGACTCATTCATTTTTGCATGTTTCACACACGTTCCTACTGATATAATACTTACATCTGTAAGTTTGTAGGTCGCAATGCTTTCATTTTAACAAAAGACCTTTTTTGTTGTTGAACATGTGGATAAATGTCAAGCATTTCTTCCTCAACACACTGTTCCATTATTGGATTTGAAAGCTTAACCGCCTCACTGACTCCATTTGTTTATCAGAAGTCTGCAGGTCTTATCATTATAGTAGTCGCTTTTAGTGAATATCCTGAGCCTTTCCAGTAGTACCATTTAATACCATTGAAGCGATTGGTGTTCTGCCCTTGTTGATAGTATACACCGTTGAGATTGGAAGGGCCACAGGCATCGAACCACCAGCCTGCAAAGATCAAATAAACAGCTGTTAACCAAATATATAATGCTTCTTGAGCTTATAAAGTTTCTTGAGCTTAAATTTGATTTTGGATCATTTTTGAGTATCATTTTTAGCTTTAAAGACCCTTTCTAACAGTGTAAATGTTTTTCCAAAAACTGTACATTCGAACCTAGAACTACTTATGAACCTTTGCTTCTAAGTGTGTAACTGAACATCATTATTATTCAAATTTGAAAGAGTATGATCTTATTTTATGCTGCTGTATATTTTTTTAAAAACGATCACCAGTGATTTATCCCCGTCATATCTGTTTGGAAAATAATGATGACCCAGACATTCCCAACATCCCCAAGTTTCCAGGATCCCCTCAAGCCTTCCTGCTGAGTGCTGAGTTAGCACTGAGCTGTAAGCACGAGGCAGAACGCAAGATGGCCAGAATAATGGAGAGCGGAGAACCTCCACTCAAGGCTCTGCAAGTCTGCAGTTCCCAGACTATTAATGTCGGCTTTCACAGGGGCTCAATTCCCAAATGAGCTGATCAGTGATTAACTCCAAGCTAATTTTGCTTGAGAGTCATGACCCAGACACAAAAATGCGAAGCGTCTTTCAACTTCTGTGCTGGGTTTTCGGGGAAGTGCCGAAGTTCAGCACTTGATGGAATCGGCATGTTAAGCCAGTTTAGACAGTTTTTCGCAAACGAATAGAGGCCAAATAGATTGGTAGACAGATGCATACAAAATCAACCTGGTTTTACCTCCTGAGGTCAGTTGAGAGCACTTGCAAACACATTTGTCGTTGTCCGCATCCTTTGTGCTAAAATCACTTCCTGGCTGAGCAAGGCTACTGATTTTGCCTGCTGTTCCACTGTAGCCTTTAAGGTGTATCCTGTGTAATTGGAAATGCACAAATACACAATGTCAGAAGGAAGTTCATAATTACTGTTAAAGAAAGTGTGTGTGGTGTTGTGGTGGGTGCAGCCAGCTTAAACAGATTATGATATCAGTGCCTTTAAAAAGGCTTGCTGGTGCAAAAAAACATGTCTTGGAATAAAAAAGAAGAAACCGTGCTGCTCTCTGATGCTTTATATGTGGAGGATCCAGTCAGATTCTGTTTTAGAGCCTGTCAGCCCCTTCTTGGGGTTAATATTCCTAGTCCTTGAAAGGATGAAAGCCATTTCCTTTGTTGCAGTGAAGGAGTCAGGTGATGCATGAAATCAGCTTACAGACTTAGAATGATATTCATGATCCCCCTCTCTTCAGATTCATCTGTTCTCAGCATTAAAACAGACAACAGGAAATTCTTGTTTCTCATCAAAGTAAGTCTTTATCTTACTGTTGCCATTGGGTTATACCACTCCTTCATAACGATAGTAGGCTTTTCTAGGGCAAGCGATAACATTATATATACAGCTTTGGCCTTTTGTTGTCCACTGCCTGTATCTCATGGGCCACAACCATTTACACATGCCAAAATATTTACTTTGGAACAGTGACAAGTCACTGCCACCACTAGTGAGATTTCATGGCAGGGAGTGGATGTATGAAACTGGTTGTGAACAATGTGTTTTATAGAAGTGACTTATTCTACTGTATATACTATATTTGCCATTTATTATAACAACAAAAGAAAGTGAACAAGACTTTGACACATGAATTATAAATCTGAATCATTACCAGGGCTGGCCTTGGTCAGTTTCTCACCTGTAGTTTTGCTCCTCATTGCTAAGGGAAAACTGGTCGTACTGAGAGAAGGCTGCGTTCCCCTCCCAGTCCATGAGCTCTATTCGGAGTACGTACTGCTGGTCATTGGTCAACTTGGAGATGTACTCATTCCCCAGCCAATATTCACCTGAAGCTTCCCCAAATCCCTTTGAAGAAAATGTTTTACTGTTATGTTTTCACAGTGACTTAAAGCATCTGTTTGTCTTAGCCATTAATTGAAACACCTTCGAATATTTATACCCTTTCTGACATGAGAATCCTGAAATTGTCCTTTTGTACTAAATGCTGCCTCACTCAAAGCTCACCATTTTGTACTCTTTCCACGTCCGATGAAAGTCAACAACGCCATTGAATCGCTTCTGCAGTATTGTCCATCCACCTCCCTCAGTTTCCATGTCACAGTATGCCTGGAAAATGGAAACAATTTTTTGGCATGTTGTTTCTTCTGCATGTCCAATCTTGTGGTGTGCTTTTTTTTCACATTTAACTAACTTTGTTCATTCACTTTTTTTTTTTACAAGGCTGTAAAACTGCCAGATTTAAATTACACTCAAAGAAAAGTATCTTAGGAGATGGCTCTTTCTGCTGTGGCATGTACAAAACTAACTTTTTTAAGAGAGTCTAGCTTTCTTGGACAGTAGTTAAAGAAATTTCCCTGTCAATGGACTTTAATCCTTCATTTGTTGATGCTCATCAATTTAGCATGTAGCTTATGTCTGATGATATTGACTTTAAATGTTTTTCATACCTTTATTTGCTCTTTTGTGTTATGTATAGTTAGAATATTGACTCCACTTTCTCTGTTTCCCGCTTTAAAGACTGCAGCACAGTCTTTGTACTGTGATGGAGTGTCCTGCATCATGGCTGATTTGCCAGCTAGAAATAGAAAATTCCTGTTAACATTTAGAAGAAGCTGAGGCACATTTATGTCAGTTTTACACACATTTATCGACCATTTTAGTGTATGTTATCACTGTGCTTTTTATCTTTTGAATCTAAATATTCACTTTGAGCTTACAGTGTACACTTCCCAAACATTTGAACAGATGGAATGGCATAATATTGTTCTGGGGCTTTGTTTTTCTCCCTTTTCCCATGTGGGTTGACTGGGCGCAATATTGATGCAGTCACTTACGCATGGGAACAGACATAGTGTGGATGAAGCTGTTGACGGTCTCCACCAGCTCCTCTTGCTGCCGCTGCAAGGCAGAGTGGTTAGTTGAAGCCCACAGCAGTTGTTTCTCTTGCTCCTTAATGATACTAGTCTGCTTTTCTACTAGCAGCTTAAGCTGCTGCTTCTCCTCCTGGAGGCTTGTTAACTCTGTCTGCCGCTTTGCCTCCATCTCCTCCACACGCTTCTCCAGGAAACTGAAAGACCAAAGGAAGAGTTTGTTCAAAAAGCCCTCACAGTGTTTCTCTATTTTCTCTAAGGCTATATATATATATACATACACACATACATATAGCCTTAAAGAGAAAATAGAGATTTAATGTGTGTGTATGTGTATATATATATATAATTTAAAAACTCACCTATTTTTTTCTTGCAACTTGTTAATTTGATTTGTCTGCAGGATAATCTCTTTTTCCAGTTTATTTGTCGAAATTGAATTCTCAAGAAGCTGACGTTCAAGACGAGTTGTTTGATTTATAACCTAAACATGAAAAAAAGACATACAGTGTTTCCCACAGAAAGTATTTCAGATAAGCCCAAGCTTTAATTGTAGCAACCTTGAGGAGATGTGCTATTAAGTCAACTATTTGGCAGAGCCTAAACTCTTGAGAGCTTACATAATTGAGACCATGAGATCTTTAGGGATTTATCTTTGTTTTTACTCTCATTCACTTTCACTCAGCCAAAAATGACACTTTCTTAAAGTAATGGCAGATATAGTATGATTACATAAAGTACCTTTTCAGTTGCAAAAATATGAGCCATTATTATGTGATGAATTCTGACAATTGCACTTTTTTTTCCCTCAACAATAATCTGTTCCAGGGTGAATTCCACCACTCACTGTAGTGCTCCTGAATAATCCATAGTTAGTAACCTGATGCTTAAGGCTCTTGGTGCTTACAAACCATGTGATGACCATTTACATAAGACCGTGCGCCATGTAAGCTGGGATGTGTGAAAGGCCTTAATTGTGGGCAGGGGATGTTCACACATCACTTGGTATCAAAGCATGGGGCGTCCTAGCATTTGATCAGTGGAAAAAATCTGTTTTCGCCACAGGAAAATACGGGACAATCAAACTCCAATAAGGGAAAAAAAACAGGACAGGGGATGTTGGGGGTTACTGTGGCTGAAAGGGGGTTTGCACACAGGCCTCATTAATAAATTCTCAGCCTGTGCTGTCTTCTCTAGTTTAGCTGTTAAAGGAAATGAGTTCAGCAAAAAAATTCATTGCATTTTCTATGGAGCATGTGTCTGTGGAAAACTATAAGGGACACTAGTGATTAGGAGTGTGTATCCCAATTCAGCTCCACTGTTCTTTAGCACACAGTTCAGTGCACCATAAATTCTCAGACTCTAGCTTGATTTTATTAGCTTTAATTATTTAGCAGTTCTTTGAGCAAAAATGTGTTGATGGATTTAGGAATAACATCCCCTACAGATAATATACTCATGTACAATTACTGTTTTTCTGCTGATTGTCGGGAAATTCTAAAAAAAAAAAAAAAAAAAAATGTAGCCTGTGCAAATGTATTTATTTTATTATTCCCCCCTATATGGTCTGCATGCTCTGTGTGTGTGTGTGTGTGTATGTATGTATTTATGTATGTGTGTATATACCTTAATGCAGAACTAGACTTGATATTGGGAAATGAGTATCCTTCTTTGGTGTCCAATAGGATGAGAGAAAAGAGATGCTCCTATTGGACAGTCTACACCTTACTGAAGCCATTCAGTTTACAGAGAAATACTACTTTCTAAACCATTCTATGAAGTCCTAATCCTGAATTTTAAAAAAGTGTAATAAGCTTAATCGGAAGATGGATATAAGTATCATTAGGGCTGGGCGATTAATCGAAATCGACATTCAGAACCTATAATCGATCAAATTTTTCCAGGTCGAGTATTCTGATTACTTTCCCTTTAAAAACACTACCGCGTGTGGAGTCACGTGACCCCGC
>JBBPDB010000146.1:7608174-7626258 GCA_037974465.1 Brachypetersius altus
ATCGTTCATTAATCGTAATTGAGTTAAAATGTTCAATTAATCGAGATTTTGATTTTAGGCCAAATCGCCCAGCCCTAAGTATAATCAAGTATCTGTATGTATGCTCACCTGTGCTTCGACACTTGTAATCTTCCGTGCATGTTCCACTGTCTGAGTTAGGATGTTGGTACCAATCTCGATCATGGTAGCTGTGTGGTTGTGCACAGCGTACTGCTGAATTTGGGCTAGGTCTTGTCTCAGATCCTCCTGGATGTAGTTCTCCAGCTGTGGAAGGGATTAGATACAGGGTGTGTGGTCAGATGCAGGAAGCCAGCTGTGGATGTGCCAAAATGGGAGTTATTACTTCTGTCTGCCTTGTTCATTAGCTTAATATGATCTGCTTTTGTGTGTTCTTTAGAATAGCAATGATGCCCTGTTATTGTGTGTAGCTGTGGTACTGTAGTTTTGCAGATGGTCATCATGGAAGCTATTTAAAGAATAAAGAACATATAAAAAAAAAAAGTGTAGTCACCATAAGACACCTGGCAAGAACATATACAATGTTCTACACTACTGCGGACTGTAGAGTGTAATCATTTCCCCATATTTATAAAGCACAAAGACATTTTAAATAGATATTCTCCATCGGAAGTTGCTCTCCGAGAGGGTTAAAGTATTTGTAGATTATGACTCACCTCCCGCCCCTCCTTCCTTTGAGCACTCATATCTCAATGTGACCAGGTGTATTATAATTAAAAGATGGATATGTAGTCCTAATGAGTCTTCTATGCATGCAATTTGGCCTAGAATGGGACTCACTGATGGCGGTGCCAGCTTTGTTCTGCTCCAAAGGGCTTTTTAATTTGGCTGCAAGGCAAATTAATTTTCAGAGTTCATTGAGAAGTGGTAATTGGATCTTGTCATAAAAAAGGTCATAACCCCTTTCAAACCAAACCAAAAGGCTAAATGTATCTTGACTTTCAGTATGCACAATAATCTCAGCTTTACAGAAGTATTTACTCTTGGCTGACACTTCTTTCCTTTTTGGCTGATGGAGACCTAATGTCCTTTGGTTTGTTGGGGCTTTTAATATAAACTTCATAAGCTGTCACTATGTGCACAGGTGGTCTTGTTATCACAAGTGTCTCAGATAGTTAGGTTGTGGTTAACCATAAAAATTCCAAGTATTGCTGGATAGTTTTGGAGTGACCTGAGCTTAAGAGCTGAAACTGTCATCTAATGTAAATTATCATAAAAGCACATGATGAGAACAGTTTTTTTTTTTTTAATCTTTAAGCGAATACTTTACACAAATTACAGAACCAGCTGAGAGTGTTGATCTTTTTTTTTTTTTGCTATTTCAGCAGCTTATTTTAATGTCTTTTTAATTCTAAAGACAGAATTCCAGAAAGAACTCCCCTCTATTGTCACTATAGTCTTTATTGACATCTACAGTAAGGTAGCTTGTAGACTGTAACTTGCCCTCCAATTCTCACATAAGAACTTCTGAGTGCCCTCGTGTTAATCTTTTTCTCTGGCACATCTGGAAGGACCATGTTTCACTCTCTTCTCGTCCTCATGCTCTCTTTCCTGCACTGAGTTCCTGAACGGCAGACAGGTCAGCACTCAAACAAACAGGATGGACATGATGAGTGACGAGTTGCATCCTCAGTGAAAACATTTCTAGAACGTGGCGGGGGGAAAAAAACATCAGCGTGGCCTTCATCGTCTACTGTCTGCCCAGTGTTTGTTCTCTTTCTTTGTGTTAATGCACTCAAAGATCCGGAAGCCAAGCTCTGTACTACTGCAAGAGAGATATGTTTACCTTGTTAATGAATGACAAAAGCAACAGATTCAGTAATCAGTGCTAATTTTGTTTGTCTTCCTTTCTGGACTTCCATCTCGCCTGTTTTGTGGAGCACAAAAACGCACGTGGCGGGTGTCACAGTGTGTCATCGGAACTGCAGCCAGGACGTTCCATTGATGACTAATGATCTTATCAGTTGTTTACTCTATTTGCGCCCCTAAGGGTTCCTCTAGGAAAGCCTGTTTTCTTAGTCCACTCACACGAAAGTGTGACCGCGAACTGACAGGCCGCTTTAGCACCAAGCCAACGAAATATGCCTTGGCCGCTAATGAATCAAATATGCCAACTGTGGCATGACCTTTCAGTCAGATGAGGTCTAATGTTTTCCTCTGACCTTGACTCGCCAATGTCGAAAGTGCCGCTCAGAGGAAGAGCCTTTCCTCTGAGTTTACAGATAAACCCAGTATACGGTCCGAGCATTACCGTCAAAGAGGAAACTATGCTTTAAAATCGGTTTACGTTGTTTTTGACCCACCATGACCTACCTACATAATAGGATTACGCTACAATCGAATGCCGTTTGAGGTGAAATCACCTTATCAGTTTCTTTAATTAAATACTAATGAAATACATTTAGATTTCAACATATTCTTGGGCATCAGAATCTATCAGTAGCAACACATTTTGGACAAACAGTACATGTTGGTTTATGATGACCTGATTCATGCTGAGAATGACCTGTTGGTTGCTTTAAAAGCGTTTTACACCCTAACATTCCCTAGACTGTTCCTGTGCTGTCAGTGAGGATAAAACATCGAAGTGTACAATCTGAACTCTTGCCTGCGCACCACAAGCAGTCTTTACATACCCATCAAGTGAACAAAATGACTAAAATACTCCTAGGTTTCACTTGAAAACATGATTTTTGAGTGTCTAAATAAGTATTGCTTATATGTAAAAGTACTTATGTTTAGGTGCATAATAGTCTAATAGTCTTCAGTCTGATAGTAATCGTTCAGTATGCTCAGTATGACAGTTTCTTGAATTTGGTGATGCCATGTCAGTCTGTCTACATATTAATGCAAGTGTCCAGTATAGTTTGGTAATTCCTCTATTCAAAATGTACAGAATCAAAATGTACATATTTATAAATGAGTTTAAATTAGGTGTACCTGGAAAGGGAAATCACCAAATGCTGGTCCCTAGCTCTATGCTGGACCCTATCTCTCCAGGACCAGAGTAAGATTTTATCATACCCTATTGGACAGTCTTGCAACCATATACATTAAAAGAAAATTGTTCCTGTCTTTAGTTATTTTATGTTATTTCATATTAAGTCACAGCAAAGTTATGCATCTGTACGTAAATAAATATTACATTTTCATGCAGAAAACAGTAACAGTAGGTTTGTATAAACTAGATGTTTTAGAAAATACTATATTAAATATCAAGCACAAATAAGACTTTTACAGAAGACTGTACAGAAAAATGGTGGGCTATTGGGTTTTGAACATATTGTAGCAGGGCATTGTGTGGTTTGCATGTGTACAAGCTTTGTTTTAACAAACAACAAAAACAAAGGTAGCATGTTATTTTAAGAGTACATTTTATATGCTTTGTGGATTCTCAACTTGAATAATCAAATAATATTCACCCAAATATAGCAAATTAAGTTGAATATTTAACAGAATCTATTATACAGACCTTTCCCTTAGCATAACTTTAACGGCTTATCTAACCATTGAAGTTGTTGAAAGAGATGATGTTTAGCCCAGAAAACGTATGCTTTCGCTTCCTTCCTTGTATTAAGAAGCCACAATGAACTGGGATGGCATTGGTCCAGCATCAAGGAACGTACTAAACATTTGTTTTTTGACTTGTGAAACTTTGTACCACCACCACCTAGCAGCAAGTGCAGCCTACTGTACTGCCTGAGAGTTTTTTTCCTTTTTTCCTCCGCTAACTGAGCAAACGACCCTAACTGGAAAAAAAACAAGTGTAAAAGAACCAGGACAGGGCATGTTTCAGTTACATGTACAGTGTTTGCAGTCAAATTTAGACCATGAACAACCTTTGTATGGAGCTATAGAAGAAACAGATAATTGTTAAGAAAACCTCCATGAGCACAAACTAGTTAAACGCACCCTTCCAGTCACTTATGCCTACAACAATGAATAATATTTTACCTTGAGAAGCCACTGTGTGTTGTTCTCCATGATGCTCTCCAGCTGTTCCAGTCTCTGGACTGACTGTTCGTAATCTGCTGGGTCATCTTTCTGCGCCAGGTTGCTGTCGCTGCTGGGTGGACAGTTCTCTTGCTCCGGCAGAAGAAAGGTGTAGCTGCATGGCCCATTCTGAATCTGATACTGCCTCTTGCCTGTTGAGTACCCTTCTCCCAGGATGACGCAGAAGCTCAGGACGAGTATTCCAGTGTTTAGCATTTTGCTTTGAAAGTTCAGCCTTTTCTTGCTTGAGAAGTCCAGAAGAGAATTGTCTTCCAATTGTCTTGTGTCAGAGCTTCAGAGACTTAAGAGCTGCTAACTCTTGAACCACGTCTGCATGAATCTCTCTGGCCAGGATTCTCTCCTCACTGTGCGTGAGCTTCATTTATAACACTGTCCAAATCAGGAGGTGGAGACAAATGTCAGTGTGTAGTAAGAGCGTCACTTGGCAGGTTCCCACTCCCAGTTTGTGTTTTCCCTGCACTGGTCCCCCATACCCTGCTCTTGTCTGAAGCACTGTGCTCCTGTGGTTACGGAGTGAGAGTGAAGCCCCTCCCACCTCCCTGACACCCTTGACTGAGTAGAGCAGCCTGAGGAGCTTCTTAGCCAAGACAGAAGCAGGAGGGCACTAATTAAACACTTCCCGCTGGATGCTTCTTCTGGTTCCAAAGAAAGCCCAAACAGTTGGGGTCAGGGCAATGGAAGAGAACGGGACAACAATGGCAGTATTTGTGTTTTTCTTTAAGACTGCCACTCAGAAAAACCCTTCAGGATGCAGCTGTGTTGCTGAAGCAGATTCAGCTATAGCACTGGCCATGTTAACCCATGGTGGGATCATAACCCCACCCCCTTGCCCCTTTTGCTTTCTCTGAAACTACAGATCCTAAGTGGATGTTTGAGCTGTCACTGGCATTATTTTGATGTTTTTCCAATCGCTCTCAAAAAGCATTAACTTCCATTTCCCGTCTTGAAAGGGTTGTCTGGAACTTGTTTGGGCAGAAGAGCTGAAAAGCAGTGTGTTTACAAAAGTAGACAGCTATCTGGCTTTAATTCAGGAGGCATACAGTCCTTCTCATGTCGTCTTAATAAGATCTATTAATGCAGCAGCTAAAAATATTCATCTTAAGTTCACATAGCCACTCTCAGTATCATACTTCATTCTCTTCAAGTTCATTTTCTTTGATGAACGTCGCAAATGTAAATAGCCAATATGAGCATCTCGTATTTTCCTTAACTGTACATACACAGTACCTCTTGATTTTTATCTTTGTTCATTGTTTACACATTCTTCTTTTGAATTTGTATGCTTTTGGGCCTCAAGAGTGGAAAAGTGGTTATTTTAGTATATTTTGTGTAAATTTGCTCCAGTTGGCCGTGTGTAATTTTGCTAAATTTAATGTGTTCAAGGCTAAATTTAGCTCTATTGGCCTGCAAAATATTTTACATTTAACACTGAAACCATGGATAAAAGAATAGACAAGGAAAAAAACTAACATCAAAGTATGGTAGTGATGATGGGAACACTACTTCGAAACACTACTTCAAATGTATTATTTTATTGTAATAATTACTGTACATTGGTAATAATGGACAGAATAAACCTAATATTGTGTAGGTTCCCATTGTGCCCCCAGTATTGCTTGTAGATTCCACAGGACCTCTGAAGGTGTGCTATGGTATCTAGCTCCAATACATTAGCAGCAAGTCTTCCATGAATCAGATTAGTTTGTCCAGCACAAATGCACAGTCATTTTTAGGGAATTTGGAGGCCAACACTTGTTGAACAATGTTGTGTGGAAGGACATAGTATCCTGCTGAGAGGCTGCTGCCTTCAGGGAATATTGTTAATGTGAGGAGTTGTACTTAGTCTGTAACAGTGTTTAGGCAGGCGGGCAGTACCTGTCACACTAACATCCACATGGACCAAGATCTTGCAGCAGAACATTGCCCACAGCATCACACAGCATCCCCCATAGTGCATCATGGTTCCATTTTACACATTAAGCCATCCACATCGTTCTTCTGCTGCCCCACGATCCAGGTCAGATGCTCACATTCGCTTTAAGTGGTGGGCAGAAGTCAGCATGGGCATTGTGATTGATCAGTGATGCATGGTTTGTTCTGTTCTACACTACCTCTTCTATGGGATCGGACTAGATGGACTAGCCTTCACTCCCCTTGTGCATCATTGAGCCTTAAGGACCCATAACTTAGTTGCCGGTTCACAAGATCTCCTTCCTTGGACCACTTTTAGTAGGCACTAACTATTTCACACTCCGTAAGACCAGTCATTTTTGGGATGTCGTCTAGGCATCCCAGTTTGGTCCTTGTCAATTTACCTGCTTCTAACACATGTAGTTCAAGAGCTGAATTTATATAACACCACATGGAAGGTGCCATAGTAATGAGATGATAAATGTAATTCACTTTTCAGTATTTTCTTTTTTTGTTGTTGTGGCTGTGTTTATTCTTATCTATTCAGTTAAAAGCTTTCATGTTTAAACACTTTTCAAGCTGTTGTGTCCAAAAGAGATTTTAAAAATCAGGGACATCAGGCCAAAAGAAAGTTCTCTCATATCGACAATGATAGCACATGACCTATAATGATGACATGACGGATGAGGAAAGCAGGTGCTGTGGGGAGGAAATAATTCCGCTCAGAGGATGTTTTGTCCTTAACCCCTTGGGGGTCTCTTCTGAACAGACATCAGAACCACTGTGCTCCTGTGGCTTCAGTCGTCACTTCCATTAACACCTGAGAGGACATTTCTCTGTGATCAGCATCGACAATTTCCATTTGATATACGTCATTGCTTTTATGAAGATAAACATTCTTTTTTACGGCAAATCCAAGATGCTTGTGTCTGTTTTTAATTTGATTTAAAGTGGGAGGCAATTCAAGAACCATTGCAAACACGTAGTAATACACTTAAATATTTTTGGGGATAAATCTCCAACAAATATTAAAAACAATATTACTGGTCTTAGACCAAGTAGACCAATCAGAGATTGCTTCATCAAAGGATTCTACCACTTTTTATAGTATAATTTTCTTTTACCAAACTTCAGATTTTGAAAATGTTATACTGAAACCGCATAAAGATTTCATAGGCCCTTTAATATCATTATTGGAACAGGTTATTGTTTTTCTTTTGTTCCTTTGCTTTTTTAAATGGTCATCTGTGCAGCTGAACACAATAGAAACTATTTCAGGAACACATAGACATTTAACATAACTGTTTTTGTCAAAGCTGGTTATTGTTTAAAAGGCTCTGTTTATTTGATCTAAAAGTCTATTGTTTTCATTAAGCATGTATTTTCTTACATTTGTTATACAGATCAGAGGTGGAAAACATCAGAACATTAACAATTTTACTGAAGTACTGGAAGTTGTGGAGCCAAAAAATATACTTGGGTGAAAGTTAAAAGTATTGACAAGGGTACTAAAATCAGGCCTAAATCGGGTCCTCTTAAATCTGTGTACCTGTTGGCATTTTAATGTTTATGAATTTAGTTGACTGTGGTTGTAAATGTAATTGAGTGAAAGTATTCAGCTGCATTGATATTTGAATACAGTCCAATTAATAATTATGTGTAATACTCAAGTATACTTTCCCTGATGCTGGTGATGCCTACAGCACACTCAAAAAAGCATTTTGGGATGTACTTCATCTCAGTAAAGATCTTTTCATGTCGCCCAACCCTGCTCTAAAGAAGAGGAAGAGGTTTAGACACACTGATGCAACAGTGTCCTGGAAGTGCACTGAAAATGACTGTAGAACACAGTGGGAGAGATGCTGGTATCAAAACAGGCGCGAATGCTGTGGTTCAGGTGCTCAGCCTGAATCACCTTCCTCTGCCGCACGCGTGGGAGGCTTGTGTTTGCCTCAGTTGTTTCATGGTGAAAGGAAGCCGTGCACGGAAGGAAATGACACAATGTCCTCCTTTTTCTTAAACAGAGTTTACAGCATTCAAAGCTTGACCCATTTTAATATGGATGAAGGGGTTTGTCATTACCGGGTTCAGGAATCTATTTTTTTCCTGCAGTTTGCGGGAGGCTCCAGTTACATTGAAGCTACATCATCCACAGAGCTCATTCATCCTGGTGGATTGTACAGAAACTCTAAATATATTGGGGGGAAAGTAAACACAACCACAGAGTGTCATAAATGTTTACAGGTTTATAGGCAATGAGACATTTGACCATAATAAGTAATATAGTGGTTAGTATGGTAATAAATAGTGTGACATTTGGATTATAAGCTCATTGAAGGGGTAAGAAAGGGTGAAAGTATCCATTTTTACTACCGTTGTTAATTAACTTTAACACACATTCTGTGCATTCCCAGTTGTTATATCAGTACTGAGAGATTACACATTTAATACAAAACATGGGAGTGTTGCCAACTGCATCTCCAAACAACCATACATATTTCATAAACAGATTTCAAGCTAGTCCACTTCAGAGGGTATTAATGTAAAGGGACATGCCCACTTAGGAACACAAATATCTCATTCAGCCATTTGCAGCTTCAGGCATGCCAAGTTTCGAGTGGATTGGTGAAGTCTAACTAAAATGTCATGAATCAAAAATAAAATAAAACTGACACTGTGATCATTTAATGACTGTGGCAATCATAATAATAATGGCAGTAGTCAGGAATGGTGCCGATTATTAATCATTAAACGGTCAATGAGTTAGCCCATAAGCCCAAAAAGGCACTGTTTTGTCTGTTGCTCTAAAATAGTCACAAGGCATTCATTTACATTTATATTAGCATTTAAAAGTATGAACCAACATCATAATGAAACATGTACAAAAGTTACCTTTTATTTCTAGATTCTGCTTTTGACTTTTCATATTGTCTACTGCAGTTTCAAAGACTTGATTTAGCCTACATTCCTCAGGGCTTGAAATTGTAGTGCATGCAGTCCTACACCCAGGCATATTTGTTAACCGGAGCAGATTGTCCCTTTCAGCCTTGTCAATGACCCATGATGGTCATGGAGCACATCCCAGCTCCCCCAAGCCCCCTCAGCGGCAGAGTGAATGTGAGCAGTGCCAGCACAAACCGCCTGTGTGTGCCTGCACTATTCATAGCCCTCAGACAGGGAGAATAGTCAGTCCAACTTGGAGCCCACGGAGCGCAAACGAGGCGCAGAGGCTGCTTTTGTGTGAAATCTTTGATGTATTACCCTGATCAGCTGCAGACCGAGAGCTGTGTCACAAAAACCTCCATCATGCACGTCCTGACACAATGGGGTTCCCATCACCCTCTATGAGCTGAGGGGTTATTTAGGGGAGCTGGATAGATGCAAAGTAGTTGCCATTTACACTCCAATTATACAATTATAGATGACAGTACCATTTTTTTTAATTTCTCAAAATGTAAAGCTATTATACAGTTCTTAAATATCTATTTAAAATAAATGAACTATGAAATAACTATCCATTTTTATTCAATTACAGTACAAAAGCAGTGGCTGTACAAGTGTTTCTGTATAAAATATATAGCAGTTTTGTCCACCATAAAATATAACACATAACACATAATACGTCATATAATGTAAACATCTATGTGAAACTAATCAGACGTTATATTGTTAATAAATTGCATTATATTTCACACTAGATTTGTTACAGAATCAGAACCCCACCCCCATCCCAAAATCCAGTCTGGTATTTTGGATTGTGCCATTCCTAGTAATGAATAATCTTTTGAGTCATTCTTATAAAATGACCTACTCTGCTTTAGGTTTGGCCAAGCCCTACCCATTTGAAATTTGAATTAACTGGATTTTCAATGAAGTGTTTCACATAAACCATAATGCCAGATGCTTAATAAGTTTTATTGCCATGTGGTTCGTTTTATTTCCACTTTAGGTCAAAATTGACTAACCACTTATTTTCTGTGCCTGCTGGCAGACATGACTAAATATTAGGGGCAGGGTGTGTGGTTTTACTTCATTAGTGGTTTTCTGCCTTTCAAACCATGGTGTATGGTTCAAAAAGGGGCTGTTGAATTTCAATTAAGTAAATGTGATCTAAGAAAAGGGGTGAGCTCTTAGAGGTTAGTCAAAAGTGGGCCACTTTATAGTGACACAGGAGTTCAATAATGCACACACAGATTCTCCGTAGAAAAGCAGTGACCGTAGAATGTAGCAGTTGCACATTAGCCTAAGGTCAGAATGCCCCATGTTAAGTGCCTGCTTGAAGGATATAAAATCCCTTGTGGAACTGTTTCCTGTAGCGATGGAGTACCATCAAGTACTCTTGGGATAAGCTGGAGTAGTGTTCGTGATCCAGAACAACCTGTTTGACTTCATATCTGAGCTGTTACTGCACAAAGAGGGAACAATACTTTTCACACCCCTGATGCTGGATGAAATGCCTGATAAACAAGTGATTATAAATTTTTGGGAATATAGTGACATTATTGTGCTCTCCAACTCTTTAACTCAACCCCATTGCAGACCAGATATTTGAGCTACACTTTGCTTGCAAAAGCCCTAGCCTCTTACTGGTTTGAAATAATGGGATGCTCTCTCTAATTGCAGATATGTCGGTTACAGCAGCATCTGTCAGCCGGGGAACACCAACAGGACCTGTTCAAGGACCAGCCGCTCATGTTCGTGTCTCCACTCTCCCAGCCGCCCTGCAGCAGCCTTGCCGATCTCATTCAGCTTTGCGGTGGAAGCGTGTGTCGGAGTATTCGGCAGGCTGGCCTCTGCATCGGCGAGTACAAAGGAAAGAAGCCTGAGGGAACTAAGTGTCTCTCAGAACAGTGGATTTTAGGTAAGCTGTTTCTGCCAACATGGAAGTCCCTATAATAGCATTGTTATATAGCAAAATTGAGAGATGTGCAAAAATGCACAGGTTGGGACATTCTTACTAATTGTAATGATATAATGATGGTGTGAGTATACATGTATACAGTGGCATGGTGATGCTTGAGAATCATTCCTCCAAACTGTGATGGATAGACTGCTGGGTCAGAGTCTCTTCAAAATGACAGGTCTTACAAAGATTTCTCGGTATGCAGTGGTTAGTCCCTATCAAAAATAGAAGAGAGAGAGACAAGCATAGAATCAGCAGCAGGTTCACTGGCACACAGGGTTCACAGATGTGTGTGGGCAGCGAAGGCTAGCCCATCTGATCCAGCCTTACAGAAGAACAGCTGTAGCCCAAACTGAAAGAAGCTAACGCTGACTATGGAAAGATGTCGGAACACACAGCTTTCTGCCTATAGGGCAACGTTTCCTGAGACCAGACAGTGCCTATGCAGTCCCATGTCCACTGTAAAAAGCACCTACATTGGGCACATGAGAATGAGAACTGTACTATGGAGCAATGAAAGAAGGTGGCCTTGTTCTGATGAAATGTTTTTTACATCCTGTGGACGGCTAGATGTGTGTGTGCTTCACTTACCAGGGGAAGAAATGGCACCAGGATGCATTATGGGAAGAAGAGAAACCAGTGGGGAGAGTGGGATGCGCTGGGCAATGTTCTGCTTGGACACCTTGCATCGTGGCATTCATGCAGATGTTACTTTGACGTGTACAACCTACCTGAACATTATCGCTGACCAGCTACACTCATTCATGGCAACATGTTGAGGTCAAGATGTTGCCTCTAAATTTCCTAGATATTAGTATGATCAGGCATCTGTGTGGTGTGCTGACACTCTAGTTTGATCCATGGAGGTCCTACCTCACAGCTTACAGGACTCAGCTGCTAATATTTTGGTGCAGATATCACAGCACACCCTGTGATGGTGGTATGAGTGGAAACTTGCACAATATTAGGCAGGTGGTTTAATTGGCTGATTGGTGTATATATGCACATTTCAACATCTGAATCAGCTATAAAGGAATATGGATGACAGTGCACTATCTACAATATAATTAACAAATCTGTCCATTTTTGTTTCTTACACAGATTGTGTGACAAATCTATTGCTCCTTCCACATGACCGCTACTTTCTGGAGGGATCTGACCATTGCCTCTGAATCAGATGGTGATAACTGTAACATTTAAGTGTAGTACCCTGTTATTTTAACGACTTACTGTGACTTGTGTTTTATATGTTATACTGTGAAAGACACTGTTAAATAAAGTATAGAAATAAAGTGGTGATTGCATTGGTTCAGAGCCCATTTGGGTTTGCATTGGTTGATCAGACATTTCTAGTGGGACATCTCCGGTAAACGATGTGCACAACACGTGGAACTCAAGGTCACACGACATCAGCAAATCTCTGATTCAACAGAGAATCATTGACTTTGAAGCGCTACAAAATTCAGTGACACGCTCTAAGACTAGAGTAGGAGCATGACGTCGAAGGTATGGGAGGAAGTTAGCTTTGTTGTGTTTGAAAAGCTCAATTTAATGCACTTTCCGTGCTCGTCCTTTCACGTGCTCCCTATAAAACGAGAGGCGTCGTCTTCACCTTGGCAACCGTTCCTGCACGAGTTCCTCCCTCAGCCAATCAGAGGCCGCGATACTGTCTCGTGGCTGATGTCACTTCTTGCAACATGGGGTCCGGGAGGCGAATGTGGCGGTGACTTCGACGCAGAAAGCCCGGACAGTAAAACAAACTTAGATTTGTATGACACTTTTGTAGCTTTTGTAACCTCATGGGCTTTACATGGTCTCTTTAAAGTAATGTGCTCTAGTTAAGTGTCCAGCTGACTCACTAGAGAACAGTTATTCTGTAAAGTTAGCATTTAGCTCTGACTGTGTCTCTCTTCTACGCGTTTGACGTGTGGCGTCTCACGCTTGATTCAAGTATTTTCCGCTTCTGTGAAGTAAAGCTAGAAGTACGGGTTGCCGTCGATGTTTTAAACACTTTGTTGGACAGTAGTGAGTGTCAGGTCGGCACCAAGTGGTTTGACATGACCGCGATATATCGGTTACGCCGACAGAAACCTCCAGAATAGAAGTTCCGGTTTGGTATAGTTTTTGGTCGATGGGAAGTTGGGGCTTGTCTTGTACCTAAACAGCCGTTGCTGAAATACCTCGCTGACTTACACACCAGCCAGTAAACCTGCCGTGCCTGTCGGTCTGTGGTGTGTGAGAGAGTTGCTGAACTCGTCTTTTTGAGCTCTCCGGTGTCAATTCTGTCCGTCCAAAATGCTGCTGTCTCTGGTAGTCCACACGTACTCTTTGCGGTACTGGTTCCCAGCCGCCGTGATGATCGGGACTGCTCCGGCTTACCTGCTGTCCTGGGGCACCTGGCGTCTTCTGTCCACTCTCCTCCCAGCCAGACTCTACCACAAAGTGGACGACCACATCTACACAGTCTACCAGAGCATGGTCCTGTTCTTCTTTGAAAATTACACTGGTGTCGAGGTGGGTCCACTAAAACCACACTTTTAGTTTGTTCATTACTGCTTTGTGGTCTGTTTACTTATTCCCTCCATATACAAGGAAGGACCCTGAGATAGCCTTAGAATTGAGGTTGTCCATATACTAAGGGTGATTGAGTGCAGATATAAACATTAGGTGAATGAATAATGAGTATTGTTCTCTCTTCTCAGGCTCTTCAAAACGCCTGGGCATTTGTTATTGTTAAAACAGGGTGTTTTAGATGGCCAAGTAGTTGTGTTGGCATGTAGCCTAAGGTGATTTGGCTTAGATAAGTGTAAAAAGGAAAAAAACCTTACAATAGACAATTGTTTATATTATCCCGCATTTATAAAACTACTTTTGTTTGTTTAAAATGGTCAGAGTGTACATAAAGGAGATCTTTAAACATTTTAGGTTTTGTATGTGTTTGGGGGTTTTTTTGTGGTTGTTTTAAATGAAAATCTGGTCTGCTGCAGACTCATTGGAACAGCAGCCACTGCAGTAGGAAATGAGCCTTAGTCCTCCATGTTTATCTTATGTTTGCCTTTATATCCACATTCTTTCATAATTAGGCTTGTCTAGTTGTATGCTCAATTGTTATACAATTGCATGAAAGTCTAGTGGTTTTATGTTCTGTCACATATTTACAGTTTATAGACATTTCGCTATCAACTAAAAGTCTTTCTAGACTGGACTCCCAAGCTCACTTTCTAGCTTTGTTTTACGTTTTACTTTTTCAAACACAGTAGGGGGATTGTTGGTGCACTCCCTCTGTTGCAAAATATACCTGCTTGGTTGTAAGGTTGATTTTCCTGGCTGACCTGCAGAGCAAGTTCACTAAAGTTTGTGATACATTTGAAAAGCAAGTTGTCACTCTGCTGCACATCTGAAATGTTAAGTGTTGTTAAATTGAGCTTGATGAGATATGGTGCTATTTGGGCCTATTTAATGAGGGACTATTTTCATCTCTAGGAATTCGTGATTGGGAAATGAGCTCTGCTCTGGTTGGGTGTGCTGTGTTAAGGGGCTAAAACACACTTATAACATTCATTGTATTGGGCAGAACTAAATTACTGAAGGCTCAGTAGGCATAAATATGTGTTTGTTTCCATGATCTCATAAAACCAGGGAATTTATAACAGGCTGTTTTTCTATTTCAAATTTCATATATGGACTGTATTGATTCAGGAGTAAACAGTGTGTTTTTAAACCTAAGCAGTGTTTATGTGCTACAAAATCTTATTGGGGAAAAAAGTTAGAAATGCAGCTGTTTCATGTTTAGAGATTGCCAAATGTATTAAATATACACATTCAAAGCAAAGAAAATAATATATTAAAACATATATATTAAAATTACATTCACATTAATTAAAATAAATATGTTGTCAATATTCGTCTGATTTATGAATGGAATTTGCCCAGCACCACAGCATTGCTACTACTAATAGATAAAATTAATGAAAAACAGTCAAGCAGACACAATAAGTGCACTGTCATGGAGAATGCATTTGAATTACTTACAAGTAGGGTTGCACCAATTGCAATTTTCCTGGCCGATTCTGATTACCAATTTTTCCCCCAGATAACAGAAAATTAGTGCTGCTGCATGTAGTCGACGACAACGACACAACTTTTTTAATGTAACGTAGTTACTTTCCCCATTTACTGGTTACTTTTATAATAGTGACACATGATAGTGGCAGCTCTACAGCAAATAAAAACAAAAATCTAATTTTCTTTAATATAAAGCTTTTTTTTTATAACAAAATTTATTTACAAATTTAAACAAATACATTTTTTACATAAACAAATAAATAACCCCCGGCAAAAAAGATCGGTTTGAAATCGGCAATACGTGTGAGTGATCGGCCGATCACCGATCAGGCCTGTCAGGCCAAAAATCGTCCGTTTCCAATCACTGACCGATCGATCGGTGCATCCCTACTTACAAGGATACTCTGCCCTTTTGTCACCTGCATTTTATCTGTCATCCCATCAACTTTATTATTTGGGCATTTGGCTAATTTGATAAGCAAGTCTGGAAATTTACAAAAATGTTTGCATGGTTCCCCATTACAACCTGTAAAAATGTTTTTTGTTATTAGGAGGTGGATTAATTCTTGTGGCCTAACATGATTGTTTTCTTCATGTGTTCAGATTGTGATTTATGGAGACATACCAAAGAAAAAGGAGAATGTGGTGTATCTTTCCAACCATCAATCCACAGGCAAGTCTGGGTGCAGTCGACTGTAAATAGCTAACTCATACAGCATCAGTGATATCTGTGCATTTGTTTTTCTGTTGTTTGGCCTTATGAGTCAAACAGTTGAATACATTATATACGTTCTGAAAATTTCAACATATTTCTTTTTTTTTTCTTTTTTTTTTAACAGCGGATTGGATCGTTGCTGACATGCTAGCCATTCGTCAGAATGCACTTGGCCATGTACGATATGTCTTAAAAGATGGACTCAAATGGCTACCCCTGTACGGCTGGTATTTCTCGCAGGTACTTTGCTTATATAACTATGCAGTGCTTTTACTTCATTAAAAATGTGTAATAGTGTTAATTAGATGTTTTCTGAAAAACATTATTTGTGTCTTCAAATGTGGATCAAAGCATGGCGGTGTATATGTCAAGAGGAGCGCGGAGTTTGATGAAAAGAGAATGAGTAGAAAACTCCTGTCTCAGACTGCTTTAGGAGCCAGGGTAAGTATATAAAAAAGTAAAAGCCTTTCCTAATAAAATACAGCACATTAGGATAAAGATTTTGTGTACATGAATTGCTTATCTCAAATGAAAAATAGCACTTTAAAAGCTCGCAACTATTGATTCATGTTGGGTTTTCTTGGCTTTTAGTCTTTTAAAGGTTGTTTTATTGGGTGAAAAGGGTAAGACCCATTTCCAGACATGTAAAATACTTCCTCTACAGCCTATATGAAATCAGGGGATTTATTGCCAAATGACTTTTTCCCATGACACCCCTTAAGCCTTCCAGCTGGCTCATAAGACGCTTCTGTCACTGCAGGCTGGAAAAAAAGCCCTTCACCTCTGTCTTTTTTAGATGTGGGATTTTCTATAACTGTGATATTTGACATGTCAAAGTTATGTCTTTAATTGCTTTGATTTAGACATTCCTAAAATTGCCATGTCCCACGGATACAGCAGACACATAAATACCATTACAGTAGTAAATACTTTGTGCTCTGTCCCAACCTTTTGTCTTTACAGATGTATCTTGTAATCTTCCCAGAGGGAACGCGATACAACCCCGATTTTAAGAGAGTGATCAATGACAGCCAGGCTTTTGCTGCTAAAGAAGGTACACTTCTTGATTTTCTCACATAATTTTCATACTTTACAGTTTCAACCTTTTCCACTCTGTAGTAATCTTTTTGACGTACCCCACTTAAATGTAAGTGGCTGGCTCAAAGGACAGATTAGAGGGGGTCTTAAGTTCTGTTGAACAATAACTCACTTGGATGTTTCATAGATCTGATGAGAGCGAAACTTTATGCTACTGATTAGAATTGAGCCGCAGCAGCATTCTGTCTCTGTGGGTGTGAGTGAGTTGTGGCGTGTCTGCTCTAGACACACCCGAATATAACGTCCAAATAGGAAAGGCTGAAAATGCTTGAACAGCTTCCAACTGTGATTACATTAATCAACAGTTACCTCAGATCTAACTGGTGTAGTGTAAAACAAATTTAGATTTAAATGCAGCACCATTTATTTCCGTTGTTTAGTGCCATCAGTCATTTCGAACAGTTTAACACGGGTCATTACTCTTTGTTTGGTCCGATCTTGTTCAGATGTTTGTAATGTAGTTGTCATCTTTGTTTTTTGAAAGCCTTGCTTGCGAGACAGGATTCTGCTCTTTGCTTAGCAAGACTCTTTAAAATTAAAGATTGATCCATAAAGGTTTCACAGCAGAGAAATGTGTCTTGTGTAGGTCTTGCAGTACTGAAACACATCCTGACGCCAAGAATGAAAGCATCATATGTAGCAATTCAGACCATGAAGGAGCATCTTGATGCAGTATATGATGTTACAGTAGCTTATGAGGGCACACTGAAAGCAGATGGACAAAGACACACAGCCCCTTCAATGCCAGGTATAAAAATACAATTCTTTTTACACTTATGGTGCACACAACACATGCATTTGCAGTCACTTATCATGTGAGGATGTCTTGGTCATGGTTTTGTCCCCAATCCAAACCAGGATCTTTTATTGACTTTTCATATTTTTGTTCCATCCTTGTGTATTGGGCGTTGAGATTGAGCAGCAATGTCTAAGGAGGCCTTAAGCTGCCAATTATATTTTTAATCTGTTTATACTGTGACACTATGGATTGACATGTTGATTTATTTTGTAAACTGAGGTTTTTTTTGGCCCACTTTTTAAATTGTTTTGTAATCTTTTATATTGACATATTGATCCAACTATATGTCTATATATACAACCATAACTACAGGTGCTGGTCATATATTTAGAATCTTCAAAAAGTTGATTTATTTCACTAATTCCATTCAAAATGTGAAACTTGTATAATGTATACATTCATTCCACACAGACTGATATATTTCAAGTGTTTCTTTTAATGTTGATGATTATAACTGACAACTAATGAAAACCCCAATTCAGTTTCTCAGAAAATTAGAATATTACTTAAGACCAAAACAAAGAAAGGATTTTTAGAAATCTTGGCCAACTGAAAAGTATG
>JBBPDB010000146.1:7626358-7636709 GCA_037974465.1 Brachypetersius altus
GCAGAGGTTGAATTTCGTGCTGTTCACACTGTGTGCAGTGGTGTGTTCACGTATGACAAATGGTCACTTTCACTTATCTGTGTCTAGCAAAACTCCATACGACCAATCCTGTGGTGATCAGACTCTGACATGCTGTCTGAGGAGAAATTCTACACATTTCCTCTACAGCTTATGTGTACAAATGTTTTGGGTGGCTTATAAAATGAGCAAAATAGTTTCATAGCTATAGTTTCATAGAACTGTCTCTAGAGACAACCCTCACAATAATACTATCCTTCAGGTTTGCATATCAAAAAATATTGTGACCACTTGGGGGAGCCATTAGCCCTCATGTGGTCTTCACAGTAGTGCAGGAGCTACAGAGTACAAGTACACACTATTTTAGCCACACTGTAAACTAAGCTATCAGCAATTCAGTTTTGTCTTTTAATGAAAAACTTTATCTAAGTTGACTAAGCACTTGTTTATATTGACTCTCATTATGCAATTCTGCCTAATTCCGTCCTGTGTAACGTGGAAATAACACCTGATATCACATATTCACCACAATCACCCCACACACCCCTCACATATATATACACAATGCATAAAAAAAATTCTTTCACATCCACTTACTGAGTGGTTACACAGCTCACACCCTCATTACACAAGCCTATCACACCACAAACATCTTTATCATCTTCACACATACATGCAGATGACACATACTATGTACAAACATACTATGTACAAAGTTTTGTTTTTTAAACATATGTTTAAATGATACTCCAGTTTAAATCCACAAATGTGGGATTCATGTTATATAAGGGCTGAGATTCCAGACTGGCTTTTTTTTCTTTA
The DNA here is from genome assembly GCA_037974465.1 of Brachypetersius altus. Taxonomy (NCBI): domain Eukaryota; kingdom Metazoa; phylum Chordata; class Actinopteri; order Characiformes; family Alestidae; genus Brachypetersius; species Brachypetersius altus. The sequence goes on from JBBPDB010000146.1 coordinate 7,627,199, forward strand.
TTCGATTGCATTATTTGGTCTGTAGCTTCCGTTTCGTTGCCATGAAGTCTCCCGATGGCCAAGTCTGTGGACCACTTAGCAGACATTCGAGAATAGGTTTTCCAGACATTCGAGAGAAGGTCTTCCCAGTAATGGACAAGGAAACAGGGAGATCATCGAGCATCAGTTGTTGCTTTCGTCAACGAAAATCATGACTAAATATCGTCGTTAACAAACATTTATCACGTGACAAAAACGAGACCAGACGCAACGTAAACGCTGGACATGTGACGATAACTATAACGAAATATATCATGTAATATTGTTGGCGAATAAGAATGAGACTAAATGTGGTTTACAAATTAAAAACTATGCAAAAATGTCTCTTCATTTTCGTTGACTAAAACGAGACTAGACGTTATTTCCTGTACGCTCGGGCGGGGAGAAAGGAGTATTGGGACCTTCGACCTTAGAGTTGAACGGCGTAACGTCCCAATACTTTTGTCCATTGAGGGGCACTGTGAATTAAATCTACCTAGAGTGGAAAAAAGCATTGAGACGCTACACATCCGCCCACATTTTGATAAGCACCCTTTCCCTTATCCATGCAAAAAAGCTGATCCTAAATTGTTCTGATTTGGTTGTGTAGGCTAAATTTGTTTAAGAATAAAAAAAGATTCATGTAAGTTCAGGCCAACACACTGAAGGTGAAGACATTTACCAGTTTTACAAATGTGGGTTTCATGGCAACAGACACACATTTTCATTTTATTTGCACATTTTAGTGATGTGATGTTTTTATTTAAATGTATGTGTGTTTACTTCTAAGTTCTAGCATGTTTGCTTGGCCAAACAAATGTCTTATTTCAAATCAGTGTCTTCCATGTCTGGAATGGATGTACAGTATTCTTGAGTCTATAAAGAAACAATACAATAAAAATAAGATAACCTTGTTTGAATTGTGAAAAAGTTTTAACTAAAAGAAAATTCTATTCTACTAGGTATTTATACTATAGTGACTGGGTTAAATAGAATTGTCTTACTAAAAAAGAGACTAAAATACAAGTTTCATTGACTAAAACTAGATGAAAAAACTGGTGGATAATTCTGACTAAAATAAGACTAAAATGCTCAGACCTTTAGTCAACTGAAACTTGACTAGACTAAAAAAAAAAGTATGGACATCACCAAGACTAATAAAAACTAAAATGACAGTTTTATGCAAGGACAAGACTGAAACTAAAATTAAGACAGGCCTTTAAAAACAACACTACAAGCATCCCAACCAGTTCTAAACAGCATGCATGTCTTTTCCTAAATTATGCATGTGTTTGTTTACAGAACACCCAATAAACAAACAGCAGGTCATCATGGTTTTATTTGTTACAAAGTGCCAGAGCAAAAGGCTGGAACATGCCAGTAAAAAATAAAAAACATCAAAGCATTTGTTCCTGACACTGCCGTTATTTAAGGGGAAAATTTGGCTCTGATGCAGCCAAATCTCTCTGTCTATATTCAGCACTCTGTGGTTTAACACCATGTCCCACCCACAGGACTATCTGATAGAAAACACATCAACCCTATCAACACCGAATGCATTTGCAGAACTGGAGCTCGCTGGAGGGCAGGGTCTCAAAGGTAAGATAGCAGACATTACCAAAGCTGCAATACACATAGCAGTCATAGTCCTCTACATTGAAGTTGCAAAACCTCAGCCATAGGGCCTCTCTTGGTCAGCCCAAGAATGGCTTGTTAATGTGATGAGTTGAGTATAATGAGATGAGACAAAGTATAAACAACAACATACACAGGACTGGGACAGTGAACCCCTTTGTATGAGAAACATAGAAGCTCCCCAAAAAATTCACATTACATGACATTATGCTTTTCTTTCAGTTTTAACATTATAATTGTTCAAATTAGTGTGATCTATGTGTCTTCTTCACTTTCCATTTTCAGCCCTTACTACCAATTCCACTGTATGACTGACAAATCATTATTATGCTGATTTTGCTTGTGATGTTTAACAGCACAGCACTCCTAGCCCTTTTTTTGTAATTAAACATGTTAATTAAGCAACAGGGTATTTCAGTGTTTAGCTAAATGCAAAGCCAACATTACTTGACTATTTCTGCAGTCATATACATTCCTCCCTCCACATAGAGAACAATAAAGCATTCGAGTGCCTTCATCACTGGGATTCAGTTTCCTAATCGAAAAGGTGACTCAATACAACTTTCACGTCTTTCACACAGACTTCACCATCAGGCTCAACTTGTCTCTGGCTGCCAGGCTGCATGAACTTGTGGATTCCTGGAACAGCGGTCATTCTCTTTTGGAAAGCCTGATTATAAAAAAAAAAAGAGAAATAGAAGAAAGATCTACAAAGTGGAAGTATTTAATATTAAAGACTGGAGGTAAGGAAAGAGCTTGCTTGTTTTGATCAAGCAAAAGTGACCACCTGTTACCAACATCCCTCAACCTGAAACAGTACAACCAGGTCTATGGAATGTAGGTATTGGCTAGGACTGTTGGTTTGGGGTGGGAGAGAAGAGCTTTCCTCAAAACAAGGCAGACAACAGAATTCATAGACCAGCTTTTAGGATAGTGTTACAACTCTGTATTTCCGTATAATTCAATTTCTATAGTAAATTACATCATTTAGAGTGGTCTGATGTGAAGCGTTGTTTTAAAGACACTAAAATGTTCACATTGGTGGTGATAGAAAACAGACACACGAGGGTTTAATGTAGTGGTTCCCAATCCGGTCCTGGTGACCCCACATTCTGCTTGTTTTTGTCATTTGTTCTGCTGAGCACACATTCAACTTATTACTAATGAACTATTTGTGCTCTAAAAATGTGTAAAGCATAGGGTCACCAAATTGGGAATATTTAGTTAAAAACCCTTCCACTGAATGTTTTACTTAATGTTGAGACTTTTACTGTTTTACTGTATTTATGAGACCTCCAAGAAAGTGTATTTAAAAAGGTATTATAAAATACATTCATCTTGACCCCTGGTCTATACAAAAGTATCACATCAAACCACTCTGAATTACTTTGTTTACACCCCAAATCTCATATTTCATTATGAATAACTTGCAAACTGGTCTACACTAAAGGTGCAGCTCACCTGGATATTGGGAAAGGTTGAAAGCACAGTAGGGTAAGTTTCTTCCAGCATCAGAATGGCTTCAAACAAGCTCACATCTGCACAGCTCAGCTGATTACCCACAAGGAAATCAGAACCTGCGAGACCCTGAACAGCCACAGCACACACACATGCATTCAAACAAAGAAAGGAGATACAGTTCTTCAGGAGGAGATACGAACAGGAAAGGCTCAATTCACTATGATCCCCCACTGTAGAAAAGGGTCTATAGTAAGAAATTCACACCTTTTCAAAAGCTGGTGGTACCCCAGTGCAACCAGGAATCTGGAAACGACATTTCCTGACATGTTTTAAAGAATAACACGTTTAGTGAGAATGAAAAGTGTACGGTCCTTATACCAGCTACTAAAAGTTTTGCAGGCAATGATGGGCTGCGTCCGAACAGTAAAATAAATACTTGTATTCCACTCTGCATCACGTCTGATCTGTAACCCATTACCTCGCTTATTCTGTTGGCCAAGTGTGTTAACAGTTTTATACCAAGATCAGTCATAACCGAGGACGGTGATTTTTTTTCAATTCAACTATTGGGACGCAGCCTTAGAACTGCACGACTGTGACGTAAGCAGCGAAACTGCGTTTTAGCCAATGAGTGAACAGGAGCAAGAACGTGACCAATGGCAGGGCGGTAAAATTGTGACGCGTTTGCGGCTTGAATTGGCAGAAACGCCAAGTGGACGCAGCGAAATGCAAGATCACTGTGATGAAGATATTAGAAAAGTAAGGCAGGGTTCATGGACTTTGCACCTCGCAGACAATTCTACAGTAAAAAGCTTCACTTCATATTACTGCAAATTCTTGTTCTGCTCGACTTGCTAGACACAACTCTGCAAAAATATAATTATGTGCATTAGTCTTACCATGTGCAAAATCTACTACAATATCACTACTATGAAAACTACCATTAGAAATTCACTGTATGTTACTTATCTGTAATATTTGTACCCAGCATTCGTGTATATACCATGGTGTATTTCAAAATATTGTGTTTCTTACAGATATGTATTTAGATACATTTTACACTCTACCTTTTATGTTGTTCTTGTCTCCGTGTGTCTTTGCTTTCATAACATGAGCCAATTTCCTCCGTAATCAATACAATCATGATTGTGATTCTAATTCCACCTATCAGATCCCAGACAAAGAGCCAACCATGCAATCCTCTTACTAAACACAGACCTGGTAGAAATGAAGAAAAGTTGTTTTGTAACCCCCCCCCCCCCACACACACACACACACATTAATTCTCACAGATGCATTGGAGTAACATAAAGGAAAAATATTAGAAGACAGATACATATCTATAAAGGGAGAACACGTATATATGAAGTGAGACATTTTAAACATTTAGTCAGAGGAATCGTGTGGGGGGGGGGGTAATTATGTTTCAACAGCTAGTTACTGTTGTTTAACGAAGTAGTTTTACGAATGGAATTCGTGTAAATCGCGAGTTTTCATAGGTAGGATCTTCCCAACCACGTACAACACACAAACACGCCCTGGTTATATCTTACCTTGCAGTTCCTAGTCCGTCCTCTGAGGCGGTCCCGACGCTTCAGCAGGCGGACTGAACCAATGAGGAACAGGATATTTGCATAGAAATGCCGAATGCTGGGAAAATTGAAATCGTTCGTAAAACTACAACGTTTTTTTCATTAATTCGTCAATATTGAACAAAACAGATGTTATATAGCACCAATACACATATCGTAAATATACAATTGTGAAAGAAAGAAAGTCACCATGAACTAGAACGCTCTGGATTTGACCACCTATTTAAATCGATGGCACACCTCTTTGCTTCGGATGTGAGGGCGATCTGGCTGCGACATCTGTCACCCCATTGATCGCTAGGGTTGATTCGGCTGATCTGGCTGGCTAGGCGGGTGTCCCCTTCCTCCCTCACCGCTCCATGTGTGTCCCTCCCGAAGCTCCGCGCTCGGTGGAAGAGGACAGGCTCCCCGGCGGACGAGCATCGTTGGTATAGAAGTAGCTGCACTCCCCTGCTAGAACCTCCAAACAAGCTCAAGGCCCATTTGTAGGAGAAACGTAGGGAAGTCAAGCTCCAAGACTTCAAACACATCCAAATGAGGCACTGCACGTGGCAGTCTGCCTTCCTTTTTCATTTTTTTTTTTCAATATTTCGTATTCTCACTGTTTAATTGTCTTACATTTACACTTTACACTTATGGCATTTGGAAGATGCTCTTATTCAGAGCGCTGTTAGTTACAGTCCCCCTAATGCAACTGAGGGTCTCGCTCAAGATCGCTGAAGAAAGTGAGGTTTGTACTTAGATCATCATGGCTATATGTTTAATGTGCTTATAAAAAGGACTGCACTTCTATAATGATGAAAAATAATATTGCATTCAGATGGTTGCTAAGTTAAGTTTCACGTTATCAGTCCGTAAAGATTTAGTAAATGAAATTATTTGATTTAGATTAAGGGTTTATGCTCTTTTTTCCCCTCGTTTTTAATCTCACTGCTATGAGACTGACTGCTATGCTTGATCGGCCCGGGAGGAGACGTGCGAGCAATGGCCGTTGTCCTACAATACACCAGAGAAGAAGGAGAGGACATGATACGTCCCAATCTTCACACTGCCTCCCTGAGTAGTGCGTAAAAATAGTGCACTACCATAAGCCAGTTAGCTCCCTCAACTTCTCCAAGGAACATCGTCTGGCTCTGCCGTTCCTACTCATAAGGCGAACCCAGTCCAGACTCTTCTCTCTTGTGGTTCCCTGTTGGTGGAATGAGCTGTCTGAGCCGACAGGAACCTCCTGAAGACTCGTCTGTTCAGAGAGCATCTCGTCTCCTGATGCACCGTCTACCTTCTTGCACTACTCTTACATAAAGATTTAACACTTAATACTTTCCTTTGGTTCTCACGCTGTCCACGAACGCATGTGTGTCTTCAAACTGTAATATAAAAGCTTCTTACATGAGAACGTACTGTAGTGTAGTGAGTGTAGTTTGAGAGGATGGTGTTTGGGACGCAGCCTTTGACGCTGACGCGCTTTTTTTCTAACCGCAGAAATGCCCTATTACACAATTTTAGCTCAGAATTTGCTAATTCCAATGATTAAGTCAGAGGAGGGAGACCTGTGCCTTAGTGTTTTTAAGGCGTGTTGTTAGCAGGGTGGTCCTGAGCTGCTAGTGGTATATGTAGGGAAGGAGTAGGGCGGTTGTTTTGCACGCTTTCTTTCACCTGGTCTCCTGTTCAGAGGGATGGAGTTTGGTAAGGAGAGAGTGGTGGCCCTGGTGGATATGGACTGTTTTTACGTGCAGGTGGAGCAGAGAATTAACCCGGAGCTGAAAAACAAACCCTGCGTTGTAGCTCAGTACAAAACGTGGAAAGGAGGAGGGTGAGTGGACAGTTAATCCATAAACATTATCCCTGTTTGATTTCCAGTCACCAACGTATGTTGCCTTGTCTGTTCAGTATTATAGCAGTCAGTTACGAAGCTAGGGCCCACGGGGTCACCAGAAACATGTATGCGGACGACGCCAAGAAGCTGTGTCCAGATCTTCAGGTGGCAAGAGTGAGAGAGTCTCATGGGAAGGCTGATCTGACCCAGTGAGTTCACTAGAATTTCACCTGGTAACTGGGATTCTGTTTCACAGCAGTGCTGAATGGCTTGAAGTGTCTGTGTTCAGTTACAGGGAAGCCAGTGTGGAGGTGATTGAGGTCATGTCCCGCTTTGCAGTCATTGAGCGAGCCAGCATTGATGAAGCCTACATGGACCTCACCTCCAGTGTTCAGAAAAGACTGAAGGATCTGAGGGCTGACCAGATCGATCCCCACAATCTGAAGACCACTTATGCCCAAGGCTTCCCTTTAGACACTGCAGAACTCTCCCAAACTGGAGATGTGTTGATGGATAAAGGTACGTCCACAAGCTGAGGTTGAAACCAATTTTGTACTGTACTCCAGAATCCAGCGCATCAGTTTCAAGGCAACTCCTCTAGTATGTATAAGAAAGAAAAACAAGCCATATCCTATGGTTTAAGCCAGAGCACTGGACTATATAAATCCAGCAACTGGAAAAGTGTTAGTGGTTAAAGGTAGATCTGCAAGATGATGCTGAAAATGCTTGTTATATCAGTTGTGTACAGTTTTCCAGAATCCAGAGCAGTACTCATCTTAAAACAAAACTAACAAAGTAAAAGCTTATACCCCACTGATTATGATGAGCATATATTCTTGTTGTTCAGTTAATATGATGTTTTTATGTGTCAGAAACCACAACCACATCTGTTTGAGGTTACTTTACTAGTTTTGATTCACATGTGTGCTTGTATACATTCAGCACATCACTTACAGTTTGAACATAAGGTTTCACTGCTTGCTATTTACATTAGCCTCATATCTCCGGTGAAAAAGAGAACACTGCATTTGACTGCATTAGGGGTAAGGAGAAAGCTGTATACTAGATTTGTTGTTGAGCTGTTGTTGTTAAATCAGTAATTGGTTTAATGTCACTGACTTTACAATGAATCTGCTAATCTAGAGGAGAAGAGGTCTCGTGGTCTGCAGCAGTGGCTGGACACGCTGCCCCCTTCCTCTCAGACAGACAGTGCAGAGCTGTGTCTGGCTGTGGGGGCGCTGATTGTGGAGGAAATGAGGGCCGCTGTGGAGGAACACACTGGATTCCGTTGCTCTGCGGGCATTTCTCACAACAAGGTGACTCTGTCCAGTCCTACAAATAGTTTTAAAGCTTTGATGGGGAGGGGAAAAAGCACCATGGTTCTGGGAGCATGTTATCTCATTTCACTGTGTACTGTGTGTGTATGGTCGAAATGACAATAAAACCTACTTGACTTGACTTGAAATACGTTTGATTGCAGGTATTGGCCAAACTTGCATGTGGTCTCAACAAGCCCAACCGACAGACTGTCCTCCCTCTAGGATCAGTACCTGAACTCTTCAGCACTCTGCCCATCAGCAAAATGTATGATGCCCCACAAACATCACTGAGTGGTTAGATGAAGTCACAGGGTGTGATCGAGATTTTCTGATTGTCTTTCAGTCGTAACCTGGGAGGAAAGCTGGGGGTTTCCATCACAGAGACTTTAGGTGTAGAGAACATGGGAGAACTCACACAGTTCCCACGTGCCCAGCTGGAGGAGCACTTTGGAGAGAAAACTGGGTAAGAGCAGTGGATGATGGTGTGCTATCAGATTATTTGGGGCAACAGCATTGCACGGTTTAATGTTTCCAACTTCTAGGTGACGCATAGCTTGAATGCACTAAACTGTCTTAGTGGAATTTGATATTGTGTTTGGTTGAATATCAGCCCACATGGTATGAAAATGAAATCTAGGCAGATACTGGTATGCTAAGAGAATGGCCACATACAAACTTCTGGCCTGGAGTGAATCTTACTTTGGTCTCAGGTTGTGTGAATCACTCTGAATGTTTTCTTGTTCATTAGACAGTGGCTTTATGACTTGTGCAGAGGGATTGAGTTTGAGCCAGTGAAGCCCAGACAACTCCCTAAATCCATCGGCTGTAGCAAGAACTTTCAGGGAAAGACAGCCCTATCCACAAAAGGCAAGGTAAGGATGCAGTTAATGTGCGTAAGAAAGGTTCTTCATTATTTATACTACATGCTTAGAAATATTCAACCCCCCAAAGATTGTAAGGATTTACCAGTGAGAGGATTTTCAAAAAGCTAGATTTTGCTTTGGGTGACTTCCTTACCAGATGACTTAAAATAGAAAATGTGTGATGCAGTGTTTGTAACAGGAAATTGTATTAGTGTAAACATATTACTGTTATACAATATCTGTGTTCTTAAAACCTTCTGCCAGTTTTTTTTTTTTTTTTGCCCAAAGTGGAGCTAAAACATAATTAAGCCTTTGGGAATTCCACAATGATCCGAATACATATGCATATACAAACCTCACTCATGAAGGTGTTGAGGGTGAGTTGCAGTTAACACGGACCTGAGAGAGGAAATTATTTCATCGCACCTGAAAGGCCTCAGGTATAAGATCTTCCCCCAAACAATTACATTCCAAGTGGCACCATTAAGAACGCTATAGGGAAGTTAAAACTTTTGGCATACCCACCTTGGGCGAGAAAAGCCCTTAACAACTTAGGACAACTAAGAATCCCCCCAAAGCTTGTTTGAGAAATAGGTATGAGAAACGATGAAGGCTAAAGGATGCACCACACAGTTCTAGAGCTGGGTTTGGATTAATATTGCACATGAACATTTATTTTTTGAACTCAGACTTGTCAGTATATGTACTCAAAGTAACTCAAAAAATGTGACACATTTTCTGTTGCTTTATGAGGCTTATGTGTTAATGTTATATTTTCATTACCCTTGATTCAAATCAGTAATGTTT
>JBBPDB010000146.1:7640950-7652930 GCA_037974465.1 Brachypetersius altus
TATTTCATCGCACCTGAAAGAAATCAGGTATAAGATCTTCCCCCAAACAATTACATTCCAAGTGGCACCAATAAGAACGCTATAGGGAAGTTAAAACTTTTGGCATACCCACCTTGGGCGAGAAAAGCCCTTAACAACTTGGGACAACTAAGAATCCCCCAAAGCTTGTTTGAGAAATAGTTATGAGAAAAAATGAAGGCTAAAGGATGCACCACAAAGTTCTAGAGCTGGGTTTGGATTAATATTGCACATGAATATTTATTTTTTGAACTCAGACTTAAGTCAGTATATGTACTCAAAGTAACTCAAAAAATGTGACAGATTTTCTGTTGCTTTATGAGGCTTATTTGTTAATGTTATATTTTCATTACCCTTGATTCAGATCAGTAATGTTTTATAAGGTGAATATTCCTGGGTGTAACTATGAATCCCCCGCCCCTTTTTTTTTCTTTTTTCAGGTCCAGTACTGGCTCCAGCAGCTGGCCCTAGAGCTGGAGGAGAGACTGAATAAGGATCGAGACATGGTAAGAGAATGCCATGTCACTGAAAAACAGTTCTTAATTGTTTCTCACTGTCTGTTTACTCAGAAATCTTCACTGTAGACATTATGCCCCTAACTCTGTAGAATGGTCGGGTGGCTAAGCTGCTGACTGTGGGAGTCCGTCAGGCTGGAGATAAGAGGGCGTGTAGTTTCTCCCGTTGCTGTGCTCTAGCACGCTATGATGCTTCCAAAATCACCACTGACAGCTTTGCCATTATTAAGAGCCTTAATACTGCGGGCAGCCATCAGGAGGCATGGTGAGTCCTATTACACCTCAGCCTACACAGACTGAATATGCAAATGCAGAATGGCGTGTCAAGTGGGTGGCATTACTTTTTGAGTTTAAGCAGGATTATTGGCCCAGAAATTCCAGTATTGAATTGGGAGTCATTTTTTGTGACTGTTACTAATAAGCAGTTTTTACTTTTTCATTTTTGAAGTTCACAATGAAAACTTTTGATACCTTTATAGGTCTCCCGCCCTCACTCTCCTCCACCTGTCTGCCAGCAAGTTTAGTGAAGCATCGTCAGGAGGAATTGCCAGTTTCCTTAGCAGTGATGTGGCAACAACACAGTCTATTGTGACCTCCACTCCGTCCCCTTCAAAAACAGAACCAAAAGCTAAGAAACCTGGGGCCATCCAGTCCCTTTTCCAGAAAGCTGCTGAAAAGAAAAGGGCCGAGGAAAATCTGCAGAAAGAAGAAGCGGATGGCCTTGCATCATTTTCTTGCCCTCCTCTTTTGGCAGCTCCTGAAAATTTTCCCACCCCTGTTCTTCAGAAAACAGTAGCATCTAATACTGCAATTTCATCTTTTTTTCAACGAAAGAGTTTGGAAAAAAACACAGGAGATGCGGTCCAGGCTGAGAGAGTTCTTCAGGGTTCTTTAGATGGATCCTGCTCTGCTTCGGTTGAAACTAAGCAAACTCCTACAAGCCTTCCTGAACACTCTGGTTTTAAAGACAGCAGAGAGGATTTTCTCACTTGTGAACGCTGTGGACAAGAGGTGTTGGTGTGGGAAATGCCTGAACACACCGATTATCACTTTGCTCTCGACCTGCAGAACTCTTTCTCCTCATCACTGACTTCATCAGGCCATGCATCCACAAGCAACCCCCTCATTGTTGGAACACCCCAGTCTTCACATGGAAAGAGCCGGTCCAAAACCCAGGCAGGACCACAACCAAAAAGAGCCAGAACAAAGGAGAGCGTTGGCACTCTTGATTCTTTCTTCAAGAAAGCTTAACCTTTTTAATGACAATTATTTTAATGACTATAATTGTTGGCACGGCACCTTTTGTAATATTTTGTTGCACTTGCTAAATAAACAACTGAATATATCAACAGCAGTTTCTTAAACTTTCAATTGCAATTATAATTTAGCTGGCAATGATATAAAAATTACAGATCCATAGCTCTCGAGTATATTCTTAAACTGAAGCTTCTTAAGAATGTTGATTTTTAATAAAGATTATTTGTACTCCTTATTTATGGCAGTCATTATTGCCATAAAGAGAATGTAGAATATCTAAACACATCTGATTGTTAGAAGTAGAATGAGTTGGATAAGAAACAAAGATCTAAAAAAGCAATTTTAGATACGTGTTTCTTATCCTCAGGCAGCTTGTGAATACCGACCACTCCTCGCAGTGTTCGGCAACATGATGACATTTTGTTCGTTTTTATGTCTTAAGCCTCATGGATGATCTGGGTTTGGGCTGAGCGAGGTTTTGCCCCATTATGCTTTCAGCGGCATATAAATAGAACATTTGTATTAAAATGATCAGACATTTACAAAGAACAGTTTTGCTCAAAATGAACTTATTTCAGTGCCAACTCATTCTACTTCTAACAATCAGATGTGTTTTGATATTCCGCATTCTTGGTTGAGGGCTAAAGGTCTCTGAGTTAAACACATCTTTCTGGATTAAACACTTGGTGGGGAAACTGGAAAATAACGAGCTCCCATTTGTCATGAATATAGCATAGCACTGAGCTATTTTGTATGTTGTAATTAATTTGCGCTAAAATTCATTAAATGCAATTTCAGTGAGTTGTGACCGAGTTATAATATGAATCCTGCTCAGAGGAACTAAACTAGTCAGGTATAAGAAAGGGTGACCGAATTTTATGGAATGCTTATTTACTAAATGCAAATGGACTTTGAGGTGCTGATGTGGTCAAAGTCCATTTGCATTTGACCTGCCTTGTTTTGCATTTACATCAGACAGCAATGAGTGGACACTGCGATTGTGTAAATAGGGATGGGGATCCTGATATTGCAAAACCTTACATCAGATTATGGCCTCAGTGACGACAGACGTTTAATCTTTTTTCACTGCTAAACACTGCAATGACTAGGAGGGTGCTAGACTATTTCCCCCACAACAACTGAGTACAAACTGCACTGTTGAAAGAAATCAAACATTTTATTTATATACACCATTAATATACAAACTGATCATACATAAATACTCAAATTCACCAAGTAAGGCTAAAATCTAAAAACTTTTAAAAAAATAATTCACACAAAAAAAGGTCTAGCCTGTGAGGCCAGAAAAGTGACGCACATTTATATAAATGAGGTACAATTCAAAAATAGGTGTCTGAATAGTAAAACTAGAAACCACTGCAAATTTGTAAAATAAAAACATTGATGCTCTTAAACCAATTTTTTTTTTCACCTTTAAATGTTTTGGTTCAAATACATTCTTTTTTCTATTCCTCTAAAATTGCACAAGAACATAGAACATAGTAGGGTCATACTAATGTGTGCTCTAATCTGGTACTAAATCTGGTAAAACTTGACATGCATGAACTGGCTCTAGCCACAGCTTTTAAGACCGAAGAAGCTTTAGGGTTTAAACCAAATGTCAACCCCCAGGCTCCTGTTAATATCAAAAGATGTAGCACCAAATCAGGTTCTGACGAGGGCTTCGATAAACAACCTCATGAAGGCACTACAACAGTCCCTCGGATTAACATTGTGGTATCAGTACCCTAAGGATAACAACGTGAAGTTCAATAATGACACGAACAGTGACACACCAACAGGAAAGGCCTCTTTGTGGCCTGCAATCCATTTTGCATAATCACCTAAAGAGCAGTGAAAACATACACTTTTGAGGCAAGTTTAAACCCTTCAAAGCAGCACTAGTCAACTTTAAATTCTTCTCCTATTTTTAGGGGTAGCAGGGATGTGGAATGCATTCTAGGATCATGTGACATTTCCTGAGCAACTAAAGCACTTGAGTGTAGTTCACAACACACATGATATCTGGTTATATTATTTAAAGGCATTACTAGAACCAGGTGAAGTCTGTGACGTTGTCTAAGTGACATTCAGCAGTGAAGCACAGATTACCACATGATGGTAAGGCAGCATATTCCACTTAGCTACCAGAGCCCAAAGCCAACCCTTAAAGGAAACTTTTCAGACTAATCCCTCTCTACTATTTTCAAAGTCATTTTTACTAGTTTCCTTGTAAGAGGAAATCCATTCACTTATAACAGACGCCAAGGGCAGGGGCTTGAGTCAACGGAAGTTCTGGAAAATTGTCTGTGATAAGTGAATGCTTAATACTCACAAGGCAGAGGTTTAAACTGCCACACTGTTAAAGTGCCTCTTCATAAAATTAAAGAAGACATTACCTAGCTCACAGCTAGACATTAAACACAGAGACAACAGCGACTGCTATTAGGTTGAGACTAACAATGATAGCATATAATCTGACAGAGTTGATTGATGTATGACCACAACTCTGCCATCACTGTAGCTGCCATATAAATGCTTAACATCTTACTTACATCTTGTTTTGGCATGTAAACATCAGTAGACTCTTGGGGGCATCTTACTGTGTACTGATCTTGCTATTGTCATCATTCAAAAACAGAGCTGTCTGCTGGGTGCTAGTCCACCTAATGCTTTTAAACTCATATTTAACGTTACTTGAGTATTTTGCATTGCATCAAACAGTAGTGAGCCATTTACGTGAGCTGCTCATCGCGTGTTAAATGGAAAGTTCTAAACTCTAAACACTTGCTAATAAGGCTAACATAAAACAAAAGATAATGGTGTTATTAGCTTGAATGCTTTAACCTCTGATGATTATCATATCTACTGCTGGGTTGGAGTTTTCCAAAAAAATGTGGTCATGATGTGTTCACCTATAATTCGAAGGCCTCCAAAATCAATGTTTTCAAACCCCACCTTCACATGGTGACCTATATGTTCAAGCATTAACAGAAGTTAATTCTGATGTTTAAGCTTGAATGCCTACTGCAAGAACACAAACTAAAAGCCAGTAAACCAAACCTGTTGTTAAAAAAGGCTCGAGGTTAGTGGAGACAAGGCTTTGGTAAAAATGCAAAGAAGAGAGTATTTTGGGACAGGGAGGTTGGTCTGCAAGAATGACTGAATGATTACTGTCCTCTGAACTGAGAAAGAGATACAAAGAGAGACTTATTCAGAAGTGATGTTGATATTGGGTCAAAGGCTGCAGTTTGGTGACCTGTCCGATGCCTTTGGTTACTCCGTGTCTGAAGAGCAGCTTGGCACCCACTTTGAGGTATTCTGGATGCTTGATGAACTTGAATCGCACCACTGCTTTCTCGCCAGTGCGCAGCTCCTCCTGAGAGAGAATGATTATTATAGAGAGAAGAAAGATTATCAGAGAGGGAGACAATTTCGTCTCGGTTAATCGCACAGTAGTCATCGGAACTGTTGATTATAGTTGTGTTGGAGCCTTAGAGTGGGCACCCCAATCTGGCACTTACCTTTCCATGTAGAGCCTCCACTATGGCAGTCTGTCTCACATTACCCACATGCACGGTCACCTGGAAGCCCTTGTGGAAAGTTTTGGCATGGAAGAGTAGGACAATCTCTGCCTCAAACAGCCAGCAGATGGTGGGATTCATCTCTGGGCTTACCATAACCATGCCCTACCAGAGACAAAAACAATCATGAGCCCCTAAGAGCAACATAGCGATGCTGTTCAAACTTTGCTCAGGAAAAAAAAACGGACACATGCCTTTCGCAGTAACGAGCGGTCAAATTCTCCCAGTGCCAAAGTAGCAGCCTGTCCTGCTCGAAGCACTCTGCATGCAGAGCGATTCCTCTGAATACTGCACACGGTCAGCTCCCTGAACTTGCCATCATCTGTGGGGCCAACCACTAGCTGCTCACCCTCTCGGCAGATGCCACTGTAGACAGACAGCAGGGTGAAATTAGGACACTATAAACAAGAGGGATGGGCTCTTAAATCATTTTTGTTATTTGCATATCCACATTTTTAATGAACAACCCTCTAAAGGCAGACTGATTCTTCAGGTGATTTCAGTACAATCACAGAAAGTTGCACAAATAAACTCTACAAATTATAAATTAAATTGTACTTCTAAAAATATATTTTCATATTTAACTTATTGTGAGATGCAGTATCAGCTGTGCTCAAACCTTCGTGTAATCCTAATTTACATGCTCATTGAACAATTTTATTAACTATTTCAAGACAACACTTTATTTCAAATGACAAATCTCAAAAAGGAAACACAGCTGATACTGCTGAATTTGGATATGCACTATAAGTCTTAATGAATGAGTGCGGTACCTATAAAGAGTTCCACCAACTACTGTCCCAACATCAGGCACTGTGTAAATCTCATCAACCTACAGGACCAACAAATGGAAAGTTTATGGGCCCAATGCCACTTAATACAAAAACATACATGTTTACAAATTATACTTGCAGTACAAAATAACAACAGCTGTGAATATCTTAAACACTGAAACACTGGATCCAAATATACGACAAAGTACATGCATTAAAAGGTAATGGAGATTAGTTAACAAAGTCTTAATGCGTATTGAACCTAAAAGCTAAGGATGTCTTATGAGACTAAAAAAAAAACACTATGTGACTAAAAGTTGGAATAAATTACATCCAATATGGAAAAATGCCACTAAACTGCTCTTTTGTCATTTTGGATAGCTACACTGAGAACAAACATTGTTTTGCCTATTTATATTTTAAGTTAATCATTTTGTTTATATATATAAAAAAAAAAAACACTGTCATTAACCTGGAACTCAGTCAGTTGCTGCATGAGCTCCTCCTGCTCTTTGCTATTGCTTAGGGGTGGCAGGATGTTAAAGAAAACCTTCAGCAGCTCCAGGTTCTCCCCTGATACGCTGGATAATGTGAAGACTGGTGTGATGCTAAACGGACCAAGAAATGAGACACAAAAAGAGATCAGACAAAGGACAAAGATCCAGAAAGAACTCACATATTTGATATTCATATGCTTAGCATAGCAAAGCAAAGCTGAATGCGAATTTAGTTTCATTCACAAGAAAATGTATATTAGCCAACACATGTAATGGCCAAACTATTACAAGCAGTAGTTGTCTGGTGAACCTGGGTTTGTTATTGATGACAGTGGGCAGTATTAAGAGCTGTGGGGTACCTGGGCGACTGGGCAAACTGCTGGGCAGCTGTCACAGCATCGTCTGTGCTGGACACAACTAAGGGGACTTTGTTGCAGCCAGGCTGCTTGAGAATGCGTTCCAGCTGCCGAACAGTACGTTCTGCCGTAGCTTTGGTGCACAGGTCCACTTTGCTGACCACAATGAAGATGGGTACCTTCAGAGCCATGGCCAGACCCAGGTGCTCCCGCGTGGTACCCACTGAAAAGAAGAGGAGAGATAAAGATCATTAAATAATAATTCTAATAAGATCGTGTGTTGCTGTTTTAAGATACAATAATAGGGATAATCTAAAAAGCACTAAAACGTGATCCAACATGCACGAACCCTGTCAAAAATCTAACAAGGTTTCTGTGCAAGTCTTAAGTAAAGACTTCTCAACATATCTCTGCACTGCATATGCCATGAGAAAGAAGGATGGAAGGGATGGAAAAAAATATGCTCTTCTGAAGGTTTAAGATAACTGTTGTTTAAAACCATTTGACATGTTAAAATGAACTTTCTCTCAAGATACAAATTTCTGTTGCTGCAGGTTATTGGTAAACGGCGTTTGGAGCATTTAGCAGATGCCGTTCTTGGTGCGTTAGTATTAAACTGTGCGACTAGTGGTGCCATTCAAATACTCTGTTCCACACTCAGCTGTGGATTTAGCAGTTAACTGTTTAAGAAAAGCAAAAAACATACTAGAACATGAACCTGAAAAATGCTAAGAAGAAAAAAACTAAATACTCAACCTGAACATGGTGTAGAGTGTGGCTATGTTTTTAACTATTAAACCAATCTGTATCATAGGCCACTGCATCTTTTGACCCAGAGGGGGTTGTATGTGAGAGAGAAAGAGAAGAAAGGCTCTAGAGATGTGATGTGGGGTGGAAAAACATAAAGAGGGTGTACAACTTGTTGCAAAATGTGCAAACATGCATTGCATCTGTTCACTATTAACAGGTATATATCAAGAACAAATATGGTCAAAACTGGCAATGGCTAAAAGTGCTGCTGATAATAATAATAAAATTATTATATAAATAGGAATTAAATATGTTAAAATGCAAACAATCTGTTCTGTGATAATTCTTGGCACTTTGTTCTCTTAACACGTGTAATATAGTGTAAAATGCCTTTGAAAGATGGGAAAAAGTCAACTTTGCATGAAATCAAAACAATACGAAGCTCCAGTATATGTGCTATAATAAGCAAAACTAGTGCTACTGTAGAAACTATAAATCAAGCAGCTGTGTCACATACAGAGTGTCTGAAATGTTTCACAGGTTCAGAATTCTGTCTAGGTCCAGATTCATTGCCTGAAAACACCAATTGCAACTTACATTTCTTAAATACCCTAAATAATGCAGTGCACTCTGAGTTTAATATAATGCAAGAGAGACTGCAACAGCAACATGGAACAATAATACTGTAATGAGATATCATGTCCATATAATGTAGCACTAACCTAGTACAGGGCAGTTCTACAGGAACTTGCCCCTCCCACTGCTTTAACAGATTTATTTATCCCCCACTCAGCTAATTCCTACACTGACAGCTTAAAAACAAACAGAGTAGGTCACCTCTAGTTGCCAGGCCCAGAGGAACATGTCTGTGCGTTAGTGCACTAGCATCGGACACAGAAGTTTGAACATTACAGATAATGGATCATGAACAGCTAAACACATTAAGAGGCGGATGTGCAAGAAGGCAAAGCACCATCTAATTCCTCTTAACATGGCCCAAGAAGAGTCTCAGAAGTCACAGGGCAACAGCTCTTTTCTCCATTGCATAATGTATAATGTGACATTCCAGTGTCAGATTGCGAATGCTATGCTGGTTGTCCTTGAGACTCTTGCGCCTGACCCAGTTGCCTAAATAACCTCTCCTATTACAGTAACACTAACTGGCCTAAAATGACTGCCAGTGCATCATTTGTACATAGTAAACACAGAAGTTTAAACATGGCAGTGTTTTATTTTTGAGACCAGGACACTAAAAATGGGTGAAAGGGAAAGGGGTGGCTTAATGATGACATTAGGAGTACTTTTTGACGGTTAAAGTTGCAGATGTGGGCTTAATCCTGCTATGACCTTGACAGAATGCATTTGAAAAAATGAAAGCCAGGAAAATCAATCAAAGCCAGAAAATAATCCATATGCCTTTAAAAGCTTGTGCTATGACACCCCAGCACACTTCAGTCGTTATTCTCCTAAGGTCTTGATTTGTCTTATCTTCGGTTGCATGGAGTCAGTACCGGTCTGGCTGGGTTCAGATTACTGAGCCCTATCAATCCTCCACTTCAGACTGCCTGGGCCCCAGCCTCCAACACTCAACAGGGCTGACTGAGGTATTTTAGTTGGAGTGGGAGGAATAGGGCCAAGAGTGACATGTGATATTTTTTATTACATAAGCTATCCAGGTGGTTTGAGAGTCCTGTGAAGGTTGAGGTGCAATTAAATATTATACAGCAACTGCGTGACTTTGCCCTGCAATCTAACATTTATTAGAGCGTATCTGCATTTAGGTCAAAAAGACTGGAGTCTGGAATACAATATTTTCAACCAATTTAACATGCAGGGAAAACTTAGACATAGAACAGTTTGACATATTGTTACCAATGCCTGTGTTTGCGCTGACCACTAGCATGGCAAAGTCCGGGCAATAGCTGGTAAGCCCAAAAATGGTAGTCTTCAGATATTTATGGTGGCCAGCCAGGTCAATGAAAGTGATCATTTTTGAGGCACTCTCACAGATCTCCTCTGCTGTACGGGACTCACTATAATTCACCACCTGTGGACAGGAAAAAACTTCAGAATGAATAACAAAGTAACACAATAACTACACAATAAGACACAAGAGAGAGTGCTAAGATACTGGCACTAGTGTGATGCGGTCACTTTTCACAGTATTGCATAATTTTGAGTAATACTGCAATTGACCAGACAATGATGACATAAAAACGGATAAACAAGACCGTTTATTTGTGCTACAGAAAATAGTTTGGATATGAAAAAGCTGCAATAAATAAATATCTACAGTGGTAACATGAAGTTACAACAAACCATCATGGATCTATAATTTTACCTTTGTGTAATGTTTAAATGCAATATGGGCTTATAGCTTACAACAGACACAAATATGCTGAAATAAGTAACTAAAACTTGTGCAAACCAGCAGTTCAGATTTCATAATTTGTAGTCTCATTTTGGTTAATATTCTTATATAAAATTAAAAATTGGTCTCAGGGTTATCTGTCTCCTTATCCATTTTTTGTTCATTTAACCATGTCTTTATAAAAGGCAGTTGGCTTAACTGCTTATTACTTGTAACAAACTTATAGCCATTTTAATGACTAGTCATTGTTGCCATGTTACAGATCCAGATCTGATTACCACAAATCTTAATTTTAAAATATCAGAACAGGTTATGGATGTTAGAAAGGTCTAATAAACTCTCACCTCTCCTTTGCTATCAAAGCCCAGGATTTCAAAGCTTATGCTGGAAGTTCTTCCTGTCTGGATCTCGTGGAGGTGTCGGAAAAGGTTGAGCCGTGCTCTGCCTCTGCCATTGTCCAACTCCCCTTGAGTAAGAACACCTAGTAGAGTGGACTTGCCTGAGTCCACGTTACCTAGTACAGCTACCCGAAGGTCCAGGAACTATGGACACATGCAAGAAAGGGTTTCAGTCTCTACTCTATGCAAAACCACCAAACGCTAATGACAACAAGGATACACACCTGCTGGTCATCCGGAACTTTCCTGACAAGGACCTCTGCTATTTTTCGTGGCTCCTCAGTGTCATGGTCTACTTCCCTCTCCCTGAGAACTGTGATGTCAGCACCCACCCTGAGACAGTCACAAAGAGGGGACTAAATAAACTTGGGGCCCAAAAAGGAACACCATTTACACAGATTCAAATCAATGTCAGTGCTGGACAGCTGATTTTATCAAACGTACAGATCAATGATAAATCTGTAAAAGCATATGGATTTTATATTTCATACGTTAAATAACAGCAACTGAAGTCAGTGAAAGAAGTTGTACTTCTCAGCCATTCGATGAAGGGTCCTGAGCGAGGCTCTCATATCTGCCTCAGATAAGCCAACCAGCAGCCCATTGTCTTCCACCCCAATCTGGTACACAGCCTCTCCCTTGCCCTCCTGGAGCCTCCATTTCATCTGTGTGGCTAGGTGTTCAAAGCGATACTGTGTGGGGTTCACCAGCTTCAGCTGCAGTAAAACCAAATTGGAGATCAGTACATATATGTAGTTGGTTGTACTGTGCAAATGCTGCTGTGCAGAGCTAAAAACTCTTTAATTTAGGAAAAGCAGAGCTTAACAGAGTGGGATGGTAAACAGGTACAATCAAATGTACATGTACAGAATGTACTTTGTTTACATGTAAAGGAAGAACATCTGTGGGCTAAATAAAACACTGTGGCATCAAGTTACAAATATTCATGGCAGTGCCATGCCATTTACCTTACAGTTACAGCATAAAGGGCTCTGCTATGGTCTAAGAATTGCATACACTTTGCTACAGATCTCATTAAAAAGATCTTTATTTCCTCCGGGATAAATAACGTTTTCTTATTCTATGAAAACAGAATCAAGCAAGACAAAGAAATCAGGGAAATAAGATTGCTATTCATTTAGAAAACACCCACACCATATTTGATATACATATTGATTTAGGAGCTATGTGCTTTTAACCAGTTGAACAGAGGGCAGCCTTCGAGCTTTCAGCAGGGCGACTAATGGCCACTCATTAGAATACAGGCTAAGTGCTTAAAGTGTACCTTGTACTCTATGTTCCCCTCTTCAACCTGAAACAAAAGAGAAAGATAGAGTCCTTGGTGAATAGTGCTGAGACAATGGTCACTGTGGTTCAGTATTCAATGGCACAAAGCATGAAACTGCCTATAACTAACACTTTGAACAGTCCACCATCCAGCATACAAAGACCCGGACATCT
>JBBPDB010000146.1:7653030-7676289 GCA_037974465.1 Brachypetersius altus
ACGGATGAATGAATAAATTAATTAATTAATGGCGAACCAGCCCAGCCCGGCCCACATTGGGATCGGCCCACCGGGACCGCGCCCGGTGTGCCAGGCGGTCAGTCCACCCCTGCATGTAAGTGATGTGAATCGTCAGTGCATAGACAGGCTGTTCGAAACTCAGAGCGGATTTCCAGTGATATATGTATTCTTCTATTGATCAAGTGGAATTCTTTCACGAAAGATTCAAGATTCAAGATTCAACAGCACTGGGTGAACTAATATTTTACGTTAAATGTGTGTGTGTGGGGGGGTCCAAACAAATAATTATGAAATGTAAAAGGGACACATCCCCTTCAGATTGAATGGCGGTGACGCCCATGGTTTTGAAGCATATAAACTCAAGGTGAGAGGCTAAACACAGCCTCCACTCAATGGTGATATATTTAACACATTGTTGTAACCTGGCACCCACCCAGTGTGAGTCCCTGCTTAGTGCCCATAGACCTTGGATAAGGCTTGGGATAGCTGCACCCCTAGTATGGACTAAGCAGTTACAGAAAATAAATAAATAAGTCAGCTTGGATTGATGTTATGTTCTAGCCTCTCTATCTTTAAAGAAATCTGTAAAAGGAGTCCAGTGGTTTCCCTCAATTTTTTTCTTTCCTATTTTTGAAGCTTTTAAAAAGGAAATGTCAAAGTCAAAGCAAACTCTACTGTCATCTCAGCTATATAAATGTTTTCTTTTCAATAAATGAGCATAGACTTCAACAGGACATTAAACGGGGCACATAATTTCATGTTTAAAGACTGTTCTTGGACAGATCACAAAAAAATCTTTGGATTAATGAGTGAAATTTCAATTTAGCACATTCTCTGAAGGTTCTAGTTTGTTTGTATCACCTTTAACAGGGAGCGTGTTCTGGCTGTTCTAGCTTCAGTTATCTGTGTTCCCCTGCTTGGGACTGAGTAAAGTGGAAAGAGCTGATAAAAAAGCATCAGTACCAACATTATTCAAGCATGCACACAGTGGAAAAATTGTTACAGACAAAATATGAGTGATAAGTATAAATATTTCATAAAAAAATCTAAATGAAAACTGCACATGCTCTGTAGAACAGAAAGGCATTTTGTGCTATTATCTTACTTTTAGAAACATATTTTTCACAAAAATTACATTTTTTCTCAAACAAAAATCAAAAAATATGTTTGTGGAAAATACTCTGTACTGTTTCTTTGGCTGCCCTCTCCGATTTAATGGGATGTCATCAAACATGACAAAAAAGGTTATTTGCGGACGTGGCATGGGTCTATTTGCGGTCGGCTGATCTTCTTTACCCCTTTTTACCTTGGTTGCTTTTGCAATTTTGCTTGGTCTTTGCCAAACAAAGGGAGGTTTTGTCATGACAACCAGTTACCCATAGCAAAAGGAACTCGGCTAAGTGAAGCAATTAAGTGCCATGGCAGAATTTGTGTGTTCATGGCTGTGAGTGATATTTAATTTTTGCACCTACTTGAAGAGAGGCAATTAGGGAAAAGGATCCAGTGGAAAACCTGAGGCAGTGAAGGGGGCTAAGAGTTTGCTCTGTATGACGAAGGAGTAACTACGCACATCTGCCGTGGCAAGGACATGGACATCTGATTTTGTGTGAAAGTGGAGGAGCAAAATTGAGTTTCTCCAGCTGAGTTCCAGTTTGAGTGAATTGTTATTTTAACACAGCAAGTCACTGTCTATCATCAGCAAAAAGATCTATTTACAGAGCAGAACATGCATCAGTGTGACTTCTGACCAATACAGGAGACCCTTTTTTGTATCTGTATGCTTAACCTTTTTTCATCTATAAAAAAGCATCTATAAAACGCCTTTTTACTTTTGGAGGTCCCTCAGTTGTTTATTTTCCTTCTTCAATTTTGGTGGAAGGAAAGCAGATTTAGAGATTTTGTCTTTGGAGGTGAACAAGCAAATCGATATTTATAAAGGTATTTTTATTTGGTTTACATGTTATTTTCAATTGTAGCAGTGTTTTCATTTCAAGAATGCTATGTGTTTTATCTCAGCATGCTCATCTTATTGGAAAGGTCTGAATTGTTATCACAACAAGGGGTTCTCATCCACCCACTTTCCAAACAGCATTTCACACTAGCAGCTCAACCCAGAATTGTAGGATTTCATAAAGAGAGAGCCAACAGAATATGTATTGTGGCATTACTGTGAATTTGATTATCCTTATTACAAAGATCTGACTTGATTTTTCATTCTTCCGGCAGAATGTCCTGTAGGGGACCTACAGAAAGAGGCTTTGAAACAGAACACAATGTTTATTCATGCCGACGAGAGGCTTTCTTGGCTACAGACAGGCCTGATCAAAGCTGCAACTTTAATGCAACAACGAACATTGATATGCTTTATTAATGGCAATGATTTTGGATGAGCATTAACCAGTGTTGGGCAAGTTACTTTAAAAATGCAATTAAACTACTGTTGACTTACTACTCCATTTAAAAGTAATCAAATTACTAATTCAAAAGTAATTAGTTACAATACTAGTTAAAGTACTAGTTACTTCTCCACCCTCTAAAGAAACTCTTGTGTCCGCTCGAAGACACTCAAGTCAGCTTAAACACACTTTATTATTGAGTGTTACAAACCTACGACAACTCACAATAATGTTCTTGCCTTTAACCGAGATTAATTTAAAGTAATGGCTTTATTTCCAGCTACTTAACGCGTACTTCTCACTCTCCATGCTCACTTTTTGTTTGAGCCGGTAGGTCTCCCATAGTTGACGCCGTGCGTGCAACTGTCAGACAGACATCTGCCGGCCACTGACAGGTTACTGGGAATTATTTCTGTTTCTACAATATAGATGTTAAACCACTTGATCTTATTGGTAACGCAGCGGTAAAGTTACTTGAAACTGTAACCCTAATCTAATGATAAATTCTAAATTATAGTTAAATTACTACGTTACTAAAGAAAGAATCAAATTACAGTAACGTGTTACTAAGAAACGCATTGCTGCCCAACACTGGCATTAACAAGAGGAAAGGTATGCATCCGACTGCAAAGTATTGATGTTGATGACTGTTAATGACAACGCAGGCTGTTGTATTGTGTAGTTAACCAAGGCATTGAAAAAAAGCTTACGAAAGCAAAAGGGTATCTTTGTTCGATGCTCGCTGAAAAGTGATACTGCAGGCATATCATGTGCTCCACTGTTTACACCAGTAGAGTAGTGGTCAAACCTTTATTCAGCCCCCCCAGGCAGTCCACATATGAGCTGCAACACTGCGACACATAGAGCTGACAGAAAAAATCGTATCTTCTTGAAGGTTACTGAGAGCTGGTTTAAGAACAACTGATTTAGACCAATCAGAATATTATTATCATGGTAGAGTGGTTGCTGAAAGTATATTACACATAATCATAACACAAGCTCGGTGTTAGCACTGTAAAAGTGGTTTAACTTGCACTTGCAGGCTGTTTTATGAACTGCGCTCAGCCTAATGTATGATTCATGCAGTCTCAATTGACAGAGGTGCTACATGAGGTGCACACACACACACACACACACACACACACACACACACACACACAGGGATAGAATGAACTGTCACGTAGGCGTGCATGAGTAAACACCTCCTGTCTGATGCCCTGGTTATTCTGTCATTTATTTTCAGAGTCAATAGGCAGTTTATGGATTAGGCAGGTTTGTTAAGCTTAATGGCCTTTCCATTGATTGAGCCATGTAGGTACCCACTTGTAGAGGAGAAGAGACGTTTCAGATCAGGAAATCCAGGCACTTTTCACCATCCACCTTTATAGCTCAGGTTGTGACTAATGCTTGGTTTATTTTTGAATGCCCTGAAATTTAATTTATCAGCCTCTTATTTATTATGGACCATGTCTGATTAAAGAAACAGTCTAAGGGCAATATTGAACCATCCTCTCTTTTCATCGACCCAGAAAGGAGGAAACAGCATTTGGATCAGCAGAAATGAAATTACCAACCCCTTTTCCTCTTCCATTCTATCTGTTTTCTTGCTTTCACACCGGTACCACATAAACAACTGAGTCTGTTCCACAAATGCTGCGGTTATTTTTTTCCCCCTCAAGCTAAAAGTATATTACAAAAACACTTGTCGTAATTGGTCCTTGGAGAAATTTTAAAGCTAGAAAGAAATCATCCTGTAGAAAAGATGACGTCCGTGATGATGTCCAGTGGTAAAGTAGCTGGGGGCGTCCCAGCCATCTTAATTCATCATTGCTCTGCCCTCATTCAGTCGGAATGCAAGTTATATGATGACATTTGGAGAGGTCAACCATTTCCTGTTGGTGAGTGTACAGGGATGAGGCACACGTACGCTTCTTTGAGTGGAAAACTATGCAAGTACGTTCCTCACCAAATTATTCCTTTCAAATGAATTACTACATAAAAATGTTCAGCACCTATCAAACCCTTTCTCACTGAGTTGCTTAATTTGTGGAGATTAAAGTCTTCCCTTCCAAACCTCTATGTGCAATGAGGTTTAATACTTGATACAAATATACGCCACATGTATCCAGCGTGTGAGTCATGCAAGGGCAGCTTCCAGGCTGTGGAGGAGACCTTTAATCTGCCGCAGCTCATCTTCACAGCCTCACACCTCCCTGTTAAGAAGCCTTCTTGTCAGATGGCCTCAGTATCACTGCTGTTTCCATAGACGCAGGGCCTTTGCATGCTGTCTACTGTTTCAAACAGCTCCACACAATTTGTTTTAAAGGACTGGAAGATCTTGTATAGTTTAATGTAATGTTACCATCGTGGCGTTGTGTCATTAATGTCAAATGAGCTAAATTGCAGGTCCTAAATTTATTCTAAATTGCAGGTCTGTTCAGCAATTCCCAAAATATTCAGGAATAAAATCACTCAGCATCACATTTTAATCCACATAATACTTTTTATACATATTTTAACCAATAATAAATATACAAATATATTTTAATATAACACAAGTAATAGATTTGGGTTTGGTTAAAAGGCCACATATTCCAGGGGATCAACATTTGGGCCGTTTTGTGAACCAAACTGTAATTCATTCTTTATCCCTTTGCATTAAACACTGTTAGTGTGACTTTTAGACAAATCAGAGAACTCAGAGTCTGTTTACAGTTTAGTTTTATATTATGGGCTGTATGGCCTGATAAGTAAACAATATGATCTGAAACTGCAGCAGTACATACCACATAAATGTCTTTTATTAAAAACCAAAAAATATTTTAGACATTTTTATTGTTCATTGTTTAGGATCAAAGGAACAACAAAACTGTTGCTGCTCGTATAAAAGCTGTATTTGGAAAAACAAACGTCACAGTAACGTCACATAATTTGTCAGTGCATTTTCCATTTACCTTTTACTGTTCTGGCTATTGTATTAGAGCGAGGTTTATCAGTAGGGACTGATTAAACATGCAGCGCAGGTGTATGCTACTTATGCATTACACTGTGGGGTGACCAAAAAAGAAAAAACAAATCTGTTTGCTTTTCTAATGGAGTGTGTTCTTCTCCTAGGTCAGGTGCTGCTCCTGTGATGGTCCAAATGTGGTGTATAGCCACAGAGTACACAGTGGTATCATTACCATTAGTGCTAATGCAATTTTGAGATGGAAAAAGGCATCAGGACCCACACAAAAGGTGCCGTTAGATTTTAAAGATTTGTCGGCAAATTGACCCAAGGTTAGAGTTCAAAACGGTGTCTTTGTTTGGGTCGTCAGCGGTCTGTATGGTCCTCATTTGTCTGAAACCAAATGGAAATGGAAAGGCTAAGTGTCATATGTGTGTAAGTGGATGGGTGTAGTAATGGCTTGGGCTAAGGCTTTTCTACTACATTGAAAGGTTCTAGCATGTTTTTACAGAATTCAAAGGACGTTGTGTTTCCCCTCTCTTGCAGCTTGTTCGCCTGCGTCAGCTGAACTCTTAAAGAAATCCATGGTGCCCCTGGGTTAGTATCTCAATTACTTTACACACGGATCATTCTCTTGAAGATGACCGCCCTAACGTGTGTCAGAGGCATCCACCCGTGTACAGCACAGATGGAGGCAGGAGGACATTTCGCCTCTGAGTAGGTTTACCCATGGTGCCGTGGCGATGAAGCCAATGGCCCTCCTCGGTGAATTCTCATCAAAGTCCTGTGGTGAGCGAGGAAAAATGAAAAAAGGGAAAAAAACGTGTGAAAAATTTAGAGTACAAATTGCTTTACTGATTTTTAAGGGATTTTGCAAGTTTTTGCCAAAAGGGCATATTGCTTTTCTCTTCAGATCCATAAGCAAGTAATCTATCTTGTAAGGCATGGCAGTATAGGAAATTAGGCTGTTGTTTTTACCCAGGTGAGCTTGATAATACGGTGGCACACAGCAATAAAAATAAATTGTGTATAAGCACAACTGCAGTTCTACATGAAACTATGACAGAAAGAACAGTTCTCAAATAAAAAGAGAGGGGATTTTAAGGATCTTTTATGCTTTCCTTTTAATGGTTGTTAGAGAATACTTTGACCGGTGAACCACTGAAACATCAAGTAGCCATTTGTTTATTCAAGGTCTATTAAAATTCTCTTTCAGAAGCTTCAGACCTGCACAGTGGTTGGAGATTTTGTAAAATAAAGTTATAAGGCTGAGTCTAACACAGACCACCTTCTTTGATAATTAGTCCATATTCTGTATTTTAAACAATTACTGTTAGTGTTAACATGGCTGTTAGCTGTCCACTAGTCCGCTGTTCTTATGCTCAGCTCACATGTCTAGAACATGGATCAGAGTTTCATTCACGGCAAGGGTTGAGAAACAGTTCCTTAGTAAACAAGTCAAGAGTTCAGAAACACTACACATATTAGATTCGTTTTAGACCCTTTATTAGTCCCAAAGCACTGTTGGACAGCTGCAGTTTTCAAACAGTAAAAACAAATAGACAACACAGACAGTAGTAAACCAATGCTGTTTCTGAACTGGCTTTCTATAGTTTCTATAGTTGTGCCTAGGGGTTAAGCAGTTGCCCCTGTGGTCAGAAGGTCATGGGTTTGAATCCCAAGACTTCTGATGGTACCACTGTGGTGCCCTCGAGCAAGGCACCATCCCCACACATGCTCCTTGGGTGCTGCGTCACTGGCTACCCACTGCTTTGCTTGGGTGAATGGATTTAAATGCAGAGGACAAATCTCCCACTGTGTGTGGATGTGTTCATGTGTGAAAAAAGCCTCTTTACACATTTTCTTAACCTGAGAACCCATGGTCTTGTTACCAGGCATTTTGTGGGTTTCCTTTCATTTGTTCTTTTGCATTAAACTGCCACACATTTACCCTCTGATTTCTAAAATAGGAGCACACATTATGGTGCTCTATAATGTACTTTATATCATCTATACATATACCATGTACCTTAGGGGACCACACCCAACTTAATACTCAGAAGGGCAGAGGGAAAATGTGGACTGTCTGTAGGTCGTTGGGGACTACCCAAAATCACTGCATTTCTCATCCAGAGTGTTACCATCACCTTGCCTCAGTAAAAGGAAAGAGACTCATTTTTCAGATCTGGTTTACACTAGCCTGCACATGGGTTGATTACTAGATTGATCAAGGTAATTTTCTTTGATTTGGATCGCCATTCATCCTCCCTCATCTATTTGCCTCCTGAAAAATACTTTAGCCAACGATGAATCACACTCCTTCTTCACTTTCAGCTGTAGATTTACATTGACGGCTCATTCATTAGGGAGCACTAAGTGCTCAGTTTGGAATAAAGCATAAAGTGAGTGGAAGGAATTAGTCTGATTATACATCAGCTCCCCCTTCTCACTGTTGCTTTCCTTTCTTTAATTATCTGAAATACACTTGGTAAGCGTGAGAAGAATAACAATGGGTGGATTACTCCATGAAATCTCTCTCTCTCTCTCTCTCTCTCTCTTTCTCTCTCTCCCTCTCTCTCTCTCTCTCTCTCTCTCTGTCACTATCTTTCTTTCTTTCTTTCTCTCTCTGTTTCTTTCACTCGCTCTCTCTCTCACCCTTACTTTCTCTCTCTCTCTCCCTTTCTTTCTATCTCTCTCTTTCTCTCTCACTATCTCTCTTTCTTTCTCTCTCTCTCTCTCTCTCTCTCTCTCTTTTTCTCACTTTCTTTCTCTCTCTATCTCCATCTATTTCTCTCTCTCTCTCTCTCTCCCTCTCTTTCTCCCTCTTTCCCTACCCCCCTCTTATTCTGTCTTTCTCTCATTCTCTCCTGTACACTGAGTTGGAAGTAAAGCAGTGTTGTTTATTTGTGTCATTGGTCGATTAATGGATTAATGAATTCATATGTATTCATAAGGTGTCCATTATGTACTGCTCAGCCCTACTTAAATCTCACTGACTGCTGTATTAGAACATCTAATTTACCTTTACTTGTGGGGCCTGTCTACCTTATAGCTTCACCATACAGGTGACAAATCTTCAGTTCACCTTGGCTCAGGTGCTGGAAGTCTCTGCAACTGTATAGGAGGAATGACACTATTCTTGCAAAATATATTAAGCTGTTGTTTTGATAATGCGATCTAAACTCTCCCCCATATATTCAACTGGGTTGAAATATGGTGACAGTAAAGGCCGTAGCATACATGCTTTGCATAGTTGTCATTATTTTTACACTTCATTTTACAGATCAAACAAATCTATAACCCCTCAAACCCTGTGAATATGTGTTTTTTGTTATCCTAGAAGGCTAAAGGGACCCTTCCCATCATGATAGAAATGTTTTGTCGTAGGGTAAAGTCAGAATCAATTTTATATCGATTGGACCTGACTCTTCCCTCTAAAGGCACAAGTGGACCCAAACCACGGCAACAAAATGTCCCTTCTAAGTTCTAAATTCTACTGAAACATTTGGCAGATTACCAGTCTTTGTGACTGAAGCTTTATACTCATGTCATAGAATATGGTAGGATGTTAAATGCTTTATTGTATCATATAGCACACCTATCTTTAAGGATATGCGTGCTGTGATATGCCCTCACCAACATGGATTTGCCTTGAATGATCTTAAATCTAAATGTTAAATGTGATAAATATATCTCTCACTATAAATGTGAAACTCCACAGTTAGCTGAGGCTCGGTGACACCTTTCCAACGACTCCTCGAAAACTGTTATTAGCTGAAAACCATTCACTTCGGACAAAAATAATGGGACACCGGGGCAAGGTGAAGGGTCTTCAAGGGTTATTATGGCAAACGAGGGGTCGCTGGAAAGAGAGCGAGATATAAATAAATAATTCCATAAAATGAACATTGTTTAAGAGTTATGACTCACAACAACCAAATCTGGCTCAAGGGTACCTCAGTGGTGCCACTAGCAGTTTTTTGGGATTCAAACCCATGACTTTCTGATAGCAGGGTGAACACCCTTACCACTTGGCCACCATCTGCCCCTGGGCCACATGTGGAATGAGCATTTCAGGCGTAGCAGTGTTTTGCTTTGTACATGTCATTGTTGCTGTTTGGATGAGAGGGGTTACGTCTATCCAAGAGCTGGTCTGTTGTCAGAAACTGATCAGTAAGAAGGATCTACAGGACAGCTAATGAAACACAAAAGATGTACCTCAGAAAGGTAGGTTTGCAAGGTAGGTGCTACTAAAGTTGCCAATGATAGCTATTTATATAACATTATAGGCCTGACTCTAGCCGTGGATGCTTGTGAAAATCTCAATCGGTACCTTTAGGTATGTTAGACCAGGATTGCAAGCTAATAGACCTCCAGATAGATTTCTGGATTTACAGTAGATCTACCAGAAGTAACAATTACTGCTCTAAAGCGGTAAATGCTCTAAAGAGAATTTTATAGGTTTTTCTGTCAAACTACTCTTTACTGAACACATTGATTTTCCCTGATAAGTGTGGCAGACTTATATCTCAGTGAGTCTGGAAAAACACATGGCAAATCACAGGGTTGGCAAAACATGGGGCTCGTCTGTCATCTGATTAGTGGCCCAGGAGTGGAAATATAAATAGCACTGACACAGTGGCAGGACAATTTAGTTTCCGGTGAGAGAAAAGCGAGACTGATTGATTCAATTTAATCTACCTCAGCCAGGGCTGTGCTACATGACAAATAGTCAGTCATCTTCTGCTATTGTATGTGCCCTGCCTCAGACTTGGTTTGTAGGTTCTTGAAAGCAATACGTTTTCTTGTTCAAAAATTAGTGATAGTCTTTGGATCCGATGCTCAGGTTTCTGTTCCTGTTATACCTAGCTCGTGCTTCCTTTGTGTGTCAAGGTCCCCTATGCTGTGTAAGTCTGCCTCTCACAATGTCCATGACACTTTTGCCTACTGTTATGGGTATGTCCTTTGTCTGCTCCCCTGGACTTTGAGTGTTTGCTATGTGCAAGCCTCTCTCATCAGCAGTGTGCGGTCCAGCCCCTCTGTGAGCCCCTTGCTTGGAGGCTAGTGATTTTCCTACATTGTAGATATCTGATCTTGTTACCCCTCGCTGCACAAGCTAGTGCTCCATCTCTGTGTACCCTTCAGTGTTTGCCACCTGTTTCCTTTTTTTTCCCAATAAAATCAGCTCCTGTATTTGTGTCCCATTTTTTATCTAACTCAGTATTTCCTAACCCTGATTCAGGAGGCTCTCCTGCCTTTCTCATATTAGCAGTTCCCCTGCTCTAATACACCCACTTCAATCCAAGAAAGGCTCATTAGTGAGGTTATTGGTTACATTAGGTGTTTTGGGAGCATGGAAAACACTAAAATGTGCAGGGCAGGGACACTGCTAGGACCAAGACTGGCAAACACTTACTTGATTTCAAGCATATTGAAGATATTAGTTCATTAATTTATTTCAGTGTGTGTTCAGGTACTGAAAATCACCATGTGAGCATGACAACACCACTTTTCATCTGATCGGTTGCTATTTAGAACATCCAGAAGGAGACATCAGAGACAGCAGGGTTTGTATTGGTGAGTTGATGTGTCAGTTAAATGTATTATATAGGAATCATATTATACATTGTCATAAAATATTTTTTATGTAAATTATCAAAAAAAAGGTGCTGCATGCTCTATATTTCAGTCCTCCAAACTTGAAAAACCTTTCCACTTCCTTACCAACCTGCTATTTAAAAAAAATAAGCTATGAACACAAAAAATACAATTGCAGATTAGAATTTATAGTGTCTAATAACTCAATAAACCTGAAATACTGAACAAATCACTGAATGCTTAATAATTACCTCAGTGTCTAATTTATACATACATACATACTTTTAAGTAAAAAATATTATATTTATTCATATTTCAAGTGTTTTAAAACTTTTGATGTAGTCCCACATAACACCAAAAGCACCAGACGGGAGCCAATCCTGCCTTCTGCATCCATCTATGCTGCTGAGTAGGGCATGAACGACTTCCATCAACAAAGTCGAAGTTGAGTCGACTAGTCGTTTAATGACGTCATCACACACATGCAGCGGAGTGTCCAACATTGAGCAACTTTTATTAAAGTTCTCTGTAACATTAACAGTCAACATGACAATTAAACACAACAAAACAAAACAAAGGAAAATGCATTGAATTTTCGGGTAAATTTAAGTGTACAACAGAAAGTGGGGGTAGCTTAAGCTGCAGCAGCCACTCAGCGTCCTTTGGACTGCAGGAGTCTCTGCAGTGCTAGCGTTAGCCATGTTAGCTAGCAATGCCGTTTCAGATGCCGTGCAGAACACTGGTACTTTTACTGAACTTTAACATGGACTTGTGAGGTGTGTGTGTCTTCTCTGCTGCAAGTCTGTCGTCTTGTTGTGGTCTTGTATTTAGATTCACCTCGCACCAACCTCACCACCCTTTTTATGAAGGGACTAAATGGTGAAGTCAAGGAAGATGTGTTAGCATAAGCCAATCAAAGAGATTGCATTGTGTACACACGCACGTGCACAGAGAGAGGAAAAAACACGTGACTTGCCAACTTCTCTCAGGGAGCGTCAACTTGTGCTTCTGAAGTCAACTAGTCGATTTTTCTGGTAAAGCCCTACTGCTGAGTACTCAAACCTTGAGACAAGCTACTTCTGTTTCATCTGTCTGGCTCAGATAAAGAGAAATATGTAACTTCTACATTCTACAATAACATTAGACTATATCCTGCACTGCCTACTTGTTTCCAGGCAACAGAGAGATGTATGGAAGAATTTTTGAGCCTGAGTGTATGGCAGCATTGCTGTGCATCTGATGAGACTAAAAATCTTATCAGACATTCTGTGACTGTAAACGAGCTCTTATGAGAGCATATGCAAAATAAGCCAAAGCCCAAAGACATCAAGCCAGGGGTGACCAGAGAAATAAAAAGATCATTATCTTCTTATCTTCAAACCACCAGTACGGCCAGACTAAGTATATCTGATACCCGGAAAGGTCAGTGTAGGCATGGCTTTTCCGTCTAAAACCCAAGGCACACTGCTGTGTAGTGGAGTTCCTCTGGTCTAAAAGGTTAACAAGGAGTCCGTCTACATGCTAGGCTACTCTTGGCAAAGTGAGGACATGAAGCCCAGGCTCACAGTCCCACAACATCAGAAATGACATGATGAGCTCACAGTTGTCATATTAGCCAAGGCCAACTCTTTTTACAACGCTTTTTTCAGTCCAGGATGGACTAATGACAGCTGGGAAGGACCATGCAACACTGGGGCTTTCATTGATCTAACTACAATAGATATGTGATACACTCACACACACACACGCGCACACACACACACACACACGCACACACACACACACACACACACACACACACACACACACACATCCACACACACGTATCTGGATTATATTTATAAACTTACTCATAAACCTTCTTACTGTCTGAAGATGAAGAACTAGGATCTAGTACTTGTGATCTAGTGGTTTTGCATTACACTTTATATGTTAATCATCATATGACATGAAATTACATTTTGTGTTTTCACAAAAATCACTTGTGTGTAATCACTTAATTATCTAGCTGTTCTGGAGCTGAAGTGTGTGCAGTGTAGGGGGTACTCCAACACTGGTTTGTGAACCACTGCTTTATAACATGTGAGAAAATCAGTCAAATGTAAAGTTGTTTGCAACATATTGCTTTATAATGAGCTGTAAGACTGATTTTGAAATATTATCGAGACTAAATGTGCTCTGGACAGAGAAGAATGATTTGTAAGGTGCAGGATTTAGGTGAGCATATGGGCAGGAAAGGTTCTGGCTGCTTATTCAGCTCCACATCAGTATGCCTCATCACACACTACAGACAAGGCTTCTTTACCCACCCAGGAGCCTGGAGAAAACAGATCAATCACCACAAAACCATGACGCAGCTCTCCTATTAATTTTTATCAGCCGCCATGTTTCTGAGACATGATTTACAAAATGATCATCAAATAAGGTTGCAGAGCATGAAAACGATTTCCTTTTCATCTCAACATTTGCTCAAACACGTACTGATAATAAGTCTGGGAGCTAGCAAATTGATCCCTCTTCTATGCACTGCATTCATAAGAACACAGTGTGCAAGGGGAATCACTGCAATGTGGGAAGGTTGAATGGTGCTTCTAACGGCGCTCAGGGCATATATTAGATAATTTCTTTAGAGACAGCTTATACCCCTACCCCATTCCTCTCTGTTACAAGGTTGAGTATGTCTGACTGGACTGAAAACGAGGATCCTGCAATTATTTTTTTCAGTGACTGTTCATTAGACTGCTCAGAGCGGTAAGGTCATGTCCAATAGAAAGTAGCCTCAGTGGGAATATCTGAAGAAACACAGTTATTTTATTCTGCTCATCTATTCAGCTCCTTTACATGGAGTACAAAGCAGAGATTCATGATGGTCTCTCAGAAGAGTTGGGCAGATGTAAGATTAAATTCTCTCCCGTAATGGACTGCAGAGATGCAGATAAGCAGCAATAAAGAGAAGTCTGCAAGCTTTTGTTTGCATATGCTTCTTAGATTCCTCCCGTCCTGCGTGAATAGTGGCCTATAGGGTCATTGTACCATCTGCCCCTGCCATCAATATCTTGGTACACTGGAAATCAGTGGCTTACCCCCTGATCAGTGCTTTTGTTGTGTTTTTAAAGGTCTGGATTGTAAATAATCTTACATTTAATTCTAAGTGTTCATGTTGTACTGTGTGAAATCAAAATACTCAATCAATACTGCATTGTTACAAGAAACTCTACCAGCAAATGGATCAGTTATAATATATAAAGGAGAATGAACATAATATCCCTTCACATTATCAAGCATGTATGTCACAGCAAGCAGTTTAAGCTTTATTCAACTCAAACAAATAATTTTTAAAATAATTTTTAATTAAGACATTTGACAGTGAAACAAAATGAAATCATATTTGAAGTTACGAGTTTTCTACATTTAATGCAACATTTAAATCCACACAGACATAGTTGCCTCTTTAATGCTAGGTCTACCCCATAGCAACCTAAAGGCAACAACGCTCTTGTCTGTAGCCTCAGATGACAGGAAGACAAGAAAGTAGACACATATAAAATGTTTCTTTTTTAAGTAGACATTCTAAAATAACGTTGATCCTTGAAGACTGGACATAAATGTAAGTTAATTTAATTAGCTTGTTTATATAAGTGATCCAAGTTTTAAAAATGCAAATTGTGTTTGCTTCCAGTCTAGGGGAACTCCTAGACTGCACAGTTGTTCCCTCACACAGATTCAACAGCTGATTCAATTCATCAGCTCATTATCCCCTTATTAATGAGCTGAAACAGGTGCTCCAGAGCACGGGAAACACAGTTTTGCTAAATGCTGGTCCTCTGCAACTGTAAGAAGTGCTGCTAAACAAGGGTCAGTTTGTCTGACTGGGTCAGCCTGATCTGCTTCTCATGATGTTCAATGTAACACACATGTAACACATGCGTAAAGTATATCCTGATGTTCACTGAATTTTCAACTCAATGATTTTTAAGCCACTTCACTCCTCAGATGTGATGTACTTCATGAGTTGCTTTCCCATCCCAAAATGGGTCAGAAAAACCCTGTTCCTGCCCAAAAGCTTCCCTTATTATGTCATGCTTATTGTCCCTGATGATTGACTGTCCAGTTAGAAAGATTCATTTGTAGACCATACATTGGGGCTGGGAATGAATTCTTTATTTTTAAGAATGTAGCTGAATGTATGTTTTTTTCAATACCAGTCAATATCAATTAAAATAGCTATTCAGTTCTCCCCATCACCATGATGCTACAAATCGTAAAGGATGAAGGCTAGAATCCTACACACTGAAATTAAACAGCCTAGCATGCTTGAAAGTGAAGGTGATCATTCGGTCATACGTGAACACACCACTGCACACAGTGTGAACAGCACGAAATTCAACCTCTGCATTTAACCCAAATTCACCAAGTGAAGCAGGGGGCAGTCATGAACACGGTGCCCGGGGAGCAGTGTTCGGGACGGTACCTTGCTCAGGGTACCTCAGAGGTGCCTAGCGGTTTTGGGAATCGAACCTGGACTTTCTGATCACAGGGTGAATGCCCTAACCACTAGGCCACCAGCTGCCCAGCTGCTTGAAGAAGAACTGCCTGTTCTGTGAGGTAAAATGTTTCTTCATTGTACAAATTGTGTAAAGGGAAGATTATCCTACCCACCCAGAGAGAGCAATTATGTCAATTATGACATCCTGGACTCCTGGCCACAGATGGGTGTAGCATAATTTGGGATCAAACTTTTCATCTCCCAATCATTTAACAATCGTAACACATAATCCATACTAGTAATGATTTTTTCCGGCACCCCATTACTATTCTATTATAGACTCCCCAGTGTATTAAATCTCTAAGAAGGATAAATTATTAACACCTATGCTAGCAAATTGAGGAGACCAACTCAAACATTTTTTCTGCATAAAATTAGAAAATTGATTAACTGGGTCATACATTCAAACAAATGTCTCAGGTTGTAACTGAAAATAAAAAAGAAAGCTGGATTTTACTTTCCTTCTTGTCATGATCATCATAAACGAACATACATGTAGCTTGTGGACTATTCCAGATATTCCATGAAAATGTATAGGATGCCTCATGATAAAGCATTTTCATAGCATAACCTGTTAAAAAGGTTCACACATTAATGCAAATGAATACAATTTCTCTATTTACATTTCTGTCAAGTGTAGTTATAGTGACCTGGGACTAAAAAGTAGTTTCTGAAGTCTGTAATTAGGTTTTTATGAATGTTATTTATGTGAAGTATGCACAGACTGTGTTTCGAATATTTTTATCTTTACTAACATATTTGTAAGTGTAAACCCATTGGGATCGCCCTTTTATATACTTTTATTCAGCTAAATTAAAGATAATTTTTTTAAAAAAGTATGAAAGTGGACTTGCGTAAGGCCCACAGAAAAGCCAGACGAATTTAGCCTGTTTTCACCGAACATGGCGTTGTTTCTCTTTTTTTCCTGTTTTGGCTTAGCTGGACGGAGGAATTCTCCAGGGTGCTGAAGTGGGCTTCCTTCCCCCCCCCCCCGGCGCGGCGCGAGGGGGTGGGTGAAGAGAGAGAGGGACACTTGGGGCATTTGGGCGTGGCTTGCCTCTACGGACCACGCCCACCACACCTGATTGGGGGTCGGTGCCCGGAACGTCACGTGCCGAAGCCCCCCAGCACTTTGGTCCCGCTGAATTACAGATCGAAAGGCTGCAAACATGCAGATTGAGCTGACCCCTGCAAAACCACGGCCGCTCCCGAAGAGAAGATGAATCCCGAGGAGTGCTGATAGAGCCTTCTTGTGGTTCGGGGTTGGGTGTGTGTGTATGTGTGTGCGCGCGCGCGTGTGTTCTTTCTTCTTCTTCGGAATCCACTCCACCGCACGGAACCACCAGCGTATGCACGATGGTGGGATGCTTGAAATACGGGACGGCGCTCGCGCTCGCGCTGCTGCACGCCTGGCTCCTGAGCACCGGAGCCACCGAGGAGGGCATCTACACACACCACCTTCTGGTCCAGTTGCATGAGGGGGGCGACGAAAACGCCCATCAACTTGCAGCGGACTATGGTTTTCAGAGTGCCAGGAAGGTAAGCATGAAATACTGGGACACCCCCACAAACGCCAAACCTACAGCACAAACAGATCTGAGGTCAGGTTAATGTTGATTTATATGAATAGTAAACAGTATTGATCCATTTATTGTGTCTCATGTGACTGTTTAAATATCATTCACTTTTATTTTGTTTAAGCAACACTACGTATTATGGGGTTTTGAGAGTGCACATTATCATGCTTTCCAAAGTCCTGGCAGTTTAAGTATCATCATGATATTCAGTATGATCTAATGTTTCAATGTGACAAGTGTGATGATGGTTTAATCTGCTTAGTATAGAGTTGATGAAAGGGGCCTAGATCCGACCTCACAGTCTTGCTGTTTACCTCCAGTCTTCAGGGTTTATTATCTGTCTTGTTGAAATGAGATTTATAAACCCTGGCCAATATATAAAACCTCCCAAACCTATTCTGGGCATAACTGTTCAGAATAAAGCACCGAAGTTTAGAAACTGATGTACATTCTTCGATTAAATTGGGTGCTTTTGAGAGTGGGCAGTTAAAGTTTATGAACCAAGATCTAATGAATTGTCCTTTCATTACTGGAAGTGCCATAAAATAGCTACAGAACTGTATAATAAGGTTATTAACCTCTCAAAATAGAACAACACTAGGCCACTGTCTAAAAAAACAGTAAATACATGTGTAACAAAGCAAAAGTATAGATCAGACGTGAGAAAGAAATATAGATCAGATATGAGACAGAAATATAGACACAAATCTAAATCAGATTGGAGACAGAAATATAGACAGAAATATAGATCAGATGTGAGATGAGACCAAAGAGAAGCTCAATAACTGAAAAGCTGGCCGCTGCTTAATAGAATTGGCACAGATTTTCTTTCCGCACTGAAGAAACCTGTTTTTGTTTTTTTGAAAACCTTTGTCGCGGCTGCTTGGGCAGTTGAAGGATCAGGAAGGTTTCTGTATGAGGTCGCAGTGTCAGGACGGTTTTGCACAGAAGTATGGGCTCTGTTTTATTCCTTTAAACCTAGCAATGATTAAATCTTTATGCTCCAATGAACCAATGGGGAATCTGAAAGCTGTCAAGAAATTAGGGAATAAAGGATATGCTTTAAAATCAAAAAATCATTGTAATCTATGTTCAAAATTGGAGTGGACAGCTAGTGTATTGTTTTTGATAGTGTATTACATAGAAAAGAGCTTTTTTTACATGCGAATGATACATTTAGATATGAAGAGTGCACAGGATTTACATTTTTTTCACCCTGATCCCTGCTGTCCATGCTTTGAATTCGGCAGAAGACTTCCTGAAGATAGGAAATGCTTCCAACCAGTGAGATTGTTGAAGAATGAATTCCATTTTGAAATATTGCCCTTGTCTGATATCACAAGACTTGATTTGCTCTTTGTAAAAAAGAAACATTTATTAGTGAACACGGGGCATTATTGGTCTGACAGATTAGAGCTGTCAAATGTCAGAGTCTGAGATGCGTCTGCGTGCGGCGGGCTGTTGCTGCACTCGTCGATGTGGAACATGGGATTACATGTGTGGCATTTGAAATTTCACCCACCTTCATACAACGCTTCCAGTTCAGAAGATCTCACAGAGTTACTAAATGCTAGACTGTATCATTGGGTCTAGAAGTGTCATGACACTAGAATTTTTTTAACTGTGATACCTGTAACAAATGTAGTATTATAACACATAACACCATCACACTTTCCCCCTGATATCCACTGCAATTCAGTCAAGTTCTCCCATGAGCTTGGGCTCTCAACCACCCACCACATCTTTCTGAACTGCCTGTAC
The DNA here is from genome assembly GCA_037974465.1 of Brachypetersius altus. Classification (NCBI taxonomy): domain Eukaryota; kingdom Metazoa; phylum Chordata; class Actinopteri; order Characiformes; family Alestidae; genus Brachypetersius; species Brachypetersius altus. The sequence continues at coordinate 7,671,877 of JBBPDB010000146.1, forward strand.
TACAAAGTTATTAGACAGCTTAATGCGCTTGAAAAACACCAACCAGCAATTTTCTTACCTCAGTGGCTACTACTGTACCTACAGGATAGAGGAGAGGGAAGACCATTCTACCCACAAAGCTGGTTGTACCTTCTTGGACCCCTCACCACAGATGGCTGCAGAAACACCAAGACTTTAACATCAAAAAGATCAAATATTAACATCAAATATTAAATAAACCATACATTACAATTAATAACCAAGTAATTTAAGATTTCATTCAACTTGTTTTGCACTGAAAATTAGCAATGAGACAAGAACACACTATAACCAATATCCTAACACTATATAGAATGTTTTATAGGGGAAAGGGGGCATGCAGGGTAAAATGTTAAACAGATTCAATCTGATCATGCCCTTGTAAATTCGTATTGTACCACAAATCAACTTTTTTATCACATATCAAGGAACCCCTGAATTGTGTGTATAGGTCACAGAATCCACATCTACATTATCTTGTTTCCCTTTTTCACACCAGAAGCACCATTTTGAAGAGTATAATTAACTCGCAGTAGACTTATTGATGCGTTTGGTTGTAATGCAGAAAACAATGAGAAAAGCTCACACCTTCTCGTGCAAATTGTTTTTCTGTGCATGTTCATCCAGAATTGTTTATAAATGTAATTCCATTTAAAATATATTTCACTTTAATTGTGCTGGTTTACTTTGTGTTAAAGAAAACAGAATTAGCCACATATGTCTCTTTTCTTGGATAATATTTCATGATGTGTATATTTCTGTGTATTTAGGTTGGCAGAGTATTCTGGTCTGAAAAACATAGAACTATATCTCATTCATTTTATTTTGCCTCAATTAGCGTGTTTTGGAGCAATGATTCTTGTGGCGATTTCAGCTGAATTGTTCACAAATGGTTCCAACTACATGGAACCAATAGTGCAATTTGAATTGCATTGAAGCATAATGTAGTGTCAAATTTGTTACCATACCACAGGATGGAGGTAGCACCGCATTTCTGATACATCGTGCCGCGCTGCTCTCGGCCTTCTGGGCGTACTGTATCTGACAGAAATTATGCAACGTCCCTCCTCGTTTGCACTGAATGGACTTGTTTCATTAAACACTGTGTGAACTCTGCGATTTGCCTTTAATTACTTTGCCTGACTCCTGTGTGCAGTGTAATGTGGGATGTGTTGCATCCACATCATGTTTCATGCTGATCCATCTTAAAACCAGGTCTCTTGACTTAAGCATTCATCCCTTTGCGTTGTCAGGCATTTTATCTGGCAGTCATCATCTAAATGAATAGTCTCGCTGTAGTTTTGAATAATGCACTAACCCATGTAACATATACAACACCCAGGCCCCTTCTTATCCATAGTGATAAGACAGAGAGCATGCAGATATCACAGTCTGGACAGTGACCCTGACTAAACCTTTAATAAAACATGGCCAAAACTCTGCATTAATTGAATGCTGCTCATGGTGGAGTGGCCATGAGGCTTGATGCATTTTTCTAACAGCCTTATATGGTCTGTGTCTTTTCTTCAAGCTCCCCTTTGGCGAGAGGCTTTTTCATTTCTACCCACGGGACACTCCCAAGACCAGGAGGAAACGCAGCCTTCGAAATCTAGAGAAGGACCGGCGGGTAAGCCTACCAGCTCAGTGTGTGGTTCCCATAGAAACCGGCCTGATTCCAGGCCCTGGAAAACAATGGTTAATAGGGGTGGGTGATGTGGCCTAAAAATGAGATTACTATGTTTTCAAAGGTCTCAGTAATAAGACTGATCATAACACACTGTGCATAACACCATGAAAACAAGGATGTAGATATTTAATATTGTTATTTAATATACTTCCATGATGTATATACGCATGATCTAATTTACACACATAATGTACTTTCAAACATGATGTGCTTTACTTATGTTATACTTTAAAGCTTTGAGGTGTTTACAGTAAGAAGGCATTTGATTTTTGCAGCATTGTTTTGTCTCTTTCCTCTTGGCAATCTGTTCTCAACTTGTTCACAGCATGTTACATACCGACCCTTGTTGTGAATTTTCTGAAGGAGCATGTGGGGAACACTGAATCAAAATTGTGTTTTAACTCTAAAAAAGTGACGTTGTCAGTTCATATAACAGAATTAAAAATTTAAAAAGGTGAAACAGATTGTTTGTTACCTTATTAGAAGTTCACCTCAAATAATTAAAACAGCTCAGAAATGTTTTTAAAATGAAAAAATCAAGCTGCACTGTGTATATCCAGAGAAATGTTGTTGTTTAACAGTTGATCCTGGATTTTAATGTATTCCTAACTGATAACTGATAAGACTACAGTAAAGGCAGTCTACAGGAAAGTCTCTACAAAGAATATTTTTGATTACTTACTAAAACTAGTTTTGTGAAAATAGCAAATATTTCCTTTACTGTTTCCATGGAAATAATGAATTCTGCTGATTCCGCTGCCAGCTTATATAGGGGTTCATGGGTGCAGGTTTATTCAAATTGCTACTTCAGGTGCATTGATGGTCTTTAGGTTGTGTGAAACATCTCGTCGTACGCACATACACATGAGGTTTATGCAGCTGCACAATGAGAATTCTGGTCAGGATTTTTGAAGTGCATTATTAATCTTCAAATTTGAACACATTTGAGGAGGTTTTGTAAAGACAGGGTTTGTAGGGAGCTAAGCTTGAAAAAAAGTGGGGCTAATCATGAACAAACCCATTTTCTTTAAACTTTTGAACAGAAAATAATATTTTATGCTTTCTTTAGATAATTTGAAAATTAAGATCATTTAGCCCTGATCTATACTGCCGTATTGCACTAATGTCATTTTATGTACGGTATGTATCTACCTTATATATATATATATTCGCGGGGGTTATGTTCCAAGAACACACGCGTATAGTGAAAAACTGCGTTGTTGAGTTTTGGTTTTTAAAAATGCCTAAAAATTACTACTTTTGTAGTGTACACCCTAAATATGCCCCAAATATGCTCCTAGAAAACTTTAATTTAATTGAAAACTCAGTTTAATACATTAGCCTTAATGAAAATAGGAAGGTAAGCCCATACAGACTGTTCTGTAATTCATGCATGGGTATTTTCTTTGGTATAAACATATAAATAAAGTAATACATTTGTGTAATTTTTAGTACTAAAAATACAGTAAATGAAGGGGTAATCTTTTTTTTAGTTCAGTAATTTACTGTTCATTAAACGTAGTTCAGCAGACATTGGACGGCGACTGAGCTCAACAGCCTTTTAAAATTTAATTTACAGTAATAAAACTACTGGGCTTCAAAAAATCAAAAAGCAAGAGAAACACTCAAGATGAGTCAGAGGCGGACTGGCAATCTGTGTGTTTTTGAAAAAATAAAACAAAAAACGGATGTTCGATAAACTCCAGGCTGTTTTTAGTCCCAGTCCACCCCTGCTCTGAGTACAGCATATCTAACCAGCCCAAAAGCGTTTTCTTTGTGTCCTCACGACAGTAAAAAAATGTTTATACAGTTATATTTTATATGGAAATGTAGCTGAATTAACATTCATATTTATGTTACAACATTAGTAAATTATATTTTTCTTAATAATTTTGTACTAAAATGCATGAAGAATCATATATTGCAATGGAAAAAGCAAAAGAAGTGTGGATATCTGCAGGTTCCACTAATTTTCTGGTGTTTTCGTAACAATTATTAGTGTGATTCTAAGAAAAAATGACTGAATCCAAAACATGAAACATTTCATTTTAAACTCTCTTAAGCTTCATACATTACCCTCTGGGTGGCATCTTTCATTTCACAAAATGAAAACAGGAGAACAGGAAGGCTGCAGCCAATAACTCAAGATTCAAGATTCAAGATGCAAACAGATAAATAAAAAACTCCAAAAGGTCCAAAAGGTGTCTGAATGTGGCTGCGTCTCCTCCTACACTGATTTATATTTAGCTAAATTTAGATTTCGATGACTTTTTATGTTACAAAATTCCTGTTTTTTATTCTTAATAATTTAGAAATAAAATGCTAAAAAAAATATCCCTACAAAAAATACACAAAAAAATGTGCAGAATATTTGCAGGTTCCGCGTTAGTGCGGGGGTTTCAACGAAAAATTATTGGTTCGGTTCTCATAAAAAATCTGCGTGTGACTGGATCCGTGAGTCCTGATCTGCGTAAAACTTAGGGATTACTGTGTGTGTGTGTGTGTGTGTGTGTGTGTGTGTATATATATATATATATTAGTGGTGGGCCGTTATCGGCGTTAACGTGCTGCGCTAGCGTGAGACTCTTATCGGGCGATAAAAAAAATATCGCCGTTAATCTGTCCACAAAATTGGGTTGGGAGCTGGGTCTATACTACGCAAGCTATGATGACTTTCACCTTGATATTTTAGCGCGGATGTATACCTA
>JBBPDB010000146.1:7680331-7702831 GCA_037974465.1 Brachypetersius altus
TGCGTCACAGCGCGCAGCGGTCAAAGTTCAACAAATTTCAACTTTGACCGCGGTGCGCGCACAAGGCCGCCGAGAGGTGCGCGGCAGCGCGCGGCGCCGCGTTTGCGCCGCGCTTGCACCGAGCTCGGCGCAGCGCGTTTGCGAGCCATAGAAAACAATGGGTTTCAGAGCAAAGCGCAGCGCCTGCCGCGTTCGGTCTGAAAGCCCCATTAGACGTTTTTCGGGTGTTCGTGGTGCCAGGTGAGCGTTTTTCTGCTCATTGGAGCAGATAGAAGCTTCCACATGGGTACTCAGCCCCGACACTCAGTTGGCTGCGTGTTTGTGTATCGTGAAAAAACTTTCACCTTCTTGGTATCAATTTCTGCCGAAATCCCAACAAATGCAAAGAAAACGCTGCTATTGTGTTTACATTCGGTTCTGTTGACGTCCAGGAGTAGCAAATATGTCCCATGATTCAAGTTTTCTGGGAACCGCGACAGATCAAGTCAAAGTCAAAGTCAAAGTCAACTTTATTGTCAAATGTGCAATACGTACCAGACATGCAGAGAATTGAAATTACGTTACTCTCAAACCCCAGGTGCATACATGTAACATTAAATACAAAAGGTGCAATTTGATATTTGTTGAGTGGCATGTTTGTGCTTTTGTACCAGTTGCAGCAGACAATCAAAAGTAGATCCTGACACGTGAGAGTAGTTAAAGAACTTGAAATCTTCGCATGTCTTCCAAAAGCACAAAAACGTCTCTTTGAGGGTGAACCCAATATGTTTGTTCCTCTCCTGCCTACGGTGCCGGTAGAGGAGGATTTTTAAAACAATAATGTCGATTGTAAATTTTAACAAAGAGTAAACTTTGTTTTCAATGTAGAACTACAACGTTTTGTAAACAATCTGTAGAGAATAATTACTGCCTCCACAGGTGTTTACGTGAAACTACACTTTGGGCTGCAGGCTGACGTTAAACAGCCTCAGACAAACGCCAATGTAACGCCTCACTGAAGTCAATCAAGTGCAGATACAAAACGCAACAAATACCTATATGGCGTTCAAATCGCGTTCATTTATCCAAGATTCAAACGTCCGCGTGGACGTTTATATATTCATTGTCTGTTTTTGTGTGTGTATTACCTTAGTGTCCTACTTTAGCACATACAAAAACAGAAAATGAATAACGTTTTTGATGTTCTAAAGTAGAATATTAAGATAATACTAAGGTACGATGCAGTAGAGTAATGCAGTCATTGCTTTAAACATGAGTTAAATTACACCTAACAAATCAGATTTGGCTGCTGGTTCTGTTGTATAATGTTAAACTGAGTCACTCATAAGGCATTAGGCTGCATTAGACTAAATTACACATTGTTATTGCTGAGGGCTTCACAGACTGACATATTGTGTTAATAAACTTCTAAGCTTTTCAATAATGGATCAAATGGGAAAATGGTAAACTATAAAACTTCTGTTTCTTACAGTGATTTAGCTGCAATCCCTGGTGCGATCCCATTTTCAAACATTTGCTGGACGTCCCTCTTGCGGTGTTGATCAAAAACCTCAGTTCTGGTTCTGAACACTAGCATCCCATTTAGTGTAATTTTTCATTGGAACTTGTATATATTGAAAAATGACTTGCAAATATGCACACAACCGTTCTAGGTGGTTGAAAAGATAGATTTCTTTCTTTTCATTTCCACAGATGACACATTTGGGTCATGTATGCAATCAGATCTGCAGCTAATGAAGGGTTTTTTGCGTGCTTGGTGAAATGGGAGCAGACTTCTCCCTGGCAATTAAGAAATACTGCCGTTCTTCCCTCACAAATGTTGTTCCGCTGAGATTTATGGATGCCGCAAAGCAGAGACTGAATAAATATCTCTGCATTTTTATCCCTTCCTGCGGTGAACACGCTTTTTATGGAAGGAAGCAGACAGCCACACAGTTGCCATGCTATGAGGCTGGCAGCCTCGTCTGCACTGAGGGACCCTGATTCCAGGCTGGAGTGTGAGAGTGCAGTGTGTGGGCTCCGGGTCTGGCCGTGCCTTTGAACACAGATGAGTCTTAACCCAAAAATAACCTTTGCTTATCTGCGGCGGTGGGTGATGCCAGCACATGCTCCACTGGGCTGATGTCTCCAGCCGAGCTGGGCTGAAACAGTCATTTACTGCATCCTCCCCTCTGCTTCCATTCCTTTCCCCTCCTCCCCCTCCTCTTCACTCCTCTCCTCTCACTGCTACTGTTTTATTTAGTGCCAGTTCCACCCAGAAGCTCCTCTCCGCTCCGTCTGAATTATCACAACACATGCAGGCGCCTGTGTAGCAGCATTCACAATTTACCAGCAACACCCTCAGAGCCAGAAAAAATTAAAAAAAAAAAAAAGAACACCATGTTCTCCCCTCGCAAACCCCCACCCCACTCTACCCCTGGACATTAGTGGTAGTGGAAGATGAGACTGTGGTGGGGGGAAAAAACATCCTGAATAAATTTACTGTCTAATGTCTGATGAAGAGAGAATTTGTGCAATCGTTTGAAGTTTTTTGTTTTTTTTGACAGGGGACTGCGTTTAATTCATCGCTTGATAATCGAACTATTAGACAGCAGCCAGATGGAGGTTTGCCAGAGCCTCCCTCTATCTCTCGATCTCGCATGCTCTCTCTCGCGCTCTCTCTCTTTTTCTGCCAGACACACAGCAGGGAACAGAAGAAATCCCAGGCTGTTGTTGTTCAGTTCGGCGCAGCTTTATGTATATCTTTCAAAGTACAGCTATCTTCCATCAAGTTGCCATGGCAATGACATGGTGTCATTCAAACACAACATCTATGTTATAAACCTTTTTTTTTTCTCTTTTTGCTACAAAGAGCACTGGAGCGCTGAGCATCAGAAATAGCGATGTTTTGGCTAAAACACATGACAGTGTTTATGGTGGCACAGTACTTTTGTGCAAAAACGTTAAGGACACTTAAAAGAGCAGGTCAGAAAGGTAAAGGGAAAAAGTGACGTAACAGTGATGTTGGATTGTGGAGGGTGTCACGTATCTTGCTGATACAGAAACATGTTTACATGCACACTAATAGTGCAGTCATCATCTGATATTGGTAGTTCATGTATAAATAGTACACTGTATGTGTAAAGCTGCTACTGGATTTCAAACAATCTGGATTTAAGCCATGGGCAGCATTGTGGCAAGAAGGTGCTGGCCGAGGGACGCTAAAGGTCCTTTCTGAGTGGAGGCTCTTCCCCTGCCTTTCACTCTACTGGGACTACTGCAGGACCCCCGCATTAAGGATAAGTGGGTCAGATAACATATGGATGAATTTAAGCCTGGTAATTATTTAGCACATGTATGCTGTCAATCTGGTATGCTGCCATTTTATTTGTGTGTGTGTGTGTGTGTGTGTGTGTGTGTGTGTACAGCACTGCACACAGCACTGAACATGTATAAACATGCACATACTGAGGTGTGTTTGAGGTGTCTCTTTGAAAGGCAACATAACATCAGTGACAGGTTTTTGGGAGGACACAGCTGTGGTGGAGTTTAAGATGGGAAGGATGGAAGAGTTAGACTAACAGCTGGGGACACAAAACTAAAGAGTGAACAAATTAATTACTGATAACTTTTTTAATTAACTTTGAATTAATTATGGGCAAAATGCTAATGTCAGATTATTTTATGTTACTTACAGTTTGAGTTACATGAGTTTCTTTAATAATAACATGCCAGTCTCTTTAGATGGAAGCAGTTGTAGCTTGGTGACGGGAATTGTTAAGAAAATGTTCTATTCTTTTTTTTTTCTTCTTTAATCACCACTTTACTCCTGATATAAGGGTAATAGTGCTGCCAGGCACCCATTACTTCACAGCTCCTGTAATCAGACTTGTGCCATTTGAACACGTCGGTCTGTTATTGTCCCTGCTGGTAGTCTACTTACAGTGAGTTAAAGTGGTATTTGCGCAAGATTAGCAGCTTTTTGGTCAATTCTGACTACTCCAGAGTGAAATATTTTGTAAATCTGCTTTTTTGTGCACCTGCATGAGTCTTCACGAAATTATTCTTGAATTTACTAGCTCTTTTGTGAGCTCAGTGATCAAAACTTATTATGAAATGAGCTCAAGTATACGGCAGGACCGGAGTCAGTTAAACAGGACGGAATTATCACCTATTTTCACCTCCTTGTGATACAAATTACTGCGGAAAATAATAGCAGTTCGCCAACTGTGATCAGGCAATCCTGTAATAATTGTAACAGGCCTAGCCATCACTCAGATCTATATGCATGAGGGAGAGAACCGTGGTTGAACTTTTTCTATGCATGTGGCCCTTTAAGTGCACATTTAGGCTCGCGTGTCAGTCCGATTTTAGCCTGAAACTAACTTTGCGAGAACTTGAACTAACAGCCCACATCACATCTCTGTTAATTAGCTGATTAGTTGGTTTTTATATTATATTATAACCATTTATATTATGCAAGCCAGGTGTAGTCGAGGATCAGGGTTGAGATCCACTGAGGATCTCAGTGCTTGGTGGATTTAGGACATGTTTAAGTGTAGACAGCAAGGACTCGTCAGCTTGTACCACTGGTCTGTGTGTCTGTGTATCTGTCTACTTTACACTGCTATAGTGGTTAGACCCAGACTGGCATTGTCAGTACCTCTCAGATCCATTCTGTGTGCCTAGTTACCTGCTCCAGACGTGTCATTACACTCCGCAATGGCACAGGGATGAGAGGTCCTTTGTCCTTCACTGACTCATCATGATAAATGCCAGCCAGCGTCCTCATCAGCCTGGAGCCATCGACAGCTTCTGTGAATGATCTTTTCAGCTGCAGCCTAATGAATGCTGGTCTCTTCCCACCGTCTCTGTAATGGAGGCTTTGGTTATTGCTAATGTGCATGGCAGAAGGTGAAAGAAGTGGCAAAGTCCTCTCATCAGGAACAGCTGTCCAGAGCCACTGTCCCACGTAAGCTACTGGAACTGATGAGAGAGAGAGAGAGAGAGAGAGGGCGAGAGAACAAATCTGGGGTCGATTCTCTGCTGGGGAGTACCTGAATTTGTTGGCTTTGCTCTTGAGAGGACCATTTGGTGATTGCATTTGCTGAATTGATGAGTCTCTGAGAGATGTTTATGGCTGTTGCATCTGTTTCACTGCATCGTTTCTTTCCGCCTGGCATTTTACTCTTATTGCCTACTGCCACGCTAAAAATACATTTTGAGATAATTGGGGTGTCGGTAGCCCGTATTTAGTTCCCTGGTGTGACGTCTGAGGAAAGCGTGACTTTTAATTAAGAATTTGTTCGCAAATTATTAGCAAAGGAAACAGACAATTACCATTCCAGAGTATTCGATGCTCTTGAGAGATCTGGTTTTATGCCGAACCTTGGGTTACACAGGGAGCGAGTGTTCGCAGACAACAAAATCTTAACAAAGAAAGCACATTGAAAATGATACTAATACCTAAAATAAGTGAAAATGTCTGTTAATGGTGTGAACAATAATTTTCTTTAAGTTAAAGATTCTTCTTAAGCAAAAGTATCTCGATTAGAGCAAGATTTAATGTGCGCTAGATTTTTTGCAGTGTGTGAGTATTATTTTCTCTAAGGGTGTTTTCACACTTTCCTTGATTGATACAGTTCAGTCTTTGTTGACAAGAACAAACACTCCACCGATAAATTATGGTCAACCAGTTCATGTCCAGCAGAAACCTGGTTTAGTTAGTGCCAAATTGCAATGAAGTATTTTTTTTTTTTTCAAAATTTTCCTGCACAAACTTCAACATCAGATAATAATATCAAAGCAGTGCTAACTTTCATCAGGCAGAAATAGCAGGCCGATTGTTTCAATTAAAATTGGTCAACTAGTCATTAAGAAACAGAGAAAGAAAATATTGTTATTAAGCTGTTTGCATAGATAGTTGAGGTGGCATGTTTATAATAGAGTATGTTTGTGTAAACCTGGACAACTTTGCTAGGGATAACACACTAAAAGTAATGCATTCTTTTGTGAAATGCTGAACAATTCTGTAGCTGAACAGGATGTGTTTAAGCACCATGGGTCATGCCTGACACCGTCTTGAAACCTTTATGAAACTTGAGACAAACTTTCCATCCATTCTGAGCAGTGGAGTCAAAGCCCAGAGGCCACTCACTCACTGTGTGAGTGGTCCATTCCTTGACAACAGGTACCGAGGAAATCTGGCTGGTTGGATGGGTACAAGGCGAAGAGACCGCAAGCCATCTGCTTCCCCCTCTGCCGTGCCATCAGAGCTGGAGTTATAGCTGACACCTCCAAAGCTAGGAGGTCATCTTGTCTTTGTTTGCTATACACCTCAAGGGTATCAGTGTAATGCCAGTTGTGTGATGTCCACTCACTGAAAGAAAGAAAACTTCATCACATGGCTGCATATCTAAGGTGAACCCTGCTTTGATTAAATTAGTCGTGTAGTCGTCATGCTGTGTGAACCCTTCAGGAGTTAGAACAGAGCAGGGCTTTGGATTCAAGCAGAGCTGATAACATATTCCAGTTCTGAGGTGTTAAATGTTTATGTTTAACATTATTTACTTAACGTGGCAAATAGCTTTGGTTTTATATTTGATTACATTAATGTTTAAGTTGAAATGAACAAAAAATATTTGAACTGTAACTGTGTAACTGTGTCAAAGGTAACCCTGCTGTTAAAAAGCTCCTTATTTGTTTCAAGTGTTTGCAAACCAATTGTTATATCATTTTGTTCATATAGCAGTACAGTAAACCCCCAGTTTTACGCGGATCTGGGTTTTTTTTGAGAAAGAAATTGATAGTTTTACGTGGAAATATTCGAAACAACTCCGTTTTTTTTTTTTTGCTTTTTTCATGTCAATATGTTGTTTTTTTTTTTTACTCATTTTAGTTCTTCTGGCTCCCCGTGCATGGCCATAGGGCTCTCTCTTACTCTCTCGCTCTCTCTCTCTGTATCTCTCTCTCGCGCACGCGCTCTCTCTGTCTCTCTCTCTCATTCATGACTTTTCCAGAGCAGGCGTCTCTCTCTCTCTCTCTCTCTCTCTCTCTTTTGTAACTTTTCCGGAGCGCGCGTCTCTCTCTCTCTTTCTCTCTCTCTCTCTCTCTCTCTCTTGTTTGTAACTTTTCCAGAGCGCGCCTCTCTCTCTCTCTTCATGCTTCTTCATGATATAGAGTCTCCTTGCCACAGAATGACCACCTCAGGAGATGTCTTGACACATCACTGCTCATTCGTATTTGATTGTACCCACAGTTCAGTCAGGCAAGCACTGTAATGGGTTATGAGAGACCATGTCAAATTCTTTCGAAATACAAAATGTCTCCTTCTCTGCCAAATGTTCCTGCTTAAAGAGGAAACATTTCTGCACCATGGAAATTGTTGATATGTAAACAACATCGTTCAGAGTTGTTTGATGTGAAATACTCTATTCTAGAGATAATTACTGAAGAGTTGCTGCAGAATTGTTCACAACAATATTCGTAGGAATCAGACAAGTCAGACAGGAAGGTGTTACCTAAAAAGTTTATGAACATGCTTCCTGATGTTGGAGATGTTTTACATATATTTATAGTTTTAATATATTCTGAGAAATTTCAAAGGCAAAGTAGTTGTCACATCTCGTGTCCCCATGACAAAACCCAAAACAGTACTTCTGCTGGCTCCTAGCCGAGACCTTACAGTACACCCCCCTCTAGAGCGCCACTCGCGGGGTGCCAACGTATCATCACTCCAGCGGAACAAACAAAACTTGCCGAAATGGCCCAAAACCGGGGAAGATGTTTTTCAATAAAAAAGACAGACTCTACACATAATCAAAACCAAAAAAGGCACAATGGCCTAACAAAAGAACATTTAAGAGACGACACATACGGAGCAGGGGCAGTCGTGAAGGCAAAGGTGAGGGTAATTGTGAGGGATGACCAGAAACAAAGACAAGGAACTTAAATACAATACACACACTGACAAGAACCAACCATAAAGCCCAATTGCTTAACTAATACAGGACAACTTACACAGTGACCCCAGACACAAATATACACCCATAACGTCAAAAAAAAGTCCCCATGACAAAACCCAAAACAGCGACTTCTACTGGCCATTGGCCGAGACCTTACAGTAGTACCTAAAGAAAATGTATATCTCCAGATTTATAATCATTACATGTATGAAAAAAGCTCAGGAAACCTGTGCAGGTTCGCTAGTCCTTTTTATAGTGGACAAAAAGTCTGTTTTATCTTATCACCACTATTGTAAAAAAAATCCAGGTGTTTCTCTACAGTCTTTACTCTTTCTCTGATTAAATTATACAGAAAATTTGAAAATGGTTGGAATTCCATGGTTGATCCATGCAGTATCTAAGAGGGATTGATTGTCTCTAATTGATAATTATTTTTGTAGACTGCCTTTACATTCAGCTCTTCTGAGCATCTTGAAATGTACTGCTGTATTAGTCCTGACCTGCTGTGCTCTCGCTACCATAATTTACGACTACAGATGAGAACCGCCAATATTTTCTTCTTTCAGAACGCAGAGGCCAGCTATGACTTCAGCAGCAATGACCCGTACCCGTACCCCCGCTACACGGATGACTGGTTTAACAGGTAATCAGTAGTCCGTCAGTGGGTTTGGTTTTGTGACTCAAGGCTGTGTGAGGGTTGAATGGGGCTGTGGGAGAGGAGCGAGGATGAGTGTACTGACCCGAGACTGTGTTTCCTGGTGGTGGTTTGTTGAAGGACTGCTTGCTTCTCTGTATTGATTTTCCTTACATGTATCCCCATTAAGTCATCTTTCTCTCAAAGCTCTTGGCCTGGCTGCATTATTACAGAGCGCATGGCCCACACTGACTCCTTATAGCTTGTTATTGTGCTTTCCTTATCAAACCCATTGAAGGTAACAGAACACAATGTTATGGATAAGATTATTTCAAAGCTTCAAAGATATTGCTATAGATATCTCTAGGGGTTCATAGTGTATGTTTTCCCTATGGCTTAAAAATAACACATTTTTGTGCGCCATATGCAAAAGTCTGGACACCTGATCAAGTTACATGCAGGTCACACTTTATTTTGATGGTCCCTTATAGAAATCTGCAGATACTTTAATTGTTAACAGACTATCTGCCCTTGGATTATAAACAGCATTGGGGTTAGGCTTACGAGCAGGATTTGATTAAAAGTACAGTCATATTTAATAGAGGTGTAGTTATATTCTAGTGGTATCTTTCTGTAAATTTAGTGAATAATTTCTATGTAATTGGTGAATTTAACAAATCGGTAAATAATAAAGCATAAAAAATATCAGAGAGGCCACATTTCGAGTTTCAGTTTTTTCCAGTATGTCAGGCTTGGTGGATTTTTACCTATTTTCAGAACCAACATAAACATGAAATTTGACCAGGAGAGCCCAAACTTTTGCTTATGATTGTATAATTATATGTGTTTACTTTCATACATATATAGATTTATATTTGTGGGCAAACCAGAGAAAACAAGACTAAGCTGTAATGTCTTAATCAAGAAAATGATAAAGAGTAAGATAATGATAAAGGGTTAGAAAAGCTTTAGAAAATCTAGATTTTACATTCTGAAATCATTTGAAATGTTTGTGTAAATACATATGAATGTTTTTATAAATAGAGCAGTAGAAATATGGGCTAAAATCCCATTATTTTAACATACTTATTAGTTAACAAAAATGGTTGGATATATGCGGTTTTGTCACAACCCTGGCAATTAAGGATGCCTGATTGTATTGAATTATCTGTATTAAATATAAAAAATATATGTCAAAAAGATATTTAGTATTTATTGCACTCTGGAAGAGCAGTACATAACTCTGGGCTGCTATTCTAATATTGATTTTTATTCATGAACAGAAATATACACAAAAAAATATTATAACACAGTTCCCACATTGCTGCATCCGTACTGACGAATTATATAGTATCATACAAATAGGACATTATAGAAACAACGAAATGTGTGTGTGCAGTGGTAGATGGCAAGCAGGAACAGAGCCAGAGGAGATTGGCATGCTCGCTTCTTTAGCACGCCTGTGCTCAAAGACTCAACCTTAATGAATGCTGGCATCTTATAACACCTTCCATCTCCACTGCCTTAGCTCTGTCCACTGCAGCCCGAAGGAGACAGCTCAAGGACACACAGTCTAACATAAAAAGAGCACAAGCATGACTTCTCCTTTGTCTTCTCCTCTACATATCTGTATGGGAGTGAGACAGAGGAGCTGTGTGTGATGGCAGCAGTAATATCATCAGTGCTGCAGACTTGCAGGCTAATCAGACTGTTATTTATAAATAGAGCAGCTCTGTCTGGCTGAGAGTGATGGGGGTCTGTCACGCTGGGCTTCCTCCATGGTCAGTTTTCGTTCTGTGTGGTTTCCGTATTCTGTCCTGCACCTCGATCTACACTCATACCTATCATGAACTTCAAAATTCATGATAACTGCAACACTCCAGCATTTTTTAATGTAATCTGTATCTGCTGCATGTGTAGCTTGTGATTAATCACCAATGATCATTTCCCTGTACTTAGTACAGAACATAACATCCTCAGACTCATAGAAGCATCTGCCCATTGACTTCTACTGTTTCAAGCCAGCAAGTTTTCCAGTCTTTTCCAGCTACAAAGAAACATGTCAAATTTACTGTATGTGCTAATAGCCTGTACTTTACAGATGCAGCAGAGACTAGAGGGTGCCTTACTGAGCATCCCTTAAAGATGACAGCAGAGAGGAGAATAGATTTCAGATGAATGTGAAATTTTTGTCTCCATTTGACTGTAGTGGAAAGTGATTGTGAAGTGCCTTGAATATTTCCATAGTCCAAAACAGAAATGCACCTCCCATTAGGGGGGTCTAGAAAACACAAAGCAAGAGTCAGTTCTGGTTTGATTCCAGTTTGCATAATAACCCTGCTTGTGTAGTTGTGTGAACCATCAAACTCTTTAGCTTATTGGCAATGGAGAAAGTTACTGTCAGGTGCCAGATATTATCTTTGCCAACGTATTCAAGCCCCTTGATCAATCAATATTTTCATCATGAATAAAAGCCAGTATCACTTAATTCACTGCATGTATTGTAGTAATGGAATTAAAAGTAGGGTCACTCATTGTAAGTTGACACACTTTTGACATCTGCTGAAATTCCCCTCATAGTTTAGCAGCTGTCAATAAAATATATGCTCAGATGAAAAATCCAGATCTCTGTGGCTCCCCCAGTCTCTGTATATGTGAGAGAAAAACGTGTGGTATGGACCACTTAACATTTTGTCAGTCAAGACAAAAGGTATATAGCTTTAAAGTTATGCTTCACATGCGCAGGATGTGATAGTGGGCAGTATCTTAGTCAGCTAGCAAGCGACAAATCAGAATTCTGATAAGCCACAGCTTTAATGTTTGGTTTCATTCATTTTAATCTAAGGTTAAGGTTTTACTGGTGAAAATACACTTACTGGTTTAAACAATATGATGCCTTTGCACTGTGAATTGCAATGTTATTTAGGATTAGTTTTAGGTCTATTTTTGGATGGTTTAGTACATCATCAGGAGATGACAGTGTCCTTACAGTGCCATGGAAACAAAGAACTAATGTGCACATTATCAGTGGTATTTTTTTCTTAAATTATTTAAGAAAATATAGTATGGTATGTTAAATGTTTATAAAAACAATGGCAGAGAAAATGATTATTTTATGACATACTGGACTTTAGGACTAGTTAAGAATATTAGATTGAAATAGTAGCCTAAAACTAAAATACTGGTCCAGTATGGACTAGCTTCTGTGTTGCCTGATGATAGCTAGTTCATCGGATTTTCACATTCAGGCATTATGGTCTAGATTTACAGTATTTACAGTATTTACATATTAGACAGCATACTCATATGTATTTGGCTGTTAAGTCTGAATTATTAGAGACTCAAGTCACATCAAGTTTATTGTCATTTTAGTTATATACACAGTACACAGTGAGGTGAAACAACAGGACCATGGTGCAGCACAAAAGCAGAGCATCACAAGACAAGCATTAGGACAAGATACATAGGATCAAATAAGAGCCATAGAGAGAGTGCAAGAAAAACACATGATTATTACCGCAGCAGAGTCATTAAGTGCACAAAAATGCAAATGTTGAGGCAAACAGCAATAGCTGTGCAAGTAATGACAGGAGAGAGAATGTGTACTTTTTGGTGTGTGACAGCAGGGATAACATTAACCAATCACGTATAATGTATCAGAAAAAGCACTAAACAATGAAGCTACACACAACTGTGAAAATAAACTAACATAGCAATGAAAGATGCAGTGATGAGTTGAATACAGATCTATAGCTAATTCAGTGAGGAACAGAATAACACCATGACCTATTTTTACATGTTTTAACATTTTTACACATCTGCAACCTCATGAATGTATTTCATTACATACATATGAGCCACTTGTAACTACATTTATTGTCAATTTAATCAGTTCCACTGGTTGTACCCTAGTGGGCAAAGCACTTGTCTGTCAACCCGATGACCACAAGGTTGCAGGTTCAAACCCCTGTAACTGAAAACTACTAAGTGCACCTGTTTGGTAAATGGACAATGAGTAATTAGTTATATATGCATTTTGAGTACCTGCAGCTTGCTAATTCATATCATTTGAATGTTCAGTCATGGAACCAGGTGTGCTGGAGAGGTGTCTGCAGTGGCTAACAACAACATCTGTGGGGTGGGAGTGGCCTACAACTCCAAGGTGGCAGGTATGTCTCATGTGGACTGTTATTGAGTTCTGGTTCTAACATGTAATTATATATAAACAGAAAAAATAGTAAGATATGCTTTAAGAACTGATAAGAGAATTGATCAAATTTATGATCTGATATATTGGAAATAGCTTTAAAGCTGAAAATCTTTTTAGCCTTACTGAGATGGCCCTAGGCTATATTGGCAACGTGGGATGAGAGGGGATGTTTGTGCCTGGAGAAAGACTTTCAATCAAGATGAAAAGAGTGACCTGGCTCTTACCCTGTGGCAGGCATCCGTATGCTGGACCAGCCTTTCATGACAGACATCATTGAGGCCTCCTCCATCAGTCACATGCCGCAGATCATTGACATTTACAGTGCAAGCTGGGGTCCCACTGACGACGGGAAGACAGTGGACGGCCCTCGTGAGCTCACCCTGCAGGCCATGGCAGATGGCGTCAACAAGGTACTCATAGGAAATGTGTTGTTTCTCTGACTACTAAAATGTGTCTGTTTTGGTGTTGTTTTGTACAGCTGCAGTGCAGTCTGCTTTATTTGGTTTGTTTTTTGTGCTGCTTGTTTGATAGAGCTGTCACACTGAAACAGCTGGTGCTCGCTCATAACCACATCCAGAGTTAGGAGACCTATAGGCTACAACAATTTTTCAAACCAACCAACTTAAATAATTAATCTCTAGGAGGAGCTTCGAGTGCCCCTACGTTTAAGACGTGACTAACAAGGCCCATTTTGATCGTCTCAAATGAATGTTTAATAATAGCACTATAGGGTGATGCCCTCAAGTTACAAAGCAGTCAGGAAGTGGTGCTGAGTAGGTGGCACTGCCACCCTCTTATCCTTCCCTCTAGAATGAGACAGAACAAACAAGGCTAATCAAGCCATATTCCACTCAAACATCCCGTAATAATAATGGTGTCTTAGGTAAGCCTTTTTCGTGTGCTCTAAAAAGTCTTCCAATGATAAGGGGGTGGGGAGACGGTGGGGCTGGGATGATTAACTTCGATATTTCCCCTTTTGTAGCTGAGCTTCCCTCCTGCTGGGAGTTCTGTAACACTTGTTATTGTGGTGAAGTCCAATCACTTCACCTCTAAACATGTTGCTTGGTTTTTTGCGTCTCCAGTCTGTGGCTTGGGCCTGTGCAAATTGCCACAGCTAATGAAAGGAAATGGTGGTGAGAGTGCCGTTGCTACTGTGGTTTTATCACAGTGCTTCACTTGGTGAGCCAAGGCAACACAGGAGGTAATCTTGTATGCTTGCAATAGTTGTACTTGTCTACAGCGGACAACAATTTAGACATATTTCACTGTGCTTGATAAAAGAACTGAAAACCCATTGACCCAAAACACAATGGCCATTAACTTCTTTTGTGAGTGTGTTTAGAATCAACATAATTACAGTAGCAGCTAATGGGTTTTTAAGTTTTTTTGTGAAGTACAGGGAAAAGCGCTTGTCATGATACTGATGACGCAAGTGGTTTGAAAAATGCAGGATCATTTTTTTAAGGAATGATCCATTCACCATTTGTCCAGGTATGGTTGTATGAGGCTATTGGAATTCTTGTGTGGCTCTCTAGGCCAGGTAAAAAATGCAGAAATACAGTAAAGGCCAGGGTAAGTAAGGGTCTAATTTGGGTTTTTCTATGGCTGAGCCCGATGACGATATTAAGAAATTAGGGTCTTCTGATGTCAGCCGAATTGTTGGCCAAATTGTGACGCGGATTTTTTATTTTTTTTGTGCGGGGGTCATTAATAATTATAATCTAATAATAGTTTTCTAATAATAAAAATCTACTGATCACAAAAAAAATCATACAGAAGGCTATGCAAGGACTACACAAGCCACTAGCAATTATGTTGTTAAAGCCTGACCCAGACATGTTTAATGAGCAGAGCTAACTGCACTAAATCGTGTTTATATATTTCAAGATTTGATTTTCAGTATTGATCGTTGTTAAGTGTAAGCAAGCATTTAAACGTTTAGTTTTCTTCAGCATTGTCCTGAGCAACTTTAAGCATGACGATGATGCTACTGTGGCGTGAGAGAGAGAGAGAGAGAGAGAGAGAGAGAGAAAGAGAGAGAGGCAACCTCCGACCTGAGACATATCTTCCGATAGAAATAATTTAATAATTTTGCCCTGTGGCTGATGGTTTTTGTATTTAATGCTTGCTACTGTAGACTACTTTGTTAACGGCAAGCTAACTGTAGGCGACTTTGTTAAAGCCAAGCTAACTATAGGCTGCTTTGTTAACCGTTAGCTAACTATGGGCTACTTTGTTAACCGTAAGCTAAATGTGGGCTACTTTGTTAACCGTAAGCTAAATGTGGGCTACTTTGTTAATGTGTGCATTATAATGTATTGATAGTTGTAGCTATATAAAAATTTTTATTGAATTAGGCTATGTTTTCTCTAAGTTTTCTCTAAGTTTAATGCAACATTTCATTGCAAAACAATTTAAGAATCGGAAAGATTGATAATTTAAAACTTAGGGTTTTGACCCAGGAGTGCAATATTCGCTGCTATTCATCAATGGCAGGATATTTTGGTTGGGGAACTATTCTTAACCCTCAATGCATTGTCTACAAACCTTAGCAATGTTTCTGCACCGGATACATTTGAAGCGGTGCAATGCACACCACCATGCTATCATGCTGACAGCAGCAAGCAAATTATAAAATTGCCAATAAAGACAAAGCTAATACAAAAAAACTAGCGCACACCATGTTTTTTTAATTTGGCACTGTGGTTACTAGTAATTTATTTTTTTTATGCTTAATGTACAGTAGGACCAGAGGCCTAGTTTGACTTTAGTCGAGGAAGAAAAAGTACAGTAGAGGACTATGCGGTGAAATGTAGCACAGAACCGTTAACAAGTATATAAACAACTCAGTCTAGAGCTAGCCAAGTTAAAATACAGCCTCCATATGGTGGATTTAGTTTGAACACAGTGTTATGGTTCTGTGTAAAAGTTTAGGTGGACACATCAAAACAAAACTCATTAGTCAAATAAACAGCCAAATTACAGATTTTGTAGGTTTAAGTAAATACACATTGTGATGGATGAATACAGGCCACAACTTTAATAAAAGTCCCACCAAAAAGCAATCCATATACAAAACAAATCAAAAAACAAACAAGAGAGTCAAAAAGGGAAAGATGTAGCACTGGCAACAAACTTAGAAACTTTCTAAGACAAACAATTACTAGCAGTCCTAGTGGGTTTCAGCTGCGACGGTGGGGGCTCTCAACAGTCCAGGAAATCACACCTGTGTCTGACTGAGGGAGACGTGAGATCACACTTCTGCACATTTTAATAAGAATTACTAATTATTTTTTAAATTTATCATATATAAAAATTATTGCCTGTACCAAGTTATGGAACGTTTATGTCTCATTTTTTTCCTGGAAATTACACACAGCAAAGAACAGAACAAAAATATGTGTTTCCTGTAGAGCATGTGTACTCATTATTTTGACTGACAAAACACAAGTAGCAAACAGAACAATGCCTATACAGTTTAATAGACTTTTGCACTCACCGAATAAATAATGAAAAAATGCTGCAGAAGTCTTGTTAATAAAACATTATCATGCTGATATTTGCTTGTTTAATTTTTGGCCAGAAAGTGAATGAGTCAGTATTTCACACAGAGGCTGTAGATGTACTCTATTCTTGTGTATATTTTTAAATGTAGTTTTATGTGTTTTCCTAATTGTATGACTGTGAGTCACAAAATATATTCTTTATAGCAGATTCACAAAAATCTTTGCAACTCCTCTCATCAGTTCCCACGTGTCCCTTCAGTGGGAGAGACTGTGGTCCTCTCAAGATTCCCTCAGCAGCTGTCTTTGTGACTAGTGCTTATTTCAAACACAGCAACATTTAAAGTGCAATGATTTGTTTTGTCTAATTCCCAGATCGAGTTGATGGTTCTCTATTTGGGAATAGGGAATAATAAACCAAAATGCAAGCAGAGGAGAGAAATATGTTTTTAATGAAAAATGAAACATTTAGCTTATGAGTTTGCGCTCATTTTAGTTTCATAGCTTCATGAGCATCACAGTCTAGGTCTAAATCTAAGCAGTCTAATTAACCTAGAACTTAATAGCTGCATTTCAAACAAGGATAATGATGGAACAAGAAGCCAGACCATTACAGCATGACGTAAGACTGTTAATGTAATGTGCAGATATTGTGCTGAATTTATGACGAAATTTAAAAAAGATTGTTTTTGATGTTTTTGTCACGTCTGGGCCCTCTCAGGCACGCTTGCAACGGAGTCAGTCACCTGAGTACTAGGGGGTATGCCGCTCTGGGCACAGGTGCGAGCGTGTGTATGAGGGTGTGTGGTCATTAGGTACCCTAGCAATTGAGATTAGAGATTACCTACTTTGGTAAACGGCTGGGCTGAGGAAAGCAGCTTCATTCGGAGCACAAGAAACCATTGTGAGCCGTTGTGAGCTCGGGGAAGAGTCTGTCCCTCGGAATGATGGTCCTCCATTGAGGCGTGACTATGGGGTTAACAAAACGTGGTGGTGAAGTTACCACTCAGTGCCGTGACTTTTGAGTTTGTCATTAAAGACTTTGGGTGTGTCCGAAATCACGCACTTGCGAACTTTAAGTGTGCAGTACGCTCACACTGAAAAGCAAGCTACAACTCGGATGGTGCACTGAAATCGGCCAGAAAATGCAGTGCAGAACGATGCACACTATGCGCACTAAACGGGCTCCATTTTGACCACGTAGCCGAGGGGGCGGGACTTTCAACATGATTTCGATTTGGATAATGGTGAGATACAAGCCCAAGCAGAGGCAGCTGATTCGTATAAATGTGAGTAACGTTAATAAAATTATTTTACTGATGTACACTTCGATAAAACCGGCAGATAATTTTGGCGGCTGGATCGCGAGCAAATGTTAGTACGTCACTTACGCTAAGTGCAAATCGTTAGTGTTCCATTTAGGACAGCACTGACCCACAGCAGTGCGCACTACAGAAGGCAGTGCTCAGTGCGCACTACACGCTAGTGCACGATTTCGGACACACCCTTTGTGTTTGCCTTCCATAATCCTGTCTGTGTGAGCGTCCTTTCCCCTCGGTAGCCATGACAGTTTTGGAAAATAAACTTTTTTTCATAGGGAATACAAATAAAAGGATGAAATAATAAAAGACAAGGTAGCAGTCAATAAAAAGTAACTCCATGAAGGCACTGTTTAAATGTTTCTGTTTAAATGCCATATTATACAGATCACTTGCAAACACATTTTTAATGCTCTTAAAAGTTCATCAGTACGTTAATGCCATTTTTAATATATTTATTCAAGACCTTTATACCAACTCATCTACATTGTAAGTTGAACAAGGACTCAAAATAACTTGGATCTTACTTCAATTATATTTTCACACAGTATAGTTATATCTCTAGTTCAGTGTTAATTATGGATGTGTTCATTTGAATGTGTGGGGCTGGCTGTCCCGCAGGGCCGAGGAGGAAAAGGCAGTATCTACGTTTGGGCCTCAGGGGACGGTGGTAGCTATGACGACTGCAACTGTGATGGCTATGCCTCCAGCATGTGGACCATCTCCATTAACTCAGCCATCAACGACGGGCGTACGGCTCTCTATGATGAGAGCTGCTCTTCCACCCTGGCCTCCACCTTCAGCAATGGTCGCAAGAGGAACCCTGAAGCAGGCGTGGTGAGTCAAATGTTCCACTGAAATTGTATAAGCACTGTCACCCACTTTACACTTTTGTGTCTATTTGGGTCTCATATTGTTTTTAATGTCTGACTTCTTGTTCTGGTCCCAAGAAAGCAGCATCTAGCTGGGATCCTAATAAAGAACAAACTTGTTGTGCTTTATAGTGTCTCTTACATGCTATTCACAATACGGTGCTACAATAGGATACAATATGATATGATACGCTGCAATACAATTTGGTGCAATTCATAATGTTAGGCATAAAAGTGGTGCAGGAGTCTAAGCACAGGGTTTTAGGAAATTAGGGTTCTCCTCCAAGCATGTTGAGCTTCCCAGTGATTTATCATTAAAGGCACTATGTGACTGGGGGAGTCTTATTCTGCTGAAATTAGAGAAAAAACTGGGGGTGGGGAAATAATAAAAAGAATATCTACCTATCTGTTACAACTGACAATGAATGCCTTCTTGCCTTCAGTTCCTAATCATTTTGGCTTTGATGCATGTTTAGCAATTTTAGGTTTTTTGTGTCAAAAATGCCAGTAGAAGACACAGTTATGAAACATTTGTGGTTGTGTGCTTTTAATTAGAAAATGTAGTTAGCTAGCTAGCCAGCTTGAACGATTTTGAAATCTTGCTCGTTTTTCCCCCTATTGTAAAAATGCATACAGTACAGCCTGTGGCTGCAGGTGTAAATTAGGGTCTGTTGACCAATGATGGAATACTAAATGTGTTTAGGAAACCTCATCACCCTGATGAAAGGGTGAAGACAGGTCACAAACTGTCAAAATTGTTCCTGAATTTCCCACTTTCCTCAAAATTCTGACTTTATGTGCATCACATTTAGGATCATTTTGAAAGTACAGTTAGGGTACTATATCTGGGATTCTTATAAGAAGCTCACAGTGTATCCTTTTGCAGTTACCCCTTCAGTTAATGTTGTGCTTTATTCTGTTTGATGTGGAGATCAGCAGATGCAAAGTGTTAGTTATTTCACATTCTTTGAAATTGTAACCGCCCCCCCTCCTGACACACACACACACACACACACACAAACACACACACACTCACACACACCCACGGCCCACATACAATGGCGAGTCTGATGAAAGAGACAACTAATTGTCTTCTTGGCTTTGTGTGTGAACAATTACCTGTGAAATGGAAGTCAGAGACAGACAGGGTTACATTCAGTGTGGATCTTAATCCCAGCTCCATCTCCCGATTTAAAGAAATAAGCCGGAATGAAGAGCACTTTTAGTCAGCGAGATTCTTGTCAAATAGAGCTGAAAGGAAGAAGACAGACAAAGATAGAGGAGCAGCTTGGGCATTGGCATCAGTCTGTGACTCCTGTCAAAAAGAACAACCATGTTTGAAATCAGCTTTGTCCGTCTGCAGACTGACTTCTCCATACTTACTACTGACCAAGGTCACATCGAACCAAATTAGTTTCAGATTTGCTAGAAGTAAGAAACTAATGCCTAGTCTATGTGCAAGTGTGATATGAGTGTGATATGTAAATTCAGCTAATTATCTCACCACTATAGTTAAACTATGTAGTAGACTTTTTGCGGTACACAGGGGGATAAATGTTGATGGATTTGGAGGGAATTCATTTTTTAGAGATTTGCAATTCAGCTTAAATGTTAGCAAGGATGAGATAAGGCATTGGCTGGGAAAATTTAATGTAGGTTGGCTTCATATTCCAAAGTCAGATGACTTTAATCTGGTTTAACTCATGAAGGCAAGATAGTTAGCTTATGGGTTGGATCAAGTGTGCTAGAGCACACAACCTGAGAGTGGGTCCCCATCTCTGGAATTGAAAAAACCCTGATGAAGTTGCAACTCTTGGTAATAAAAGATACAGAGGCAGGCCAGTTTTATGTCACCTGACCTTTAAATCTTAAGTATTCAGTCATGCACAGGATAGCTGTGTATTTGTCTGCGTAAGTGTCATTAAACACAACTGTCATGACAGATGCGACAGTGTTTGATGGCATGACAGCATATGTCAATTGCTAATTTAAGGTCAAATATTATATTAGATCTTGCAACAACATGTTAATAGCAGACTAATGTCAACGTAATGTAGCAGTATTAAAAGCGTTACTGGCAAACACTACATAGAAAAAGTGATCAGTGATTTCATTTGAGGAATCATGTAATAATGAGCAAAGTAGCTGAGCTACGTGCCCAGTAGTGTTGGATACGTACCTTTCAACATGTGTTTCAAACATGTGGTTCGTAGCAAATCTTGGCGCTCACAAATTCAACTGTTTCCAAGATGGCAGCTCTCTCACACACAGTGACATATGCCACGCTAATTGGCTGAGTCATCTTTTTCCTTTGAATGTGTCCGTATGTGCAGCAGTTGAGGCTTTTTGACACTCTTCTCTCCACCGCCCCCTACCCCACCCCCCCATTTTGTCTTCATTCAGTTTAAGAAAGATTTGCTGGCATGAATGTCAGAGCCGCAGCATTGCCAAAACCTCATTGTAGCATAAAAATTTAATAGAATGAAAATACATGAGATCTGATCTGTTTTACCCTCCATTCTCTCTCTGCAGGCCACCACAGATCTGTATGGAAACTGCACATTGCGTCACTCTGGCACGTCGGCAGCTGCTCCCGAGGCTGCTGGCGTGTTTGCCTTGGCATTGGAAGCCAAGTACGTACACCTCTGCTTTCCACCGAGTGAACCTGCTTAAAGATTTATGGAACAATCATGTAGCTCACACACCCACATACTGGTTCTTCACTGCCACATGCACTCTTAGCTGTAGATCACCACTGATGAGTGTGTGTCATACCCGGCATTTCCATGCCAGTGTTCAAGAGGCATTTTGGAGACGTTCCTCAGCATTTCTAAAACCCTTGGGTGACAAACTTCATACTGATACGCTCTCAGCAGTTAGCAATTCTCAACACTGGCTGATTGCTTTAGGAACCCGAATGAACGTTTTTGTAGTCAAAGCCAATGCTTAGCCAATCACTGTCCGAATGCCAGCGAGCAAAAATCATGTTTGGTCTGCATCTGGTGCTTAAAGCTCATTACATCGGTGTGGAGCTCACGCTTTTATTGGGGAATTGGCTCGAAGCTCTCACTCATTTAGATAATTGAGCGCCTGGTATAGATGAGTGTGAGCATCGCCTGGGAAACGTATCATGCTGGAAAGACAGCTCGATAGGTGTATAGTGCCATGGAGTGACCTCAGTCTTTCATAAAACATCCAGTTGTTATAAAAATGAATACAATCTGCCCTTTTGGCAAATTTTATTGATTTGAAAAAACTGCAGCGTTTGTATGATTTGTGCGTTCACCTGGTTTGATATATAGAAAATTATTAATGCAAAAAATAATTTTCTTTTTAGCAGTTTGGCCCTTTTGTGGTGCTTTTTATGGAGGCATCACTGTTGCCCTCATGTCATGTTTTATTTTTCTTCCGCCATTTGAAGCCGACATTAGTGTGTTGGGACCGGTGTTAATGAATGCTGACATGGCCTTGCCTCTGTAAAGCCTCAATGTTTGCTCAGCATTGAATAATGATGTAGCTGACAACCAGACGAGTCACTTGTTCCTGCCAAAGGTAAATACTGATCGCAGGCTGCGTGTGTGTGTGTTTTGTTCGCTGCCCAAACACAGTCAGAGCACCATAGTAATACAAACCTTACAACTCACTAAAGACCAGAGGATGGACTAGAAAATGCCTGCCAAACTGAGATTCAGCTGTAGACTAGGAATGGGGCAATACTACTATTTATTGTCATCCAACACCAAGTCTAGTACCCTTTTAACTGTATAAAACTTATATATATTACAAACTAGAATTCAGCTTCTCTAAGATGCCATAGCAGCTTGTGTAATCTCCATAGAAAGACATCAAGAATGGAAAGCTCTGCAGCAGCTGCTAAGTTCAATAAGCAAAATGTCAAGAGTTAGCTAGAGGAGTAGAACGCCCCCTGCACTGGTTGGTATGAATTAGTGGTGTTTGTGATCCAGAACTATTAATCAGTACCTGACCACTAGTAATACTCTTGTGGCTAATTACAATCA
>JBBPDB010000146.1:7705331-7706699 GCA_037974465.1 Brachypetersius altus
GTATAAATGACATGTGCAGCATATGTATGACCCCATATCCTGATGAATGACAAAGAATGTTCTTGCAAGTACATGTTTGTTTGGATGCTACTGTGTGTCCTTGTCAAATCCCATCGACAAAGTGCCAGATCTCATATCTTACTGAAAGTCCATGGGAGTCTGAGCCACAGCAACAGGTGAAAATAGCAATTAAGCAGGGGAAGAGAGAAAGAAACTCACTGCAGAATGATAATGAGCGCAGGCAAGCAGGGGCTTTCTGCGAGTGATAAGGCCTCTATCAGCCCCGACTAATGAATGCCTCTAAGCAGTCAGACGGCTAACCTGCATGGAACAATGCAGTGCGTGTCTTTGCTGTGGGCAGTATGTGGATAAATAAGGCTTTAATTGATTTGGAGGGAGGTTCCTGAAACAAGGCATGACTCTCAGAGGACACTGGCAGGTTCGATGCTTTGCAGCATTACGTAAACCTAATTTAAATGTGAGTTATGTGTGAAAGCAAGAGGAGAAAAGTGTGTGTGTGTGTGTTACATTAACACAGATTGTTTTTCAGTTGACCTGCTTCAGGCAGTAGTAGTGTTTTAGTTGCAGATTAAAATCATATTTTTTCTTAGTTCTAACTTCTAATGTCAACAAATGGAAAACAAAAATGTGAAGAACAGCAACAACTTTTTATGGGATTCAGCCATAAAGAACCGAAAACCAGTGTGGAACGCATGTAGCATATGATCCATCTAAAATATGTTAAACATCACCACATCTGTTCAAACTGCCACTAATGCAATGTCACTGGACTGCTCAACATGCTTGCATTACCCAGAAAGAATCAGGCAGTCAAAACCAAGAGGTCATGGGTTCAAATCCTACCCTCAGCATACCACCACTGGGTCCCTGAGCAAGACCCTTAACCCCAAGTTGCTCCAGGGAGACTGCCCCCTGTAGGTCGTGAATGGAAGTTGCTTTGGATAAAAGTGCCTGATAAATGCCGTAAATGTAAATGTAAACTCTTTGACTCTTCAATACAGATAACGGACTTTGCCAGGGATTAAACTAACTTTTCCTGATGATAAGTCCAGTACTTAGATGATTGCAGCCCTTAAAGACACGTGACTGAAAAAAGACGTGAGTGTGAAGAACCCTTTTGAGGGTTTAAAGAACCTGCATATAACGTGGTTACCAACCCTGGTCCTGGAGATCCACCCTCCAGAATCTAGTTCCAAGCACAATCTCTAATTCAAAACTTCTTCAGAAGACTGACTGGATTAGATGCATTAATGCTAGCATGACTGTTGCAGGGCAGTTGGATGGCCTAGTGGTTAAGGCATCCGCCCCGTGACCAGAAAGTCCGGGTTCGATCCCCAAGACCGCTAG
>JBBPDB010000146.1:7707927-7718528 GCA_037974465.1 Brachypetersius altus
TGAATGGGTTAAATGCAGAGGGTGAATTTCGTGCTGTTCACACTGTGTGCTGTGGTGTGTTCACGTATGACCGAATGATCACTTTCACTTTAGAACTAAACTCTGCAGGACAGTACTCTAGGAAGAGTACTTATGTTCTTTACACTTTACCACCTCATTTACAAAAATGGTTCTCCATGAAAATATCCTTAGGTTTTTTAGGAAACCTAAAGAATGTTCTTGTTCAAAAAATTCATTTGCCAGCTTTATTTTCAGAGTGTATGGATGGAATATGACGTCTATACAAATAGACTGTATTCTTTTGATAGACTTTATGACAAATCTTAAAGAAAATATACAAAAAGGCTTTCAAAGGCATATTTATGATGAGGAACAGAAAAAATCTAGCAACTTAGTATTTTGTATCTCTTCCTTTTTCATCAGCTCAGGCCCACCACAGTGCAGTCATAAAGCACTTATCCAGAGGCGGTGATGGTTCCAGCCTCACAGTGCAGCACCTTTTGTTCCAGAGTAGTAATTACAATCAGAGCACAGCCATGAACCTCCTCTAGTTACTGGACTATTAATAATCCAGCATGTGCTTTAATATTGTCGCTAAAAATATAAAATACCCCAGTATGGCTACAGTATGGCAGTCTCTGTAGAAATGAAGGTATGTCCTGTTATCAGCAGCATAGTGCTTTTGGTGTGTTTCCTGCTGGCCTGGAGTTTTAGAAATTCAATGATCTGAGGCTTTCCACCCGCCGATTGATTGCATCTGCCTTTCAAGAGGGAAACCCCTAATTAAATCCTTGCTTTACGCAATCATATAAGTACACCTGCTGGGTTGGAGACCAATTACAAGGGGAAATTGAATTTGGCCTCCTTGAGCTGCACCAGGTACTTCATACAGATTTGGAGATGTCTCAACATTTTGTGCACTTTGGTGCAGATTGATTACTGGGTTAAAGATTTCACAATTTGGCCACACTCTTAAAAATCATTTCGAATGACTGCTGAGTTCTAGCAGTTAATAGAAACATTAGGCTCTGGTGCCACAAATCCTCAATGGGGATACTTAAAAGCACTCTTAATTGTTCTTCAAATTTTCAAAAAAGGTTCTTTGTAGAACCTCTGTTTAAAAGGTTCTTTATAGATGCCTAACTGCATAACTGCAGTGGTCTTCAGATTCAGGTTCTTATGTACTAGCTTCATTCTAAAATCCAAATTAAAGGTAAATTAGACTAAACAAATGAACTAAATACTCTTAGACCAAACAACAACAAGGGTTAAGATTATCTACAGTTAGTTAGCTACTATATTAGGTATCATATGAATTATGTTAGCTTGCTGAGAAGTTTGAATAAAGGTGATGCAACAACTGCAACATTCAAGCTTGCCCAAATATTCTATTCTTTCCTTAGCAGCTGGGTGAGTGCGAATAGCATAGCGTGAATAGTTCTTTAAACCTTTACATTATGCGGGAAAGTGGAAATTCTCTAAACAGCAACACTCACGTCATTTACTTTTTCTGAAAGTGTTATTGTTGATTATTCACTGCAGTGGCATTGAGGGTTAATGCAGAAGTATTTCTTTAAAGAACCATCCACTAAAGCGTTCTTTACCAGACCCCACCGTTTTCTACCTTGCTTCAAAAAACCTTTTTAGCAGCTGAGTTTAAGGAGGCAGAGATAAAAGCTAAAGGATAGTTTTGCTTACTTTGCTCACTGCTGGTTGTGTTTGTGCTCTCATTATTCTTTCAGTTCTTTCTGTGGGATACTGCTGCCATAATGCCATTTAACGGCATTTTAAAAAAGAATGCAAATGCACGTCAAACAGCCCTCGCTGTATTCACTACATGACGTTGCTTCCACATGACCTAGTAGCTGCACGCACACTTCGACTCTTACGTGGTTTAACGTTAAGTTCCGCTACTTCTTTGAATTAGTTTCCTAGGAAACACGCCCAGCTCATGCACCTGCGCGCACATACACACCGCTAATCTTAGTGCAGTAATGGAGCAGGCTGGGAGACCTGCCTCTGATAATGCCATTACGTCCACTTTATGGCCGCTCGCTCCAGCCCTCCACTGTTATCATCCCGGCGGCACAAAACAGCCTGTCAGCAGTGCTGCGCCTTTGTGCTAGTACAACAACAAAAAGCGCCCGCCTCTTACAGCAAGGACAAGATCCCTTCATCTGGCCAAAGCAATTTGCTTGACTCCAGGGTGGTGCATTATTGAAAAAAGGGAGTACATAATAGAGTTTCATCTTTTTTTTTTAATACATCCTCTTCTTATTAAACTAGCTCACCCGGAGAGGAATAATTGCAAGATTATGGCCCTTTTCAGAGCAGGAACTGACAGTTTAGTTTGTTTCTCCAATGAGTTATACACAAATGTCTATTTTCAAAACACTTTGCTTGATGTGTTTTGGCGCTTTCTTAATAGACCTGAGTTTCATGCTCTGGTACAGATTCACTTAATAAATTAGGTTACAAATATATTTATCCTTCATTAGATATAACTACATTAATGCTCCTTCTCCAAGTGTCATTGCATTAGTCAGAGTGGCCAGTGGTTATATATTAATCCAATTTGGTCTCAGCTAACTGAATTATCTTTTCGTTCCCACTAAATCTTTTTAAGATTTGTTTCATTCATGGTGGTTTCATTTGTTGTTTTCATAAGCATAAGGTGGTTGAGGAAGAAACGCATGTTTTGTTCAGAATGTGCTGGGAGCTTGCCCAGGGCCTTCTCTGCAGAATTTCATTGTTCTTGTCAACAGCTATTAAAATGGCCTTTAACCCTCAGATTGAACCATACTTTTTCAGTTTGCCTGATGAAACATTGCTCTGGGCAAAATTTTTGCAAATTATGTTGAATCAGCATAATTTGTCAACAGATGCCATTGTGCAGCAAGTAATGAAACTGACAGCAGTGCTTACAAGGCAGTGTAAAAACACAGTGAACTAATACAGTGGTCCAAAAGATAAGAGGTCCCCAACCACCAGGCCACAGACCGGTAACCGTCTGTGAGCCATTTGGTACCAGGCCACACAGAAAGACGGAATAAATTTTTTTTTTTCCTGAAAGATGTTGTTATGGCTGACGGCCGTTAGTGGCCACTGTTTTCTGTTTTGTGTGTTTTTGGGACTTTTATGTTGAATTCTTGCGTATGCGTGCGTCACGTGTTCTTTGTGTTCACCTGCCCTGAGTTCTGTCCTGTGATTTAGTCCTGTATTTATAGTCTGTGTGTTTCAGTTCTCCCTTATGTCTCCATCGCCTCGTTTCCCTGCCTGTTTCCTGCCTGTTTGTCTGCTTTAGATATCTGGAAGGCCCGCGAGCCTATTTTGGTTGTTTTTCTTTTGTTTAATTAAAACCCCCGAATGGAGTCCAGTCTGTCAGCCTGTTCTTCACGTAGAGGTAAATCACGAGGGCCAATTCCATCCGGCCTTCGTGACAGATGTATTATTTTGAAACGCTCATCTTGGTTAGATGATATGGTACCTCAACCATTTAGCCCATAAGCTAGCAAAAATGAGTAAAAACCAATCGCACTTTGTTATTAGTTACCGGTCCGGGAAAAATATTGTTTTACAAGAAACTGGTTCATGGTGCAAAGAAGTTTGGGGGCCGCTGCAATAGATGATACAGGACTCATGGTTGAATACACTCGCGATCTACAGACAGAAAAAACAGTATTCTTATAATGCTTAGAATTCAATCTGAATGAAGAAATATTATGACTATTCACACGTTATTAATGAAAATAGAGCTTGGAACTTGGGGGGGGTGGGGGGTTGATGATTGGCAAAACAATGCAGTTACATCAAATGCCATAATTAATAGAATGATCATTCCTCATGAATCTTTGGTACAACATCCTCGGTGAAAATGGGTAAAATGTCAGTCCTAATTCAGCAATGTCTCAGCCATCCATGACCAGAAGTCCAAGACAGCACAATCAGCCACACTCTCTCTGTGAGGATAATGGCCAGCAGCCAGCAAAGGTGTCTGTTAGCTGATGTAATAGAATTGGCAGTTAATGTTCTCTTCTAAGCATGTTGTGCTGCATATTGTTATTGCATCAGAAGCAGTTTAAAAAGGTGTGGTGTCTGTGATGAAGCACATGTCAGTCTTTACCCTCTCAACGTTGGTGGAGAAAGTACAAAAACCGCTTCTCTCTACTTTCGACTGAATATCAGGGAATATCAGTGTGTCATTGCTTCTCTTTCTCTCTCTCTCTCTCCCTCACAGCAAGATCCAGTCGGGTGAGAAGCTTTCTCTCACCATCTCCACGGATGCCTGCCAGGGCAAGGAGAACTTTGTTCGTTATCTGGAGCATGTGCAGGCTGTGGTGACAGTGAATGCCAGTCGTCGCGGCGACCTGACCATCAACATGACCTCGCCCATGGGTACAAAGTCCATCCTGCTGAGCCGAAGGCCACGTGATGCTGATGCCAAGGTGGGCTTCGACAAGTGGCCCTTCATGACCACTCATACCTGGGGTGAGGATCCACGCGGTACCTGGCTGCTGGAGGTGGGTTTCCAAGGCGACACCCCGCAGACAGGCACACTGAAGGAGTGGACCCTCATGCTGCACGGGACGCAGAGTGCCCCTTACATAGACCAGGTGGTGAGGGACTACCAGTCCAAACTGGCCATGTCCAAAAAGGAGGAGCTGGAGGAGGAGCTGGACGAGGCTGTCGAGAGAAGTCTAAAGAGCCTCATGAGTAAAAGCAACTAGACCCAGGGTGGCCCTGCATGATGCCCAACTTCTCCAATTCTTTCTCTCTCTCTCTCCGTCTCTCTCTTGCTTGTTCTTTACCTCTCTCTCACACTGTCTCTCCACATACAGTGTATCTTTCTCTCTTTCTCTCTCTCTCTCTCTGCTCCTTTTAGTTTTTCCTTCCCTCGTGGTTCCAGTCCCCCAGTTGAATGAATGTTTCATGTAGACCCGTCATAATAAAAAGTATATTCTCAAATCTATTCTGCCCTACAGATAAAAAAAAATTACCACTTGCTTATTGTATTAGTTTTTTTTTTCTTTTTTACAATTTACAAAAATGTATATACACAGAATCTATAGATACAATATTAAGTTCTTGCTTACATTGCTGTCTCACCGCCTCTCTGAAGACAACTATTGTACAGTTTGTGACTGTAAATTATTTTCGGTGTCCCACTATCTACCTAATGTTTAGTACCTTGCAAAACGCCCTTTCTGTTATATTTTTGTGAGGACCTGTTTATATCAAAAGATGGAGACGGAATGTGTGATCACAGCTTGTGGCCAACTATAGTATATTTCATATCCTTCAATATATCTAATAATAAATCTGTTCTGCTGTTTGTTAAAGCACTTGAGTGATGGAGACGATTTTTTGCCCCAGGATTTTTCAGTATTAAATGGTACAACCAGAACTGATGTTACATAATCTACATGAATATTATTCCAGCATTGAACTTGGTGAGCTAACCTTTGAAACTATTTTGCTCTAGTTCTCTACTGTTCATCTTCCCTGTATGTGGAGACCCAAGCATAGACACATTCTTTTCCAGTGACCAAGTTTAGTATTTAGAGTTGTATTTCTCAGTGTGAGGGAGACTACAAACTGACACAAAGCGTTTTTCATTGTGTCTTGCTTTCTGGCTGGGAGAGTAGATTATGCAGAGGTTACATCTGCACTCCAGCAGGTCACCTTCATGAAAAATGGATGAGTGTCATCTCCAGCTGGCTCACTAAGAGAAAACACCTTCAGTATGCGGTGCAGAAAGAAGCTAGAAGGATAAAGCCCAGATTTCAAAACCTTTGTCTTCCAGCATTTTTTATAAAGAATATTGTCGTTTTCAGTACTCACATTGATATTGGAACATAGAGTATTTGCTGACATGAATATTATTTCTTCTTCGAAACCTACTAAGCTTTAAAATGAGATCTTTGAAAATGACCATCTAAAAGGCTATAATGGTCAAAAAGTCCACTGCCCTAATGAAAAAATACACAGCTACCACTACTTATTATCATGAAATCACAATATGCTTCAATGTGCATTTCTCAGCATGTCATGGACATAATCACTTAAATTGTTCACTTAAAGGAGACTGGAAAACATCATGGTTCACTACATGGTTATATTTAGTACAGAGCGGTTTGTGAACTGCTGAAAAAAAAGTAATACATTTTAAATTTTAAAATATTTCAGGCTAGATATTGCACTGTGCAAACTGCACACGTAATTCATCACATACCCTAAACGTGTCAAGTTGATAAGTAATCAGCTTGCTTATGTTCATGACAGTGTATAATATGTTCTTTTTGTCGAACCATAACTTTGAAATTGGAACACAAAAGAACAAGCATTTTGGATGGTTTGATTTTTTATTTGTAAAGCAATTAATACACAGCAGGACTGTGCGATTGGTTCTCACTAGTATTCCAATTGAACGAATGGAATCTACTCAACCTCTTGAACTCAGGGCTTTCTGGGGGCTGAGGATGTGGGGGAAACATATTCCTGAGGGCAGCAGCATTATTCCGATTAAAAACAGGCACTCTATTGGTTTTGGCTTAAATGATGTATCAAAAAATGTCTTCATTGGAGTAAGGGGATGAAGGACGGGGGCTTTTTTGGTTTTTGAGATTCCCAGGTTTTCAGACAGTAAAGGCCAAAGGTGTGTGCAGGAAGCAGTTAAGCAGCACCAGGGGAGGTTCCGTTGCGCTAGGCAGAGCTGGAGCAGAAGCGAGGCAGGAATGGCAAGAACAAGTGGAATGTGTTTTTTTGTCATTTTTTTGTTTTTTTAATCTTAGGTCAAGAGAGTCAGGAGCATCTTATGTGGCTCGGTCTCCGTGCTTCTTCTTGCTGGTCTTCTCTATCATGGTTTCTACCACCATGGCTGTCTCCTCGTATCCTTTGACTTTGTTGTCGGGCGAGAGCCTCTCCACCGACTCCACCACCTCCACCTTTTCGTAGCTCATGGAGTCTGGTCCCTTTCGCCTGTTGATGTCTTCCGCGCCCTTGTCCTTGGAGTGGGTGGGACCAGCTGGTGGAGTTGGGCTTCTTGGTTCTCTGGCTTTATCAGAATCTCCATGTCCTTCTTCCTTCCCTTTTCCCCCACTTTCCTTGCCGTTTTCTGAAGGGCTTGGAGGGGTCAGTGGATTAACGGCAGGGCCTGGAGTGAGACCGGGGATAGGGCTAGGAGGACTTGGCGTAGGAGAGGGAATTGTGTTGCTGTATGGTGGGATCATGTCATCACAGATGGTGACAATGATGTGGCCTGCAGAAGGCGTGGACGTATAGAAGCAAGGGTCTAGGTAGCTGGACTCACCTGTTACCAGGACATAGCGGCCCTTGGTGAAGAAGTCAGCAATGGGCTCAGGCTTCTTGTACTTACGCATCCTGTCTCGGACAATGTTGCAGAGTGTATCAAAAGCCTTGCTGATCTGAGCACCATCAGGCACGTCTTCCCGAGCAACTCCCTTGAACAGGGGAGCATGCTCATCCCTTTTCACCTCCCCTTCTACATCCTCTGCGCCTCTTCTCTCCTCCTCTGTACACTCACCAGCTCCCCTATCCTCCTGCCCACTGTCAATCACGTCTTTGGGAGTGAGGTCTTTCTTTTTGGTCACTTTTTTGGCCAGGTTCTTCTGACGGGGCTTGACGTTGGTGATGTCCTGGATGGCTTGGGTGATATCTACATGTGGAAACGGTTAACAATAATGACCACAGTCAACATTTACTAAGCACAGAGCTCCACATCATGTTAAAAAGTGTGCTTACTTTCACTGACATTTTGATTGTGATTAAAGGGCCCATATCATGGGAAAAAAATCTTGTTTTTAAATAAAAGAATTCAAAGTAATAAGTAAATACTGTTAAAGTTTCTAAGCGTACTATTCACTCACCAGGTCATACAGTCTATACATGGAAATTAGGCTGCAAGAACACCCCACATTGAACTTATATCACAAAAAACATACATTCTTCTATTCAGTTTGCAGCAGTTTAACCCAAACCATTCGATTAAAAAGTTATTACGAGTGTTTCAGCTTCGACTGATTTTTTGCACAAGGCAGCCCGTAGGAACAGAGCAGATTTACTGATATTAGTCTTAAATGCAAAGTACAAAAAGCAGGTTTAAATGTAATGGGCATAGAGAGGTTGGAATCTGGTAATATTCATAATAAATGTAATAAAAGAATATAAGAAGTTTGTGGTACAATTAAACGAACAGAAAAATGCAGGATATGTGCCCTTTAACAGTGACTTACACACACATTCTACATGTTTTGCTAGTCATACTCAAAGAACTCCCACAGAACATGTATTTGCTACACATCACACCCAACAGAAGAATCTGATTTTAAAATTGAATTATCTCATGCGAAAACTGAATTGGCTGATATGAATATTATCTCATTCACTGAGCAGTAGTACAGTTTACAGCCATTAATTTAGATGTTAATTGAACTAATTGCAGAAGCTAAAATCCAAGTGACAATTAATATGCACTTGCCTGCGCAGCCCTAAATACATAGAAAAAGAGATCAATCCTGCCCATGTTTTTTTCTTTTTCAGCTTAAAGCCACTATTGTGCCAAATGAATCACTAGGTGATACTGCTTTGTGCACACAGCCATTAGGAAAGTGAGCCACGCTTGCAGTGTTGTACCATAAAGATCGCTGGAAAGGTCAACATCATGCATCATGGCTAGAGCAGCTGCACAGCGATCTCCAGACTTCCCAGTTGTAGTTTTTTTGACACGATGGCAAAGCAGCACTGGCATCCATTGATAAAAAGCTAAATAAGTATGTTTTTATAGTTCTCAAAGTTTTTTTTAACAACTTTAGTAATTTGGTAAATCATTTGGAGGTGTGTTCATCACCTCCCATGGTCTTCCACAGGACAAATGAAAGAATTGTATTTTATTTACAAATTCAAATAGAATTTTGAATTCCAAATGACAAATCCACCAACTCTTCTGACATTTTTATTAAAAAGTATGATTATAATAAAGAAAAATCTAGAAATAACTAGTGGTGGGCCGTTATCGGCGTTAACGTGCTGCGCTAATGTGAGACTCTTATTGGGCGATAAAAAAAATATCGCCGTTCCCAAAGTTGGGTTGGGAGCTGGGTCTATAATAAGCAAGCTATGATGACTTTCACCTTAATATTTTAGCGTGGATGTATACCTAGCCAAATTGCACTTTAGGGGGCGAGAACGAGTCTTCTGCCTACTGTGAAACAGGGACGTCACTACGACGGAAAGACAAGGGGGGCCTAGCTCCCAGGGTTGTAGGAGGGAATTAGCGTGTATAGAGGGCTAAATACTTTTCACCAAACCTTTCCTTTCACTTAAGGAAACAAGTAAAGTTCAGCAGTGAACAGTTATGGACACTCAGTATTGTTCTGTTGAACTGAGTACAAACGGTGCTACCAGAGAAATATTACTGAAAGTGCTCTGGTTGCTACTCGCTAACAAGCAGTGCAGTGTAGCTTCACCTGGGTCCTAATGCCCGCCTGCTACCTACAGCAGCTTCAACAGACACTACACCATTTTAATTCAATAATGAGAGCTAGACTTATTATTTTTCAATTCATAGTCTTCTTTATATGTGTAAAGTGTGTATCTGTGCTCAGTGATATCTTGTATGAAGTGTTTGGATATATAATTTAAAACTAGTAGAATAATGACTATATATTTAGGGCTTGGGATCATTTTGGGGGGCTTCAGACCTTCGGCAGAATTCAAATGAGCCATTTTAATCTAGATTAATTCCAAGATTACAGTGAGATTAATCTAGATTTTAAAAATTAATCTATGCCCACCACTTCTTTTTACTCAGTGCTGTGTTCATCGCGGTCCAAAGAATAACAGGGATTCGCTCATAAATGAGGGCTATTATTGATAAGGTGATGGTGTGGCCTGTTGAAACGACATCAATGGAAGATAAGCAGTGCTGAACTTGAGTTCCCTTATCACCTCTGCTGACGCCGGATCTGGCTACACATAAATGTCTTCCACTCATAAGGAAACGCGTTGAAGAACGGACAATAGAGATGAGTTAACTGTCATATCCAACCCTAACTTTCTTTTCTTTTCAACAGTCCCTAATCCTCTTTTCATTCCCTACTGACCATTAAGACCGTCCTGTTTCTCATGGGCACATACTAAAGGACGTGTGACTTCCAAGAGAAGACTTGAGAAAAGGCTTATATATTTTTCTTATATGTAGATGTTTGGGCGTGACATCCCCATGCCACTGTTGTTTAAGTTTTTGGACTTGAGGAAGTTAATAAGAGCAGCTGTTTTGTATTTAGATTTGTGTATTTAAATTACCGTTGGACATTGTTCAGTTGTCCGTTCACCCTCACTCTACGCTTGGTCTGTGTTCGTTTGGGTTCATCATTGTTTTATGTTTTCTTGGTCTGGGTTCTTTGTATTGTGGAAATAAAAGTAAATGCAAAACCATGAAAGCCTGCATGTGTGCCTCCTGCCTGAGCAAGCAAAGCCAAAGTGTGACATTGGGCAGGACATATCTACGGTGGCCCTGAAGGGCAAAACACAACGACATTTCAGAAACACAACGACATTTCAGAAAACACAACGACATTTCA
>JBBPDB010000146.1:7718628-7741669 GCA_037974465.1 Brachypetersius altus
GGTGTAGTCTGTCATGGAAAACATGGCCTTCCTCAGTGTGTTCTGGTGGATGTGCACATTAAGGTGATCTTCCATCAAACTCAAGAACCTGCCTATGTTTGACTGTGGAAAATAAGGATCAATTCACACACTGACACTTGCAACATGACAATAATGACAAGATATATAACACAAACACTTTAAACCAAATAATATCATTGTAACTGCATACCTTCAGGGTAGATGTCATCATTGAGCACAAGGGGGTGCTAAGCAGAAGTCTGTTGTGGAAGTAGTTGTGGAAGCCTGAGCTGTATTCTTGGAATCTCACTGGTGTTTTGCAGATTGGGCAGAGTTTAATACAGACAGTAATTCCTATTTTAGATTAACAAAATAAAATAAAGGGTTATTCATGTTTAACTTAAATTAGTATACATTAATAAAATTTTGAAGGCCATCACAAATCAACACACACCTTTTGTAACAGAATTTAAGTCCTAGACTGAGGCTTATTTTGTGACAGTTGTTGGCTGTTTTAGATCAGGTGGTGTAGGTCCAGGGCAGTATGGACATCTGTCCTCTGATGGTTCAAAGCTGTCAGGTTGTCACGCCGGTGTGTGTATGAGGAAGGGGCAGGACGCCGGATTGAGCAGGCAAAGCAGGCTTTAATATTTTTTCTCACCACAAAACACAAGGGGAGCCCCTGACTCGGGGGAACACACAAAACAGGGAAGCAAACCAAATAGGGGAAAACAGCAGGACTCACGCTGGCTCTAAAGGATAAACAAAAGTCACGGCTGTAAACTGTCAGGCCAGGAAACAGGGAGAACAAGGACACTGCCCTCTCAGGGGGATTCAGGAGAAGCCATGGAGCCACCAGCGCGAGTCTGCAAAACAAAGGGAAAAACAGGACACGTGAACTTGGAACATCAAGATACAGAGCCAACACACACAGGGGCAAACACAAAAGCAACACAATACCAACTCGCTGGATTCAGGGCCGGACTGGGCTTAAGTAGGGCTGGAAACTGAGGAACAGGTGCGGGGCGTAATCAGAGACAAGTAGGAGTGATCAGGGAAAACAGGTGAGGGACTAATCAAGGAGACAGCAGGAAAACAGAGTAGGGAAAGTAAAGGGGGAAAAAAAGAGGGACAACACAGGGAAACTAAAATTCAGGGGAGGAAGACCGGGGCAGACGAGGAGCAGGCGACGCGACCGTGACACAAGAGCTTTTCCACTTGAAGTATTATAAAGACACCCTGTATGCTGCTTGGGCTGGCTGTTATACAAATCTCATAAAGTCTGGAGCTGTTTTTTTTTTCTCCACTGTGTCTAAACAGCTTCAACCTATGAACAATATAAAACAAAATTGCAACTATTTACATTTGTCTTACATACTCTAACTCAGTCTTCCCCTGTCTCTCCTGCTCTAACAAACATATCCCTATTTTGCACTATGAATCTACTAATCTTGTTCAGACTTGTCTCCCTGTACTATGCCCATTCATTACATGTGTAGTAAACTAATTTATATGGATCTGTTCCACATGCACTTAAACTTGGTGCTGTCCTTAAAAAGTCTGGTCTCAACCCAGATGAACTGGGTAGCTTTTGTTCTGTTTCCACTATTCCTTTTCTTTCTAAAACACTGGATTTAGTTGATTCTATTCAACTTACAACATATCTCTCTTACAATAATTTATTTGAAGTGTTCCAGTCTGGCTTTCAAGGACAGCATAATGTCACCAGATGGAGGTGCCTGAGCTGCCACCTCTTCACCACACTACCTTGAAGCGAAAACTGCACTTCAGTCCAATATCAGATAAAAAATCTTTGAGGGCAAGGAGTAAAAATGCAAAAAACAAAATATCCAGTTGTCACAGTCCCCCTTCTCCACATGGGAACTAGGCACACAGCTCCAAAGTGTTGCAGCTACTATCCTCACGGGGGGTCCTGGTGGTATAAGGAGAGTGTCTATCAATCACAGTACATTTCACCAATATCAGCAGGCAGGAGAAAATTAGAACTAGTGCAATGTGAATGTGAAGGCTGTTGGAGGGAAACTTTCTATAGGTTTCCATATAAAAAATATAAACACAGTGTTAGCATTCCACAAAAAGAATAAGTGAACAATAGACACTAAAAAAGGGGAGACCCACAAATATTCCATGCAGATAACTAAAAAAATACCTCTACTCCACAGGTCACAGTTAACATAGCAAAGAGTAGAAAGCACAGGAAAAGCAAGTCTCTGCAACTCATCACAAAGAAAGGTCCAAGCTGGAGGCCCAGATGGGGAAAAAGTTGAACATCCCAGTGAGAGAAGGGGATGCAGTTTCCAAGCAGTAGCCGCGGTCCCTCCAGCAAGTTAAATGGAAGACACTTAGGTTAGCGAGGGGCGAGCTTTCTCTCCCCCTAAACATCCTGCGAGGCAGAGTTCCAACACAGGTCCCATTCACGGACTTCACCTCTAGCAGTATGCTGACCTCGAATCTTCTTAGCGGTTGGTAGTCCCTCGCATCACGTCAGCCCTCTCCCATTCCATCACGCTCGTCTCTTTCCGAATCTCTTCCCCCTCCAGTTCTCTGTCTGTTTGGCTCAGTGCCCGCCAACATATGTACCATCATTCACACCACACACCTGTAACACATTGGGCTAATTTGAAATACTAATACATGTTTGTTTACAATTGGGCCATGGAGGCAGCCATCTTAGTTCTAACAGTTGGGGAAAGTTCGCAAAAGATTGCAATGTAATACTCGACCAGGACCGGACCTTCCTTCTGGTCGGATGGTGTATACTGGGAGGTCGGGTCTGGAACTTACGACCAAATATGGCTGGGGCTCCCAACGGTCGCTGAGCTTGTCTTTTCCTGTCACTGGCTATCTCAGACCAAAACCCGTTTGCCAGGTAACAAGCAAGGACACTTTCTTGTAGGTGTAAGACAGACGCTCATGATGATGTCCCACACGCTCAGTTTCATTCCAGGCTTCATCAGTTGGTGCTGTCCCCAGTAGGAGGTCAACGGACATATGCACATGCCTTCCAAACATTAGGTAAGATAGAGCATAACCTGTGGCACTGTGGATGCTTTTATTGTATGCTTGTTTCAGGGCAGAGCGATGCTCCACCCACTTGCTCTGCTGTTCAGTCTCCAAGGTGCCTAAGCTCCCAGATCAATCTAGATTCAAAGTTGGGGTCTCTGGTATAATGTAGGACTTGAGGGCATCCAAAGGACTGAAATACACAATTCCAAAATTGGGGATGGCCCATGCATACTTAGTGAAAAGGTCGGTGACCACCAGGATGTTCTGGTAGTGGTCATTGGGTCTTTCCAAGCTTAAGAAATTCATGGCAAGAATGTGCAAAGGGGCTTAGGGCACCACCAAGGAACTAAGGGAGCTTTACCATCCCGTCTCGCCTTATAGAGCGTGCAGTATGAGCAACCCTGAACAAATGCACATACCGTTGTCCCCATGTTCAATCAGTAAAAGTTCCTCCTCAGTAGTGACAGGGCCTATGCTTGTAACAGGGGCTGAACCTGGGCTTGAAGCACAATAATCTAAAACACAACTTCATGGGTTAATGTATCCTGAATTGAGCAGCATATTACCCCATCTCGAAGACTCAGTTTACCCCAGTGACTTAACAGCCTCCTCACAGGTACCTGAACCCTCTGCTCTTCTGATGGAGGTAAGGTGGGCTGTTCCAAATGGGTACGGAGCACAGTCAAGTTGTTATCTTCTTGTTGGAGCTTGCGCCAGTGGTTTGGGTTCCAGTCCCAAGTCAAAGGGACAGCTTCCTTGCCAGTTCCCAGGGTCTGCACAACAGCCACCAAGAGTTTGTCCGCACTTGAAATGGATTGGGCTGAAACCAATGTGGCTGCATCTGCAACAGGAAGACTAGAATGTACACTAGCATTAACATGTTGCTGGCCTGGTAATCATAATTGGCCAGCTGTGCTACCCACAGTTGTTCTACTGCCCCCAGTTTAGCAGTGTTCAGATGGACCAAAGGGTTATTATCAGTTGCCACCATCACCTTTGCACCCCATAGATAATCATTGAATTTCTCTGTAAGGGCCCACTTCATAGCCAAGTCTGAAGGAGCTATAGTTAGAGTCATTTCGCTCAGCTGGATGGAGGCTCCTACTGGCATAGGCAAGCATGCACTCAACTCCCACTTGCTGTTGAGCCAACATGGCCCCCAGACCACAATGGCTTGCATCAGTGTATGCAATAAAAGGCTTTGTAAAGTCAGCATATGCCAGGATAGGTGCCTGCAACAACTGTTGTTTCAGCTTCTCAAAAGCAGCTGTGCAATCCGTGCTTCAAACAATTGGAGTGACATTCGACAATGAGGGCGTCTGGTACCCACTAATAGCTCATTGAGGGGCTTAGCAGTCTTGGAAAAGTCCTTAATGAACTGTCTATAATATTCCACAAACCCAAGAAAATATCACACTTGCCTGACTGTAGTGGGGCTTAGCATTCCTGGACTGAGATCACTTTCTCAGGATCAGGGGAAACCCCTTTTCCACTGACACAATGTTTTCAAATCCATGTTTTTATTACATGTAGATTAGATTACTGCAATAGCATCCTCTTCAACCTCCCCATACCACTCACTGAATGACAGGGCATTTGCTGTTGTTCCCCTTCCTGTGGAACTCACATTAGAAACTATGAGTATACTTATTTTATACTTAAACTGAGGCAGTATACTTGGTTTACTTTTTATATACTATATTTTCTATACTAAGAATGACTTATACTGATAAGTTATACTTTTTAGAAAATGTTCTAAAGAAGTTTTAAATTAGTATACTTTCTATTCCTGGGGACAGTGGATATGAGGCAGGAACTCATCCTTGTATACACACATCCACGCATTGTCAACATGTACCCATCTATCATACGTTTATCCATTTATCACTGAATCAAATACAGCTTGAACTATTCATCTACACAGTGTAATACATTTCATATGTATGCATACAAAGGCCCTCGCCTTCAGGCGTTCTGTCGCTCAGAATCTTGCGGCCAGGGCTGTTTGTCTTGACACCTGCTGTTCACTGGTTGGTCCATGACACCTGAGTGAATGACAGGAACAGACATATACTTAGTGCATTCGCCAAACTGACAGGAGAAGCCCGCCGGTTACGAAAACTGTGATCTTGCAGGCAAATGTTTGAAAAATCTAATCTGTCATGTCCAAGTTTTCACTGATACCTTGAGGGTGTCTGTAGCAACTGCATGTCAAGGGATATGATGATCTCTGTTTGAACATTTTAGATGAAGTAAACAAACAATATTAAAAGAAAGGGAAATATCATTAGAGTAGGAGAAATATTATAGCTTCATTTGGATATTGGATATATTTTTAATTTTAAGAGAACTTTGTGCAGTCATGTTAAACACTCTTTACTTTGTGCACACATTTGATTTGAACTAAACTTATGAGCGTGGGTGTGCTACTATCACTGATGAAAGTTCCCAGTGTGTAATGTCTATCTCATACTATCTCTTTCTCCCTAATGGCTTTTTTCAGTGTCAATTTTTCTTTGTCCTCACTTTTAAATTTAATCAGTGTTTCTCATCTCTCACATCTTTCACCAACTACCTACTCACAAGAATCTCTT
Organism: Brachypetersius altus; assembly: GCA_037974465.1. Taxonomy (NCBI): domain Eukaryota; kingdom Metazoa; phylum Chordata; class Actinopteri; order Characiformes; family Alestidae; genus Brachypetersius; species Brachypetersius altus. The sequence continues at coordinate 7,724,250 of JBBPDB010000146.1, forward strand.
ACAAACCAAGGCAGTCATTTTTACATGCATGTCATCACAGAAGCAAACACTTTGTTCTTGGTGGAGTGTTAGAATCACCTAAACTTTGCAACCAAAACTTTCACACATAAACTTACTTAATGACGTGTGCAAATATCAAGGCTACAATCAGTTTTTTTTTTACTGTTTTATGAAATCAAGGGATAACGGATTAACCAAGCTCAAACAGTTTTGTATACACATTCCTGCTTGATGTTTCCTCTGAAATGAAGGACATTAACAGGTAAATAATTTCCTCTTTGCTTCAGAGAAGGCTTTAACTGTCATGTTGGCTCAGGAACGGAGGAAACAGACGGAGGAGTTAAACAGAGCTCAAACGGAATAAAGCAGATACATAGTTGCTTAAGAGCAATGCACTTGGCAGAACAGAAGCACTAAAAGATGCATGAGTTACTCCTGTTCAGGAGTGATGAGGAGCACAAGGGTCTGAGGCAGTTCTGCCCATGGGATGGGTGCTTCAACCTTGCTGGTTCACTCTAGGAAACACACACACAAAGAGCCACGGAAAGAGTGCACTGGTCGGACTTTGACGGGCCTAACCTCTTACTTCAGATGAGACCACAGTTCTCTTCAGCCAGTGTATGAGCAGACCGTGATCAGGACACAAGAGCAGTCCTACTTCTGGATCAGCTGGGCTTTTAAAGCAAACACATGGACCAATCACATGGGACAAACAATCATCATTGATTAAACAGACAACACAAGACATCATGAAACACGAGGGACCCAAAGCAGGTAATCAGTGGGGAGAACATGAGGGCTGACAGGAGGCAGGTCCGTTGCCAAGCAACACACATACCCCGCATGCGGGGGCATACCATGATGCAGACAGAGAGGGGTGTGAGTGGGAATCCGCAGCTCAGAGTTCCGGTGAGCTTGACCACTGGGGGTATTGCAGAGGCGGCACGGCATTGATGTTAAAATATTGCTGTGAGGAATAGTTTTTTGGGGTGGAGGTAGCTGAGTGGGTCTGATAGTTGCTTCTGGACTAAGAGGTCATGGATCCAATCCTGTCTTCAGCAATACCACCGCTGGGTCCCTGAGCAAGACCCTCAACCCTGGGAGACTGCCGCCAAGGTTTGGGAAGTCGCTTTGAATAAAAGCATCTGCTTAATGCCATTAATGTATATTTTGGAATTTTCTGTTGCATGGAAATGTCAGCAATAACTACATTCATCTGTGTTTATTGATGTTTATTGATCATGTAGCTTGGTTAAGCCTATCATATACCTGCACACACTTTGCACTGCAGTTCTGTAGTAATATATCAATATTATATACTGTTTGCTCATGTCTGGTCTGTCCAGCTTGTGGGTGAAACAAAGGCAAGCTTCTCCCTTCTTGGCTCAGGGTCTTGCTCTTTTCTGGATCCAAGTTGCGAGTGAGAGATGGAACTCAGAATCCATACGGAGCACAGAGGAAGAAGCTTCATGCACGCTAGACTGTGACTATGTATCACTCTGTATTTTTGTCCCTACAGAAGTGACGGGTAAAAGATATCCCATCAGTTGGCCAGTGACTTGGTCCAATGGCTGCCGTGAGAAGCGCATCTACTATTTACTGATCTTCACCACGAGCTCAAAATACATCGGGTCCATTTCAGCATCTGTCAATGTGTGGAGCATGCAAGCTGAACCTGACCCTCACCTTCTGCCTGGCTGGAAGAGTGATGCCCTGTGTAAATTTGTGTATGAACTGTGTAAACCTTTTTGCTTAAGAACTTTTCTGTTTGTGCTCACAGCACTTAGTTATTGGTTATGAGCTCGATTAAATATTGTGTTTCTGTACTTTACTGCTTTTGTGTCCTCCTTCCATAGTCTTACATGACAAAAAGTATACAATATATATCATAAGACTATAAAACAAAAAAGGGAGACATGGTATTATGCTGCATGTACAAGTACAGTGTTCAAAATGGGATTAGTCATTGCATTGTCACTGTGCAGTATGGGTTTATCTGCAGCTATGGAAGTATAATGTATTCCTTTTGAAGAGTCTTTAGTGCAGTTCAATAATATATTTTTGTAAGCCCTCAGGATTGAGGGGGGTTGTGGGCTTCTGTTAAAGTGGTGTTAGACAACTTGGGGGGAAAAAGCTGTAGCCTCGTCTGGTCATTCTGCACTTGATGCTGCGGAGACTTTTCCATGAGTTTAGGGGGATGAACAGTCTGTGGGAGGGATGGAGGGGGTTGACCACAATGCTGGTGGCATTAGGAATGCAGCCAGGAAAGGGAAGTGCCGATTACCTTCTCCACTGTCTACACAAACCTTTGAAGAATTTGCCAATCAGATATGTGGCAGTTCCTGTACTACACAGTGATGCAAGTGGTCAGGCCATGTTCTGTGGTGCACCTGTAGAAGGTTGTGAGGATAGATGCTGGGAGGTCAGAGGAAGTGCAGATGCTGGTGATGGTGGACCGGAAGAGGTTGTCTGTGATGCGAATACCTAGGAACTTCTCTTCATCCGCTTACCCCAACACCATTGATACTGGTTAGGAAGTGATCAATGTTTGACCCCATGAAGGCAACAATCTCTTCTTTAGTCTTTCAAACATTCAGAGACAGACCGCTTTCCTTGCACCAGTTTGCTAGCTGTTTCACCTCTTGAGGAGCACCCTGGGAGTAGTGTGTGGGGCTGGTACCTTGCTCAAGGGTACCTCAGTGGTGTCAAGGGATTTGTACCCATGACCTTTTGATCACAGGGATAACTATCAAACCATTAGGCCACCAACTGCTCCAGAAAAAACTTTTGAAAGAGTTCCATTGTCTTTGTTTTCCGGATTACTTCTGATAGGGTGGCAGGGAATGTATGGACAATATATAGGATTGTAAACAATGAATTCTGGATGTTGATGTTAACTGTTGTGAGTTAACATCAGCATCCAGAATTCTTCGTAAATACAGGGTCAGACTGTAGTTTTGTAATTTACTGTAAAATTACAGAAATTGTTCACAGCCTCTCAATGTGTATGCTTGTTATTTATTTTCACAAACCACTCATGAGCTACCTGGTTACTAAGGAATCATATTGTACAGGAACTGTTGTGCATATGAATAAGGGGAAGAGGGTAAAGGTGGATGGATTAGGGGCTTCAAGGTTGAATTCATCTACAAATTCAACTGGAGTGGCAAAATGGGAGGGAGGAGAGAGAGATAGAGAGAGAGGGGAGGCAGAGGCGTCTCTTCCTCACTCTATGGAGCGCTGAGACATCATATCTCCACCCGAAGAGTCTGTCTGTCTTTTTCTCTCTCTCACACTCTCTCACTCTCACACAAGGAATTACTTCCCTGCCGAAACATGAAGACTCTTCAGTAGAGACACAATGGACAACATTTCAACATTCACTCGGTGAGTTTACACACTTCAGTTTACCACACTTGTAAATGTGTTTAAGACGCTCCTTTTTCTCTTAAAAAAGCTAACAGTGGTGTAAACTCTGGCCACTATTTCTTCTACTGTCTCATTAGAACAGTCTCAGAGATCGATAATGACTGAAAAGCTTCAGACTGGAGTTTTTCAGTCTTTAACAATACAGGAGGAGAGAGAGAGAGAGAGAGAGAGAGAGAGAGAGAGAAAGCAAGAGGGACAGGGACAGACAATAAGAGAGAGGAAAGACAGAGAGAACAGAATATGCTATCTTATACAGAGTGTGAGAGAGTGAGAGAATGAGAGTGAGATAAGGAAAGAGACAAAGAGAGAATACAATCTATTCTCTTTCCTATCGGAGAGAGATCCAGAGACACACACACCGACAGCGAGAGAGAGATAGAGAGTGAGAGAGAGAGAGAGAGAGAGAGAGAGAGAGAGAGAGAGAGAGAGAGAGAGAATACAAACATTCTTAGTAATGGGAAATATAGCATAGCCTGTTTATCGTTGCTATGAAAAAAAGCTTTCAAATGACCAGTTGGACTACTTAAATGGCTTTAGATTTAGTTTTGAAAATATGCTTTTCTTATTTCCGAGTCCTGCAATTCAGGGTTTTTTAAAAAATAAAATCTTGTTACATGAACATACTTTAACGTGAATGTTAAATTTAAGAACCTTTTCTCTTCTCCTCTAAGAATATGTGCTGCATGCATGTGCCTGTGTGTGCTTGCTGGTGTGTGATATTAATGAAGAGTTTGTCACCTCTTTGCTGTAGAAACAGAGCTCTGCTCTCCTGGAAGGCTTTACACTAGATGTAGATCTTCAGCCACAAGAGCGTTAGTGAGGTCAGGTACTGAATGATTAGTTCTGGATCACAAATGACACTTCACCTCATCCCAAATGATAATGCATCTTCACTGGTCCACACCCCAATGCTGAAGGGCTTTTTACACTGCTGGCTGACGCATGATATTGGGAAAAGTGTCTCATTCTATCAGCAGTTCTTTGCAATTGAGATACAAGCTATGTGTGAATGACTGAAGCTCTTCTTCAACAGCGGGAGCACCTTAAAGTAGTTGATGTCACAAATTGGACAGGGGTGATTGGGAACTCCCAGATCTTCACCTTTGTCTGAACACACAAAAGTGTAATTAAACAAGGAGATTTGTTTAAACTCAAAATGGAGATTTTGGTGTTTTAATGTAATTCATTATTAGATAGTAGCAAAACCATTTAGATGTTTGTAATCAGTGTATATTTTGAATGTCAGCAGTAAAAACTGGGGCAAATATGTCCAAATGTTTCTATAACATGAGCATAAAATAAAGCAAATTTCTTATCATAGCAATTTTTCATAGGACAACACAAAGCTAAGCTGAACAAGAGATGAGAAAGTGAGGGCAAGCTATGAACATTAAATGTATATGCATTGCTTATTTCTAGAGCCGACTGGTTTTTTTTTTGGCTTTGTTAAAATTTGCAGAGAAAATATATGCAACTTACTCATCATATAATCCTCAGTCTGACTAAATCAATGTTTAAAAGGTTTATCTGAAATTATATTTCAATTAGTCATACTGTGCTTCAAAATCCTTTTCAGTAATATTTCAGTCCATCCAGCAAAATGCCATTACAAATTCAACCAACCCTTGCATCTTTTAAGGGCTTCCAATTAGTTCTGCATTAGTTCTGCATTATAGCCATATTCAGAAAATGTGGCACCCCAGTTAAATTATGTGTTTTTTGCACATCCTCTGCAGAGAACAGATTTTAAACTCATTTTAAAGCCCAACTACTATTTATTTTCTGTAGAGTTGTGCAGAAATGGTCCATATTCCAATCGATTGGAACCTGTAGTCTAACAGATGTAGAGTCTGCTGCTTTGGTCTTGGTTCTGCATCATCACACTACAATGATAAAAGCTGTGAGGCAGGTTACAGCAAGAGTCTCAGATGCAAAGGCCAGACTTGCTCTCAAAGGTTACTTCAGTATTAATTTTCTGAGCAGGCTAGGAGTTTAATGACCTCCTGAGGATGTACTACAGGGATGGGACATATTTTTTATGTAATACCCATCCCTGCTCCACCCCAAAATGGCTCTGCCCTTAATACACCCTGGCACCTTCTTAAAAAAAATAAAGATTCCTAAATTATTCTTTATCCAAAGCTTTACTCATATAAAATTAATAGAAAACTTTCTTTTTTAAAATGCTTTACATTATGTGGACGTCTTTTTAAAAAATCTTGTAAAATGTTTTCATACTCACACATTACAAAGGAAAGGTTGTTTAGCATATGTACTTTTTTTCACCTGTGTCTGTCCACACTATCCGCAAGACACCACACTCCAATTTAGATGCCTTATAGGTGCTTAAGGATTCCCACCTCTAAGAAAACTGTAACATTTGTCCATTAAAAAAGAACACACTATTTGTGTTGCCTTGTGGGATTGACACCATTACAAATTCAAACAACCGCAGCAACTTTCAAGGGCTTCCAATTAGGAGCAACACTGCACACAGTCTTTTCTGTTCACTAGTTAAACTGTTTTACCTCAACTCAAAAGGTAATGCTGTGTCAGTGGATCTGCTGTTTGGACACTGGATTATCAAAATCAACACTAGACATAAAACTGAATTAGCTGGAACTTATTACATGAATTAACATTAGGTGGCTTGCTGTATGTGTGCTGAGAGAATAGTGAGAGAAAATGAGTGTGTGTGTGCTGTTCTGTGCTATGTGTTTCTGCATGAATCAGCTGCGATTGTGTAGAAGTGAGACAGATTTTGATTGTTAGGGTTCAGTCTCTCAGTAAGGATAAGGCTGTTTGGTGTTCATCACAGCTGCACAGAAATAAATACAGATTTGAATAGCCTGTTGCTTATGATGTGTGAGGTGTTATGGGATTTTATGATTGCCTACAATGTCATCAGTCTAGGTCATGGAGTTTAATTACATTTCATAACTGATAAAGCCTACACAGGCATCTCCAGGGTGGCTGCAGTGAGAGTACCCTGAACCCATATAATATCACTCACATGTGTAAATTAACAGACACTGACCAGTTTGGTATGTATGTAGGTGAATATTCATTTGCTGCTGGATGTTTGTCAGTGTCAGTGCTTGTGATGATAGTGACTGTTTTAAAAAATGATTCTGTTCTTTAAATTCTTTGTCTCTTCACCCACCTTTTCTCTCTTGAACTTTTTTAAATAAGTATTTTCAAAAGGTAATTTGACATTTACAGAATTTACATACAATGTTTTACAGATTCTCTAAAGTAATGGACCAACATCCAGTACCTTTGGCACACATTAGAGTGGCATTTGTGATCCAAAATGCATCATCCACCATCAGTACCTGACATTACTAACACATATGTTTTTTAAAAAGGCATGATGAGAATAAAGTTGAGGTTTCAGACTGGAGAGCTGAGTGTTCTTTTGTGGTAGACCAAAAACAGGTTCAGTAGTACTGATGAGAACAGACAAATTTAGCCAGAGGGGAGAACTGAAGACTGAGGGGAGTTACATTTTTGAGCTGTATGTTTTGTGCAAAACCAGAGCATATTGCTGAGAGCACCCGGTCATGGCTATTACAATGAAGCTGTTTGGAAGCCATTTTAAAGCAGTATAAAACTCTATAGTAACAGATACAGAACACAAAGAAAATCAGGCTGTACATGCTAACCTATGGTATTAATTTTGAAATTAATATCTAATGGTGTTTTAATATTGCTTAATGACATTACTGTAATTTATTATACAGTAATTTGGTTCCAGGTTATGTAATTGTGCCTACATTTTAACTTCAGATTTTACTTATGTACAAGAATATCCTAAAACAAGTACATCTGTTACGTAAATACATCAGTAATATCTATGTGAAGTTAATACATATGGTTTGACATAAGTAATCCAACTGTAACAGTATTTAGATCAACTGTAATTACAGTGTTGTGTGCACTGTTAATGTGTTACTACACAGTTATTAAGGATGTTTACTGTAAAGTGGGACCAGCAATTTATGTTACAACACTGGAGGTTGACCATCCTTATTCGTTTAAAAAGTCAATGTTGTTATCAAGATTAATAGAGAAGATGACATTAATGAACAAAAATGAACAAATGCTGAGATCACAGACAAAGAGACATGTTGCAGTAATATAACCAGGGCAGGTTTTCAGACTGATTCACATTCAGTAATCTAAAAAAAGCACTTAAAATCCATTACATGCACCAAAACCCCTCAAGGCACCTTAATTTCTATTTTTTGTTGACTGAAGAAAATGTGTCCTGTTGACTGAAACACCAGAAACCTAATAATTTAGAGTGATGTCTACATGCTTTTGATCATATAGTAAAGAATATTTGATGCATACCTTTTATTCCATATTAATGTCACCGCCATATTTCGTTTTATGAATGTCAAAATGCACACTTTGCTTATTTATATTCACTTGTGCCATTACTATCACAGGTAAAACATCATTGCTGTGGAAGTGCCATAAGAACTCCAGTGTCCCTGTTGGCCTGTGACCACTTATTACCAAACTCAAGCCAAAAAGTTACTGAGCCAGGCAACGAAGATCTGTGTCAAAAGACCATATTAATTTTTAATTTTCTAGAAGCAATTGTCTTTGACATGGCAAACATCACACACCTGGCCACAGTGTTTGTGGACCCCAACAGCCAAGAGGAGCATGATCCCTTCTTGGACCTCTATGATATGGACTATGGGGTCCCAGCAGAGGAGATGCCAGACACCACACAGGGACTGGCGTATTTTGTGGCCACCATCGTTATTGGAGTGGTTCTTGTCTGCATCATGCTGGTATGTGGTATAGGCAACTTCCTGTTCATAGCCACCCTGGCCCGCTACAAGAAGTTACGAAACCTCACCAACCTCCTGATTGCAAACCTGGCCATCTCAGACTTCATTGTGGCTGTGGTGTGCTGTCCGTTCTTGGTGGATTACTATGTGGTGAAACAGCTATCTTGGGACCATGGAAAAGTGCTGTGCGCCTGCGTCAACTACCTCCGAACTGTGTCCTTGTATGTGTCCACCAATGCTTTATTGGCCATTGCTGTGGACAGGTAAGTGGAAATCTAACAAAAATGCAAGTGGATGATTGTGCTGAGATAGACAGCCCTAAGGCTTGACTCACCATAATGTCCTTAGAATGAAAAACAACTGTCACTGTGACATTTACCCCTGGACATTTACCCAGCATTCACAGCCAGACATCCTTCAGTGTGCACCTAGCTGTGAACCCTGAGATGCTTGATACATAATATCTGAAGTGAGATATCCAATGCTGTGTTCAACACAGCCATAACAATCATCAAAAGAGAAAGATTTAGATCTACCTTTGTGGCAATGCATACAAAACATTAAACTAAAAAGGCCAATTAGCCCCCACCGCCCGTGAAAAAATTAAACCAAAAGGACTGGATGAAAACCTAATTCAGCAAGAAGACATGGCACAAAACAACAGACACTCCAGCATCTGGTTTAGACCTGTTATTCAGAGCAAAGTTAATCAACATATATTAGAAAAGTTGGAAAAGATGCGAGGTTTAGTGTTAGGGTTTGGGTAGACTTTTTTGTAGAATATTAAGCCTTACCTTGTACCCAAAATTTTAAATCTAGTAATCGTGCCATATTTCTCACTTACGATTAAAGTCTTTAACTATTTAACTTATTTCCAGATATTTTAAGTGGGTATGTAGTGTTATGTAGTGTTATGTCACTTAGAAGATCCACAAAGTGTAAGATTCTTTTTATGTGACAGAGTGCTAAAAATATTTAAGCATTTTTCTATATTCAAACTTTAAGTACATTTAAATAAGTGTATTGAAACTCTCTGATTGCCCTTGTGCTAAATAATCACTTTATGGGAACAACCCTCATGCTTGTACCCAGGATAGAGTACCTATTAGTCACAAACTGTCTTGTGGTTCTGAGCCCTGTTGCACTAAAATACAAGGCATTGAGACACCAGTGTTGTCTCCCTAATCAAAAGTCTTTGAAGTTTTCCCCTGACCCTTAATCTGATTACAGTATGGGTACTATGACACTGTAATAGGACAGAGTTCGTTTGAACTTCACAGCAGACAATTCAACACTGATGAAAGCCAAAGTCCATACAAAGTCAAGCACAACTTCGACCAGGCTGCTTGTATTACATGAAGATAGCAAGTGAATGTTTGAAATTGAATTATGGACTCCAATATTACATTTCATAGCTAGCCTGAAAAACACAGAGTAAAGCGATCTGTGGTCAGGTGTCTTCAGAAGCTCACCATAAATCGTGTGATGTTCTTGCCTTTCCAGATACATGGCAATCGTTCACCCTTTAAGGCCCAGAATGAAACACCAGACTGCGTACTGTCTCATCACTGGAGTTTGGATTGTTCCTGTCCTCATATCCATACCTTCTGCCTACTTTACTTCTGCAACCAAGGTGCCTCACAGTGCCAATCGCAGCAAGACTTTTTGTGCTCAGATCTGGACAGTGGACCAACAGCTCTACTACCGATCTTACTATCTCTTCATCTTTGCAGTAGAGTTCCTGGGCCCCGTCCTCACCATGGCCTTGTGCTACATCCGCATTTCTAGAGAGCTGTGGTTCAAGAATGTGCCTGGCTTCCAGACAGAGCAGATCCGAAAGCGATTGCGTTGCCGAAGAAAGACTGTCATGGTGCTCATCGGAATCTTCACTGCATATATCCTGTGTTGGGCCCCTTACTACGGCTACACCATCCTCCGTGACTTTTATCCTACCCTCATCTCCAGGGAGAAGAACTCGCTGGTGGCCTTTTACATCATCGAGTGCATCGCCATGAGCAACAGCATGATCAACACATTCTGCTTCGTCAGCGTGAAGAACAACACAGTAAAGTACTTCAAGCGGATTGTGCTACTCCGCTGGAAGTCCACTTACACAGCCAGTAAGACGGTGGACGAGACAGAAGTGAGGACCCTGTCTATGCCTGTGACAGAGGAAATTGACTGCATAAGGCTGAGGTGAGGAAACATCATGAAGATTCACGGCCATTTTATGCCACTGATTACTCAAAGCAAGGTAAAGACCAGGAGTTGGGGTGCTTTTGGCAGATACATACATGACAGCACATACATTAACTCTAATCTGGTTAACAGGGTTGATATACACAGATCAGCCACGATGTTAAAACCGCTGAAAGGTGAAATGAGTAATGTTTAAATCTCATAATAATTGCACCTCTCAAGGGGTGTGATGAGGCTGAGCAGCCCCATACATAGCAAGCTGCGATGCACTGTGTGTTCTGACATCTTTCTATCATAGCCAGCATTTTCCGCAATTTGTGCTGCAGTTGCTTAAATTTCTCCATGACTCTGTTGCCAGTTTATCAGTTGTCCTTACTTCAACCACTTTTGGCAAGTGCTTACCACTGCATATCGGGAACGCCCGACAAGACCTGCTGTTTTGGAAATTTTCAAACTCAGTCTAGCCATCACAATTTGGACCTTACCTTATAAATCCCAGGAACTATTGTAACAAGATAATAGATGTTTTTTAAGTTCACCTGACAGTAGTTTTAATGTCTAATTGGTGTACATAAACTGGAATGAACCTCTCTAACTATGTTTTATTAGAAAAGCTTCAAAGACATAAAACGTTACTTTTAGATGTCTTTTTACCAAGCAGCACAGATTTTTGTGAGGTCCTACTGAATGTAAAAAAACTCATTCAACACATTCAGTTCCATCTGCAATGCAGACGATTAAAGTGACTTTTGAAACATAAGGCAGAAGAATTGTTCTTCTGGTAGTAGTCTATTTATTGTTAATCTGTATGTGGCATTTGTGTTTGTTTCAGTTAGTTTTTCAAATTAGTATTTCTCTGTAAGAGGCCCCTGAGGTGCATGTGAGTGGATGTTATTTATTGTGGCACCATTACTAAACATACAGTGCAGGCCATTTCAAAAAGGCATTAATCAGGAGCCTTCTATCATCATATGATGAGTGGATCGGTTCATTCTCAGAAGAAACTATGATCTTTGACTAAATAGGAAATTTGAATTGTCATTTTTTTTATTGTTGGATATTTGTGCATGGACAAATAAATTTCTGTTTGCGAAAAAAAAATCATATTTATGCACCTTTTTGTCAGTTGCAATATGTGACAGAAACGATTCCAGGTATTTTTCAGTGGATTTCAATATGTTAATCTTTATATTACTTTTCAGTCTTTAAATGAATATTGTTTAGATTACTCTTTACATGCAGGAAAACAACATATTCTCACATTTCAAGCTTCACTACATTATCATCAAGTAAATAAGTCAAATGAATACAGTAAATACCTGTGAAGCTGAATCACTGGTCCTAATTATTTGAACCAGACAGCTTAAAATTGAAAGCTGGGACAGTTCACCACAGAATCAGCCAGTTTTCACAGCTTATATGTTGGGTTAAGATCATGGTGGCTAGGCTCTACCTTCCACTTTATTTCTAATCAGTTTTGAGATTAGTGGTGGGCCATTATCGGCGTTAACATGAGAATCTTATCGGCCGATAAAAAAAAAATATTGCCGTTAATCTATTCACAAAGTTGGGTTGGGAGCTGTGTCTATACTACACAAGCTATGATGACTTTCACCTTGATATTTGAGCGCAGATGTATACCTAGCCGAATTGCGCTTTAGGGGGCGAGAATGAGTCTTCGAACCTGTGTGTATGCCTACTGTGAAATTACCACATCAAACGTGACGTGCTAACATGGATACAGCTATGAAGCCGCCGGGTTTGCTTCAGGAAAAATTTATTTTTAAGAAGCTTCCCAATGGAAACCTCAACAAGACTAAGGTTGTTTGCATCTTGTGCAATGCGGAATTAGTTTACTGTAGGAGTTGAGAAACCCGTTCTCAAAGACTTACTTTTAGTCATTATTTCGCAGCACACATATTCTGAATGGCTTTGGCAGAATTCAAACGAGCCATTTTAATCTAGATTAATTAAAAAAAAAAATCTATGCCCACCACTAGAAAATACACTTATTCTCGTTCCTGCAAAAGATATACATATCAATTCACAAAAACAGAGATTTGTTAAATGTTAGATTATTAATATATTTCACATTTATTACCAAGCCTTTTGTTGTCTTCAGGGGAGAGACTTCCAAAATCTGTGCCCTATGGATGGATGTAAAAGTATCATATCAAAGATTGTGTCGGATGATTGTATAAACAAACTTAATTAACAAGCACCTTGAAACATTTAGTATTAAATCTGATAAATATGTTCTTTGGTTATGAGAGGGTGAAACTGAATTTGGGAGGACATGTCCATAGCTTTTATGGGATTAAGGCCTATGTTACTGACTGTAGTGGCAAAACTTGCCCCCCTCACTGATATTGGGGCACCACTCCCCCAGTTTACCCATTCACCACTCACTCACATCATTTTTTTAACAATAAAAAAAATTGTAAAGATTTTCAAATGAGCATAAAAGGCAACCTCCACTGACAGAAGCAGTAAGGCAATTTCTGTTTTCATAAAGCATCTACTAGTGTTTGCAGTGCATTGACAGAATGCTCCAAAGACTGGAGGTCAAGCTGGCAGCCAAAATGCCATCCACAAAAGAATATTGTGGGAAAATGTCTGAAAAATGGATTTCTTCTGGTTAGTGCTGAGACACAATGTTGCCATTTAGAATATTTCATGAAAACAACCCAAAGATTTACATTTAAAATTTTTTTTGTACACTTTAGAAGATTCCTATTTACTTTGCCCGATGTACAGGTAATGAGAATCAAACTCAAGGTTATGTTGGGGTCATTAGGGAGGGAACACGGAGGGGATGGTGCAATAAGGGCAGAAGGGGATTCATGGGGTGACATGTTACAACTTGAGACACAAGCCGACGCATCCTCTCATGAGGATGTAGATGTCTGGAAAACAATTGAACAGACGTCCTCACAAACACTGAAAATACAAACAGCAGCCTTGTTAATGAAACTCCAGCTGGGATCTGCATCACGTTACTGTCAACATCTGCACTGCACTGAACAACAACAGCTCAGAGCAAACACCACATGATGCAACCTACTAGTAAATTGGGTGTGAAGGATGAATTGTTTATTTTGTGTTAAATGTCAAAAGTTTCGTTGTAGGCCTTGACGAAGCCATCTTATGAAATAATAGTACTTTTTCAGAAAATCAATTCGTAGAACACAGACCTCAGTGGCTGTACCCTGAGCAGGAGCCATTTCAGCTTGATTTACTGTGGAGAACCATGTTGAGTTGAGTCTGGAGAGTTTTAAAGGGGAGAGGGTATGGTCAGTTTTGGTTACAGAGTCATGTGTGTCACTCAGAAATACAGTGGAAAGCTTTGTATTTTCTCAGACCTTTATGAAAGCACCATGTACCAGTTTAAGGTGCTTCTACCCCTGTGCTAGGAAAACTGTGGCATGAGCCTTAACATGCAATTTATACATCATTATATAGCAAATTAAAGGAAGACCAAGCAAGTACTAACTAAAAAGTCTACATGTCGTGTGGTTGACTACATATTGTGATTGATTTACTAATGTTTGAGCAAACAGTCGTGAGACGATTTTCCATCACCTGTTAAAACCAGATGTATGTTTGCATTTAGTTCATAACAGTTAGACAAATGGAAACTGCAGCACTAATACAACTATTTGTTAAGCTTTTCATTTTCAATAAGATTTCATTATGCTGCTCCTCAAGCTTGCTGCCATGTAGGTCCATTAGTAGACATAACAGGAAAAAAAAAAGCAGAAGGGCTTTGATCACTTTAGCCCACTTTCAGAACAGCCTAGACACAAAAGTGAATGTGCCTGATGCCAGACTAAAGCTGAGAACATGGAACATCAGTTTTCAAAAAAGTAAAAAGCATTATGTCCCAAATTAACCTAGATCTATCTGACCTGCAGGCCTCAACTACCATTCTGTCCCACAATGAGGTCATGCAGTCTACACTCTTTGATTAGTCCAAGATGAAAGGTCATACCCAGAAGAGTTCTGCGTATGTCTATAAAGGTATGACTACAGCACATGATGAGGATTCATGTCTCAGAAGCAGCAAAGAGCCTTCGTGATGTTTTCACACATTATCTTGCTTTTTCTCTGTCTTCTGGCAAAAGGGGAAAAGCCATATTGCCATATTATGGAGAACCCAGAGACCCCTCTGCTGTCTAAGGATGGAGACGTCACAATCGGAGGGGATTTTTCTATACACAGTGAAGCAACTCTACCGTCAATGACATTTACTGAAAAGCCTAAACCTCTGATGTGCTATAGGTTTGTTATAGTGGTGCATCATATTGAACATATTTATTCTGTACATTAAACATATTGTCACTTAGAATTGGCTCCATATGTCCACAGATTTAACCTCAGAGAACTGCGCTTTGCTCAGACCATGATTTTTGTCATTGAGGAAATCAACAGAAGCAGCAGCTTGCTCCCCAATGTTTCAATTGGTTACAGGATTTATGACAATTGTGGCTCAATGCTTTTGTCAATCAAGGTAGCCATGGCTTTGATGAATGGTCAAGAACCAACAGCAAACAAAGCCTGCTCTGGACAAGCAGGGGTGCAAGCTGTAATAGGGGAGTCAGAGACTTCTTATACTATGATACTCTCGAAAACGACAGGGCCTTTTAAGATCCCAGTGGTAAGGCACACATATTGCTACTTGGTTTAGGTCTTCAATGACTTGGTTTGCTGTAAAACGACTTGTCTTGCAGATAACATGTAACTGTTTCAAATTCTGACTTCTTAATGGCTTGCTTATGATTCCTCTTTTTGTTCCCATCCACCTTGCTGCTGGAACATAACTTTTCCAATGAATTGATTAATCTAATATGATGTCTAAAATAAAATGAGCTTGCTTATCTGGGCTTTGAAATAGAGGCTTTGGGGGCTATTTTAAAACCAGCTTTAACTATCCAGGCCTTTATTGGGGGAGATAAATCATTAGATTTGAGGATATTTTCAATCTTCTTTATTTTAAACACATAGCTGATTATGCACAATACTTGGGCATGACCAAAGTTGAGAAATACTGTTCTAAAGCATGACCAGGTTTGTCTGTTTAACCTAGATATGGATTGGTGTTAAAGGAATTTGTATTACTGGAGCAAGGTCTTTTTTGTCTATGCCATGTTGTTTTCCTTCTATTGGCACTGTACATTTTTGATGCTCCAGATGTTTCTCTATTGCTTGATTAATGAGCATTAGCTAAAAATGCTCCTCTAAAATCTATTATTCTCTCCCCAGATAAGTCATTCATCCACATGCGACTGTCTGAGCAGCAGGACAGAGTACCCATCATTCTTCAGGACTGTAGCTAGTGATTACTACCAAAGCAGAGCACTGGCACATTTGCTTAAACACTTTGGCTGGTTTTGGGTAGGAGCTGTGAACGGTGACACGGATTATGGCAACGATGGGATGGCCATTTTTTTAGAAGCAGCCAAAGAGGAGGGGATATGTGTGGAGTACTCAGAAAAGTTCGACCGGTCAGACTCAGCCAGACTTATGAAAGTGGTTGACATTATCAAAAAAGGCACAGCAAAAGTGGTCATTATATTTGTTGCTCACATTGAGATGACCATTCTAACTGAGCGGCTCATTTTAAATAATGTCACAGGCTTCCAGGTGATTGGTGTTGAGGCGTGGATAACTGCCATCAACCTAGTAACACCAACAAGTTTCAGTGTACTGGGTGGATCCCTCGGATTAGATGTCGGAAAGGCCAACATTATTGGTTTTGCTGACTACGTTATTAAAGAGTTCTGGGAAACAGCTGTTCCTTGTTCGGTTACAGAAGGAAACAACTGCAGCAGATATCAAGATCTCATTCCGTTTAAAAACTACAATGAAGACATCTCTGAACTGAGATATGCAAATAACATCTACAGCGGTGTTTATGCTGTGGCACATTCTCTACACAGCCTGCTCAGATGCACAGAAAATCAGGGGTGTCAGAAAAATCAGACAATAGAAACATGGCAGGTAAAAAAACACATCAAACAGAGAATATAAAGCTCATGTTTCTTTATGAATAGAATACAACTATTCTCTTTTCCCTAACAAGGTTGTCGAGTATCTGAAAAAGGTCAATTTTACCACAAAAACAGGGGAACGGGTGTGGTTTGACAGCACTGGTGCAACGTCTGCAAAGTATGATGTGATCAATTGGCAGCGTGGGCCTGATGGAGAAGTGCAGTTTAAGCAAGTCGGCTATTATGACGCCTCCATGCCTCCTGGGCAGCAGTTTGTCATAACTGATGAAAATATAGTCTGGGGTGGAGGCCGAGCTGAGGTATGGAAAATGATGGCAAAATTCTAATAACATAATATTTCTACACATATTCCTTATGCAGTCTTCCTATACACAATACTGACTGCTGCCACTATATGTTGATCACATCAGAGGCCCAGATCCGTGTGCAGTGAAAGCTGTCCTCCAGGCACCCGGAAAGCAGCACAGAAAGGAAAGCCTGTCTGCTGCTATGACTGTATACCATGTGCAGAAGGAGAGATCAGTAATATGACAGGTAATTCCAGGCTTGCAATGTCTCAGAGAAAATTTGTTAGCTGTACATTTTGTATTCTCCTACTATTATTTAGGGCACAGTTCCTGAACAATGGCATTAATAAATGAAAGAATAAGATCATGTCTTGTAATTGTTTTGCAGACTCCAATAACTGCGAGCAGTGTCCAGGAGAGTACTGGTCTAATGCCCAAAGAGATAAATGTGTGTTAAAGGTTGTAGAGTTTCTTTCCTTTACAGAAATCATGGGGATAGTACTGGTCTTCTTTTCTCTGTTTGGTGCAGGATTAACAGTGTTAGTGGGAATTCTGTTTTTAATTAAAAAAGACACACCGATTGTACGAGCCAATAACTCAGAGCTGAGCTTCCTCCTGCTTTTCTCACTGGCTCTGTGTTTCCTCTGTTCTCTTACTTTCATTGGTCGGCCCTCTGAGTGGTCCTG
>JBBPDB010000146.1:7741769-7753327 GCA_037974465.1 Brachypetersius altus
GAGACAAGGTTTTGAGTGTGTGTGTGTGTGTGTGTGTGTGTGTGTGTGTGTGTGTAGGTCAGATCTCATTAGGTCACGGTCTGATCTCATCAGCCTGGCACACGAGGTCGTGAGGGATTACGATTTGTGTGTAGGGGATTATGGAGAGGAAGAGGAGAAACTGCACCAGTGTTGTGTGTTGGTGGTGTGCTGCGTTACCACGCTCGTCACGTCACTGACCTCGTTCACCATCTCATCCTGCTTTCCTCGACCTCCTTCCTCACACCTGCTCTCCTCCTCTGCAGCAGCCCGGGGAGTCATGGCCAACCTACCGCAGCTCATTAAAATCGGAGTTTCCCTCAAAACGACTCCCAATAACGGGCCCGTGTTCTTTAAGACGGACGGGACAAGGTTCGGCCAGAGCCGAACGATCAAATTACTGACGGGCACCAAGTACAAGATTGATGTGGTGGTCAAGCCTGGCGCCGTGGAGGCGACGTGAGTATCGCGATATTTTAAACAGAGCGTTTGTTCGGGTCTGTCGTTTGAGTAACGCGGCGTTTACACGTTCACACCACCTTTCTCCCTCTTTATGGAGACTGGGGCACAGTGTACGGAATATATTCGTAACATTATTTTTTAGTGGAGTTTTAGTTTCGAAATTAAATCTGTCGACGTCTGTTGTGCTCCTCCACAGCAGCAGAGAGCGCAGATTGTACACACGAACGGTCCGAATCCACACGCGATTAAAGACCTCGGACATTGACGCACACACACACATAAAGAGAGAGAGCGCGCGACAGACAGACTTAAGACATCGTTCATTTACAGAGCGACCATTTTTGTAGCTGTCTTACCTCAATACACAGAAACAGACTAAAGACCGGTGCTATCTCTTCTGACCGTTCGGCTCAAACCACATAATATGCCAGTCTCTACAAAAACAGTTCCGAGAACACCTAACCAGACCCTTTTTAAACGCATTTTATAAAAAAAAAATATTGCTTAATACCTTAACATGACGCTTTTTCTCAAAATATGTGGTATAAACTTGATATAAATGTTTACTTTGGTTAAAATATTGACATACTACCTCGAACTAATGCTGCATTTTCTCAAAATATTGATTTAATATCTCAAAATAAGGACGTTTTCTCAAAAATATTAATTTAATATCTCAAAATAACAATGCATAATGATGCATTTTGCAAAAGACTTAAAAGTCTGTTTTACTGTGAAATCTTGAAAATAAGCCATTGTGTTAATTGCTTTGAGAAAATAGGTCACTTTGATGCATCCCTGTCAGAAACAAATCTTAAGAGAAAAAAACTTTTCTTCTACCTGTCAGGCACTATCTGTGATATGCTCAGAAATGCTGATGAAAAGTGTGATTAAATATATCATGATAACAATAAATTGTTTCATAACGAGCTGCCCTAGCCTGCTTATGTACTATAAAATTATTCTTGCCTACAGAAGAGCCTATTTGAATCCTTCCTTTAAAGCAGTTCCCACAATATCTGAACCTTCAGGTCGATGACCGTTGGTGGTGTTACGTTTCCTTTGGACCAGCAGTCCAAAGACCCCCAGTCAGTGATATATTCGGGAATGTATGACACTGAAGGAGTGGCCCACACCAAAAGTGGAGAGAGGCAACCTGTCCAAGTCAGTATACAGGTAAAAGAAAGTGTCATTTCGAGGTAATTTTTGTAAAGTAACTGAAATGAGAAACCCACTGAATCTGATTTGTTTTTCACCCTCTACAGTTCAGTGAGGCAGGCCTATTTGAGACCGTGTGGCAAGTGAAATTCTACAACTACAACAAGAGGGACCACTGCCAGTGGGGAAACAGCTTCAACAGCATCGAGTATGAGTGCAAACCCAATGAGACACGCAGCCTGATGTGGATCAATAAAGAAGTGTTTCTGTGAGAGACAACCATCCATATGATGAAATGACCCCACAAAGGACCAGAGATCAACCATTATGTCTGACAGAGAGAGAGAGAGCAGTATCTGGATTCAGGACATATCCAAGTGCATATCAGATCCTGTTGGTTTAAAAATATAACAGTTCCTATGTAGCACTGCCCTGCCTTTAGGAGATGTCATTCTTCTGAATTGTGAAGTTCTTGTTGGTTTATAGTGGTTCAGACAGTAAAAAAAAAAAAAAGATAAAGCAAAAAAATGTAGAAACGTATTCCATTTATGGCACTTTACCTTATTTGTTGTTACCAGTTTGTTGTCTGATTCCTCTACCTCAGGTTCCAGGTCACTGCCATTTTGGTGTTCCTGACAAATGCTATTATAATCAACCACTTCAGTTCCAGTGAATTGGTAACATATCCAGCAGCCCTTCCAGAAGCAGTCAGGGCTTAAAGACTTCCTGAGGAGCACTGTAAAAAAAAAACGAGGTTTACTTTGCAATGTGTGTTTACAGTTTTTTTGTTGTTTGTATGGAATATATATGGCAATCCTCTAAATGTTTACATTTATAGTAAAGGTTGAGTATAGTAAAGTTGGATTTTTTAAAAAGAGACAGCCTTGTAATGTATGGCAAAACAAGTGTTTATCTTGTCAGCAATTATGCAGCGTTTGTTGTGTAAGAGGGGAAACTGATCTAATTAAACAGTGTATGATGTGAAACAGAAAGTTTCTTGTTTGTTACTGTGAAATTATTACGGCCTCCAGCAGATGGCGACAAAACTTTAAACATCACAGTCACCATATTGACAAAAGTATTGGGACATGTTAATTACTGAATTCACGTGGTCCCTTACTTCCAGAAAAGGGTAAACGTAATGCTTCTGCATACCAAGACATTTTGGACACTTATTCCAATAACTGCCATATTCCAACTTTGTGGACACAGTTTGGGGAAGAGCCTTTTATATTTCATGACTGTGCCCCAGTGTAATAACGTAACAGTACAGGACACTAAATGCTGTAACCTCTGCTGGCCCCAGTGCACAAAGCAAGCTCCACAACAACATGGTTGCTCCCCTGCCCCCTGTAGTTAGGGAATGGAAGTTGCTCTGGATAAAAGTGTCTGCTAAATGCTGTAAATTCCATATTAAAGTCTGTGTATTTGATTAAAATATAATTAAAATCCCTGTAGGTGTAATGTTCAGGCACCCCAATACTTTTGTTTCTATGAAAAAGTATTAAATAACACATAAATACATGTATTAATAATGACTTTTTGATGTGTATTGGCCTACAATAATAGAGGAAAATAAATATTCATATGCTATTTATTGTAACAGACTACAAAGATTTTCGGTTTGCTGTTCCAAGCACCTACTATTCAGCCTGTTTGAGTTGACTGAGTTGTCTGTTCTCTACATATTTTTAAGAAATGACTTTACCTAATAGTGCTTGGTCACATATTTGTGCTGGTGCAAAATGAAATGCTTCTTATCATTTTGGGACACTGAACTTTAGAGCTAGTTGATGAAACGTCATTCCTATTTAATATGTAAGAAAGCAACGTAGAGATCAGAATAAAGATTGAAAGTAATGATTCTGCACGTAACATTAGGCACGTAACATTTGACACAAAAACACACAATTCACATAAAATATACAAAATTTACATTGGTGATCGTTTAAAATGATATCACGAAATAAAAATGGGAAACTTGACTCCTCTGTGTTAATGTGGGTTTTGCTATGGTGATACGGAGGTGCCCGGATGTTGTGTGTGTGCGCGCGGGCGTGCGTGTATGTGTGTGTGTTAGCCCCGCCCCTCTCTCTGCTGGCTGTAGGAGCTCGGTCTCTGCAGTGAGAAACCCCCCAGAAAAACACTCGGTAGTTCGGAGTGGCCCTTTATTCCCACATATTCTGCTCCCAAAACGAACATTTGCTTGAAGAAGAGCCGTCTGCTCGATCTCCTTCTCTGCAGTCATCTGCTGCTGCCCATTTTCGAGGCGGAGTTCTGTCGCGCAGGCTACAAAATGGTGAGAAAAAGGCTGTGTGTTTTTGTGTGACCGGTTTCTGTAACGGTTGCCTGTAGAATTTCATGTAAGAGGCTTCGAGCATGACTCATGTTAAAGAAAAATAGTGGAGGACGACTGTAGACCGTTGTGAAAACACACAGCGAGCTGCAGCTATAATAACGGCAGAAGTTGAAGCTTTATTTCCGCTCTAGGTTCCACCGTTGCCTCATTCCTCCAGTCTTCAGGGCGGCCCCGACAGCGGCTCGTATCTCGGTTGGGTTTTGTTTTGGTGCAGAGTCGTGGCTTACTTTAAAGTCATGTTGAGCGAGTTCCGGAGCTTTTATTTGCTGTCCCAACAAAGAAAGAGTACACATTATGCCTCGTATAACATGTAGTCGATTTAAGCTTCTAGTAAACTAGTGTTCGTTGTTAGCAGTGTAGTGTCTCAGTCTAAAGTGTTCATGGTTGCATGTCGGTTGTGAAGGCCTGTAGTGTGTTGGATGTGTGTGCACAGATGGCAGAAACGTGTAGTTTTTTTGTTCAGTGGGGTTTTTAAGAAGAATATTACTACTGAAATATAGGAAATATCGCACCTAATTCGAAATTCTTGTCCACTGATGCACACATGTACACACAGTAGGTTATTTATGGCTGTAATTAGTTATAAAGACATTTCACATACAAGTGAAACATTAACCAGTCAGTAATTTGCTCTTGAGTGTTAGAACTCACCAAAAACAGTCCTGTGTGACATGATAATTAATTAAGATCAACAACCCCCTTTTTGTCAGCCAAGGCCTTGGCATTTTAACTGGATATGAAATATTGTGCGCAGTAAGATAGAAGATGATGACATCAATTTACTTCAAAGAATTTCAAAAGGTAGTTTTAATGTAGTTAATGAGGAACATGATGATTAGAAAGGCTATTTCTCATTCTTTTATTGTTGTTATTTGTCAAAATGTCACCCCACCCAGGCAGCCCATCTAAGCTTGGAATTCACAAAACAAGATGTGATGCAAACCTTTCTTATTGCTGCGTGAAAGTAGGTTCAAATCAGTACAGTGAACATCCCAGCTACTAGACGTTTAAGCTTGATACAAAGCTGAATGAGTTTAATTAAATTTGAGAACGGTTATATTGGCATGGTGGTGTGTAATGTAGCTTTAATCCATACTAACATTGGGTGTGTTATCGTTATGTCTTCAAAGACTGCACCATCCTCTATCTGTTTACCTCATACAGCCTATGGGTCTGCTTGATTTAGTGTATCTATGTTAGTGCAAAATTGAATGTATTTTGATACTGGTCATGATCTTATTGGGTACTGCTTTCAATGGCACAGTAGTAGCACACTAGTGATAGTGTTAACAGTAACAAGTATTTAGTTGAAGGCAGAATAGATATTGGAAAGGAGTATTGCAATCTGTTCAGTACAAATAATTATGATGTTCAACATGAGCAACATGAATGTTTTATAGCCCACTGACTCCTACATTATGCCGATTGTCGCTTTAAGCCTGATCATACTTTATGGTGCTTTAGCTATGGAGTACGTGGGATATTTCAGAAATGTGTGCTCATTAAAAGACTGGAGCATGAATTAGGTCTCTGCTCTCATGGGCTGCTTAAGGTCTTCAGGGGGTTTATAATAAAAGTTGTGTTCGCCAGTAGCTCCTGTCCTTTTCTGGATGAGGGGAGTCTTGTGTCTTGTGACTTTGCAGAAAACTGGACTAGGGAGGGGTGTAGCAAACGAGAAGGGAAAAAATGCATATGAAATTATTTTAACCACTCTATTTAGGTAAGGCCTACTAATAACCCATTACAGCAGCATGTGATGAAGACGCTTTTGGATTTGGGTTTGGACATGATTGAAAGTAACAAGCTATCAGGATCAAGTTAATGCTGCCATAGCTATACATGTGGCCTATATCAAGCAGAATGAGATAATGGTAATACATGGTCCAGGTTAGTCATGTTGCATTGATTATTACAAGACATTGCTCATCTGCCTGATAATCATGTAACTTTCCTTTAAATGACAATAAAGCTCTCGCTAGCAATAACATTAGCAGTCCTGTAATTTACAGATACATTTGATGATTACCTAATAAGTATTTTTTTCAAAAACAAACAATAACTGTTTAGTTAAATTCACTTTTATAGTTATGCATAATAATTTCAAATATGTAAAAGAGGAAAAAAAGGAAGCTTTAAAATGCTTCATTTTGCATTACAGTAAGAGAGACCAGTAGGATCTTTATCATGCAATCATATACATTTAATTTGAGCAGTTGACTGCTCTAATCTATATCAGCATTCCAAAGGCAAAGTATTAATGAGAGTAAATGAACGTTTTATCTGATGTTGTTAAGCGTTTTCTTGCATTTTCATTTTTTTCTGAAATCCACTAATGACAGTGTGGTTTTGCATGACCATGGCCATCTCCCTCTAAGTGTCTGTTGTGATTGGCCGCCCTGTTTTGTGTCTCTTGGAAAAAGGATGCCGGGCTGTAGCAGTCTTTATAACTTCAGTGTGAAAGGGTGTGCCTAAACAACTGTAGGGTGAATAGATTGATGTGTGTAAGTGTGATGGTTTTCTTGACCTCATGAAAACAGGGAATTCAGGACAGGGTGTTTGAATCGTAGTTGGTGAGTGAACGGTACAGTTTAAAGTTCAGCAGTGTTTATGTGTAACATTAAAGAGTTATTATGACAGTCACTAGCCCATGTGTTTACAGCCCTGACACATTACTTGTAAAATTAGTCATCGAGGAGGTGGTGCCTTGGTGTGTATGATACTTGCCTCTGTCAAGAGGACATGGGTTCAAATCCTACTTTCAGCAAATCACCACTGGGTTCCTGAGCAAGCCCTTTAACCCCAAGATGCTCCAGGAAGACTGTCCCCTGTAGTTAGAGAATGGAAGACTTTGCAAAATGCCAAAAATGTAAATTTTAATAGATAAGAACTGTTCAAAAACAAAACACACAGGTAGACTGAATTTGTGCTACATTTGGAGAGTGTTTAGGCAAACAGCTAAGACGTTAATCATTTGCTGTAAATAATTAAAGACTGCTTCTGTTTTATTTGCACCTTGAATATTAGTGTTCATTCAGTATCGTATACATGTGCTGTCAACTGAATGGAAAAAGTCTGCTCACAAAGAGAATATGCTCATTATTGGAGGATACTTGTATTTAGCCTGTTGCAGCGTGAACCTGTGAAGTGGTTTATAAGACACAATACCATTAAGAACACTCATAAAATTCAAAGCTGTGCATGACCAATTAATTATGAAGCAAATACAAAGTACATTCATGTGTAGTTAGTGTGATGAGGTCCTAAGCATCCTAATAATAGATTAAAACACATCCAGTTGTGAAATACTCTTTATGCTTTATATATATATTTTTTTACATTTATTTGTAAGCACATTTTTAAATTCATCATCAGGGTTATGCACTGTAAGTGAGCTGGCCCACACATCTTGCCCGAGTATTCACTGTTCAAAGCATATTTTGTTTAGTCTAATTGACTCTGAATGAAGAATCCATTATTTATGAGCCACACTGATTGTTTCGCCTCTTAGCCTTCCCAGATGATGTTCAGCTCATTAAATAGGTTGGTTCATTTAGGAGGAGGACTCATCTGAGAAAGGCTGACTAATGTTTTATTCAGTTACAGGGCTATGTTTTATACTCTGGACTGGCTTATTATTATTGTTTTATAATAGCAGAACCGGAAATACTGTCACATTTATTGGCAAAAACCCTTCTGTAAATTCTGCAAGCTTCTTTTCAACTTTAGTTTGATATTGAGTCTATTCATCTCAATAGAGCAAATGTTAAAAACACACTCCAGTGCCTATTTATATCCATGTTCTGGTGAGGGACTCTTGAGCATTTTTCAAAGAGCCTAAAATGCAGAGTGTAAAATCACCCAGTGTGTTTCTATCCACCTATTTTGCAGTAAGACAGTACAGTTGGATTGATTTAGTAGGTAACAGGTGACAAAGATAACCAGGTAACAAACAAGTAACCAGCCCATTTATTCCTTAACACTCCCTCCATCTTACAGCTGTGCTTATCTTGGCATTGTTTTTTGGTAGTGTAACACAACCCTAATAAATACAGCAATGGTCAAGGATCTTTAAATCCAGCTAAGATTTGGAATTAGAGCCCAAAGCATATACTACTGAATATTTGACCTCATAACTACAATGACGAGCAATTTAATTTCAATACATTTGTTACTTTCTCTTTACCTCTTTGTCTTGATGCAAGTCTGCCTCTGAAAATGTCCCTTTCCTCAGCTACAATAACCTTGGAGCTCTAGCTCAGCACTATAGAGGCCATCAAATACTAAACTTGTTTTATATTTGGGCTAAAATGACAATGTGTATATTTGATTGTTGGTAGGACTCTTGTTTTAAAGTATGCAGTTGAAAGTAGTAATAGTTCGTCTGAACATAGACTGAAAATATAAAAGAGCTTTCTTTAAATAATGTGCTAGTTAATCAGTGTAATATTATAACATGCCTGGTGATACACATACTAATTTGTTTCCTACAGGTCAGTTTTTGTCATAGCCTCATTTTGAAAGTTCTGCACCTACATGTCATGCTGAAATGACGTTCTGTGTCTGGTCATGTCAGTAAAATGACCCTTTTTTTGTCAATCTAGTACACTTACGTAATATTAAAATACAGGATTTGATGAATTAAAATATTTTACTCTTTTTTTTCATGCATGCATATCATGTGATCTACCAAATGCCATATGTTTTTTCATAGTAATCATTTTTATTTTGGAAATGCTCATTTTCAATTTGCTTACCAGAGACACACCAAGAGTTTTTCTCACACCAAGACCTGACTGAATATTTAAACAAATGTCCACAGAGGTCATCATCATTAACACATTGCAAAATTGTTTAAATAGAAAATGACAAGACGTTTAACAGCCCTGAGGTGCAAGACCATTAAAAACCAAAACGTCTCAAGATAAAACATCCATGTGTACGCCCTGAGGGTGATCAGAAGCCAAATGTAAAATGTAATGCTGATTTTATTTTTCAGAATAATTGTGTGAGGGTCAGGAAAACAAATGTCTTTACTGATCTAAAAATTGTATAATTCAGTCTTTTGTTGCTATACAGTTCATTTACGCATCATCAGTAGGCGCTAGCAGGCTCACAGCTGCAACCCAGTAATCATCAGTCAAGGTAAATTCCCCTGGCTGGTTCTGGAGTGGGCAGTGGTGACTGCAGTGGTTGATGGAGGAGCAGTGCGGGGGATCAGATCAGGCTCCTCTGCAATCAGCAGCAGTTACACCCCACTTTACACAGTAGATGGTACATTCCTTTGAACCAGTGCTGCGCAGCATTGTTCTGGCACGGCTGAGATGTTGAATGCCATTATTTTGTGTAAATTTCTGCTGTTATTTGTAAGTGGAATTGTATAGAAACATATAAGACAGCACCCCCTCTTTACTCCCTTTTCTTTATGTTTGAGTTAATGCTTGCTTAATAATGTTCTGGTAATGTTTTCAGTGACTTTCTAATTCATAGCAGATTAGGTGGATTTTCCCTTAAATGTGCAGAGCAGTGGTTCTCCAAAACTCAAAATAAGGATGATGTTTGACTGAAATTTTGAGAATGACTATGTATTAGTAGAATAGTAAGAGTACACTTGGCTCACAATTTGATTGAATTCACAGTGTTGACAGTTTAATATACTAGTGTTGAGAGGTAAAGTACAATACATTTCATGGTAGTTTTTCAATATAGGTGGCACTGATACAGAGAGCCAAAAATAGATTGTTGAGACACTGTCATACACAGTTTCTTTCTAATGTACAAAAGCTACATGGAACACTAACAAGGGTTGTTTTTGCATCAGATTTCTGGAATCATCTTTTCTTTTATACTGTCAGTATGCTAAATCCTTTTCTAAAGCTAATGCTAACCAGCTTCTTTATACTAGTGAACAGCGAAGGTTAAAATTTAGCAGGTATATAGATGGTTTGACATTTATCGATTGCTGGATTGATTGCATGCTGCATTCACTTATTTGATGTTTGCCACAACAGTGCTTTTTTAACTAACACAGAACTATACAATAAGCAACATGAATACTTTAACATCGTTATCTTGGGTCAACCCACATGGAGCGATGCAGTAATATTTGGGGATGTTTGAACCTCCCAGTAGATCCTAACCTTTTATAGTGAGCTTGCTGTCTCTAGGTGGGAATGGTGGCAGCCATCCCCCTCCTGTTAGCTGATGTAACAGAATTTTACAGGCTGTGTTCTTGTCAAGCACACAGAGCCATCCCGTGGCGCTGCCTTAGCAAGAGTTTGAAAAGATGCAGTACTGCTTCACATTTGAGTCGGAAGACATGCAAGCCTTCACCCTTGTGCTATTGGTGGTGTCACGTGATTGGGGGAGTCCTAACTAGTGATAGGAATTGGACTTGACTAAATCAGGGGTTGGGGAAAAATGGAGAAGAAATGCATTTGCGGTATTATTCATAGAATACAGCTACATTTATCTCCACCACAGGTATTTTCATATTCATTGTATTGCATCACACCATGTTTCACTCTAAATCTTAATAGTTTTTAAAAAGTGTCAATATGCGCCTCCAATGTATGGCAGCCGGTCACAGCAGCTCTGCTCATTTCTGATTTTCTTTTTCCTTTTTTAATTCCCTTAACTGAAATATAACACCCTGCACAACTGTTTCATGCTAGTTTTTACGTTTACTGAACTGTTAGTATAGTATTTTATTTTTATTCTTTTCTATTCTGTTCTATTGTTTTCTTACTTTTTGCGGCTCCTGACTTTGTTCTGTCCAAAAACAGACAAAACAAATTTCTCACTTGTGGGACAAATAAAGGTTTATCTCACCTTATTTTGACAATGAAAAATAACTGGTAGCATACTGTAACATACTGAAGGTGTCCTTTGAGTCCATGAACCGGACATTGTAAATAATAAATCACAGCACAGCGGTAAACATGGTTGAGTTGTTCTGTACCTCCAGTAGAAGATTAGATTACCATGTAACATCAAAATAATGTGTGTTCATCTGGGGCATTTTCTTTTCATTTCCTGGGGCTCAAAGAAAACCTCTCTTGACGATGTCTTTTCATCTGCATTTATTTTCGAGATTCTGTCAGCAAGCAGCTCATTCTGTCTCTTATCTTTCATCCATAATGCATAAGATTTGTGAAGTGCTGTATATGCTTCGTATGTCTGTAGTGCTTGTATGTGCTATAATCTTTTACATTTTGTGCACAGATGTACTTTATGCCCCTGAATGATGATTGCATTTCTGCAGGTATGGGGCTTTATTGAAATGTGCCTCAAATTTTATGTTGTGCAAGAGGCCTGTCCATTTCAACATGCCACCAGTGGCTTTTAGCTCATTAAAACCTTGTTCGGATACGAGTACATCAGTGTCTTGTAATTAACTTGCTGGTGTGATATAAGGGAGAGTGGTGAGTTATAGCTACATAAGCTATAGGTGGAGGTAGTTCAGTGGATAGGATACTTGCCTCCAAACCAAGAGGTCATGGGTTCGAATCCTACCTTCAGCATACCACCACTGGGTCCCTGAGCAAGACCCTTAACCCCAAGT
>JBBPDB010000146.1:7782634-7800395 GCA_037974465.1 Brachypetersius altus
CTCCCTGGAGCAACTTGGGGTTAAGGGTCTTGCTCAGGGACCCAGTGGTGGTGCTGAAGGTAGGATTCAAACCTACCCTCTGAGCTACCTCCAGCCTGTTTAGGACATCAGTGGACGGACACCAGTTAATGATAATATCAATTGTGTCCTAAACGTCAGGTCCTGCGAAGTGTTCCCAGTATGCAGGTGTTAGTACCTAACAAAAGTGTTCGAAGGAAGGATAACAAGTGAACTGGCAACAGGGTAATGGGTACCCACTGGTACATGTGGGGAGCAAAGAGTAGACTGTCTATTCCCACAGAAGAGCTACTATAGCTCCTGAGAAATTTAATGCTGTCTTTGATAGAAAGGACTCAGAACAAAGCAGTCAGTCAGAGTGCCCACGATGACCCCTGTCTACCACTTAAAGTATCTACAATGGGCATTTGAGCATCAGAACTGGGGCATGGAACAATGGAAGAAGGTGGTCTGATCATATTCTTTTACATCTTGTGGATGGCTGGCTGTGTGTGTCACATACTTGAGGAAGAGATGGCACCAGGGTGCACAATGGAAAGAAGACAAGGCAGTGTGAAGCTCTAGGCCGGTGGCTCCCAACCCCCGGGCCGTTGGTCATGTGGTACCGGTCCACAGGCTGCACAGGAAAAAAAGAACTTACAGTATTTCGGTTTTATTTACAAAGAGCATTAGCGTGCTGAGTGGATGCTACCCGTGTTATGTTGTTGGCTTGTTGTAATGAAAATGCTGTTAATAGAGCTGCGAGTACACATTGGATTTACGTTTATTATTATATTTTAAAGATACCCCATTAGTATATTGTTTAAAATATCCCCATTTATGCGTATCACTTATTTGTATAAATACGTATACGTATATTTATCTGCCACTCCTTAAAGGCCGGGCTGTGAAAATAGTTTCTAATATTAAACCGGTCCGTGACGAAATAAAGGTTGGGGACCACTGCACTTGGCAATGCTCTGGTGGGAAATCATAGGACCTGACATTAATGCAGACATTACTTTGAGGTGTACTACCAACAATAACATTGTTGCAGACCGAGTATCTCCTTCATGGTAATGGTACGCCTTAACACCTCTTTCAGCAGAACCAAGCTCCTGCTACACTGAAAACATTGTTTGGGAATTGTATTCAAGGTGTTGATTTGCCCGCTAAATTCTCCAGATCTCAGTCTGATCATTCCTCTGTGGGATGTTCTGGACAAACTAGTTGGACCCATGGACACCCCACAGGACTTCTGCTGCTAATGTACTGGTGCCAACTTAGAGGACAACTTTAGAGGTCTTGTGCAGTCCACGCATTGTTAGGTCAGAGTTTTGTTGGCAACATCAGGGGGGCCTAAGGTGAGTGGTCTTAAAGTGTAATTCAATTAGGATTGTGCAAACTACATAACTAAATGATCACACATCTTCCTCAAACTGCATCACGTTGTTGAATAGACTTATTTATGTGGCTGATGACACTATAGGACCTTTATAAAAATGGACAACGTACAGACAAAACTTAAACATGGCTGTCGCCACTGCAGGGTTTATTTTGGGTGCATACTTCTGTTCACAAGGCTCAGTGTTCACAAAGTATTATACTTCCTCAGCTCTTTATGTCACTTCTGATAAGGTTTAGGGTGGCTTGTGGCTTAGTGGTTAGGGCATTTCCATTATGTTCAGAAGGTTGTGGGTTCAAATCCCAGGACTGCTAGTGGAACCTCTGAGGTACCATTGAGCAGGGTACTGTCCCCACATCCTCCTCGGCTGCCACTTTGGTGAATGGGTTAAATGCAGAGAAAGAATTTCACATTGCTCATGCTGTGGTGTGTTCATGCATGACAAAAAGGGACCACATTACTTTCTATAATACATTATGCATATTAAATGGGTTCTTAAGTTCATGGTTAGAGTTTTGTGGTCACCAATTTTTCAATAGGAATGCCTTTAGAATCGGACTGACTAGCCTGAGTGAGCTAATGAACTAGCCAAGTGAACTTTGTAATGTGAACCATTTTTTGAGAAGTCAGAGTGGAGACAACAGCTAGCTAACTAGCAAGTCATAATAGTTTGAGCAGTTTACTGCGTTAAGTTTAGTTTGAAATATAAAGCAGAAGATGAATTTGAGAAGGCTCTGTAGAGGAAACATGACGTTGGCCTGAAACATTGGGCTATGTTATTTCCCTACAAAAGTTCATAAAGGGATGTTTCCAAAATTACAAGGAGGAAATGATTCTTATAAATTTGTGTAAAGTGGCCATTTGTTATATGTGAACACACCACAGCACGGCGCAGTACTCAGTGTGAACTTGTTTACTACCTTTATCCCATTGACTAAATGAAGTAGTGGGCAGCCAACAACGCAACACCCAGGGTGTATGGGACAGTACCTTGCTCAAGGGTACCTCAGTGGTGCCACTGGCAGCCTGGGATTCAAACCCACAGCCTTCTGATCACAGTGGCAACTCCCCAGCAAACAGACCACCAGCTGCCCCCCCCCCCCCTTTTTTTTTAAAAAGGGTAAGGAGCAGTAAGTGTCTGGGGAACATGGCTCACTGATTACACTGATATACAATAACTTGTGATTTTGAATTTTTTGCTAAACTATTGCTTTAACTTTTATTCTTTTTTGCTTATTTCACAATTCAATAATTTTTGTTGAGCAATTTATTTGAACAAAAGGTAGCAGACTTAAAATGAAATTATTTAAAAATTATTTAAACATTTCCATGATTTAAAAATGAAATTTTCAATTTTATTTTTCACTATTTTTCTTGCCCTCTAGCCAAAGTTTCTTTTAATGACTCTGAAAGAACATTTGATGAGAATGTGCGTCAACGCAGGTCCCATGTCAACTGTGCTAGCATCCTGCTTTGCATGTGTACTATTTTGAGAGTTTAGCTGGTTGTGGCCTGCAGGTCGCCCACACAGCCGCCGGTTCTTCCCCCTCACCTCTGAAATGTCACCTCTCCTTCACAACAAATATCCCCTCCCTTCTGAGACACACTTTCCTTCCAGCTGTGAGTCAGTGGCAAGCTCTCAGTCGCATGGGAAGGGGGCTGCTTGCTTTTATTTATTTTTTTTCCAAGTCCTGTCCCGTGGGCCGACTTTCAGAATCGAATTGTTAGAAAGAGCGACAAAAATTACCGACAAAATGCCAAAGTGAAGAGAAAAAAAAATTCACAAAGGATATGTGTTGTAATTCGTGGTCACAAAACTTCCTGAGAAATGACACGAGGCCCACCAGCTTCTGCTTCCTCTGTTTCTGTAACGGCGGTTTTCACAATGGCTTATAAAAAAAAGAACATTACAGTCATTGATTTTGAGGATTTTTTGGACATGTTACAGTAAAGACGGCAGGCAAATCTAAAGTGAAACAATTGCTTCAGTCATTTCCCTGTTCTTCATTTCTGCTGGCGTTTTTTGGGGGCTTGACTGTAGATGACTTGGTGGCAGTTTTCACTACTGACTTGATGTCAAGCGGTATGACTAATACTAGCGTCAGCTGTTAAAGCCATTACTAATGTTGTAGTATGGCTTCTATAAAAATGTGGTAGTTTATCCTAGCTACAATTACCAAGCATTTTATTAGCTACACAATTTTGGGAGCTCGTACCTAGGTCATTATGAAAGTACACAATTAGAGTGTATACAATTTCTATTTTATAGGTGGTGGATCATTCACAAGACAGCTGTGATGCTGGTACAAGTATATCAGATACAGCAGTGTTGCTAGGGTTATACACACGTCATTGGCATTGATAAGTCTATTTCAGTCTACCGGCCAAAACCATCCAGCCAAGAGGGTTTTGTGGTCAGAATGGTTAGATGTTCACTGATACACCAGCAGTTCGGCTCTTCAAGACAGGGGTTTTCGAAGAGGCGTATCATCACCATCAAATACTTTCAGTATTTGAAAACAGACAGGAAGCGCATATAACTTTTCCTATTAAAAATAATTTATTTCGGAACAACATATAAATAATTTTTCAAACACAATACAGATAATGTTTGCTGTGAATAAATACCAAACAACTCCCCTTCCTCCCAAAAAAAAAAAAAAACAAAACAAAAAAAGTTTTCATACAATACTCTATATGAAAGTTTGCACAAATTTGTATTTTGTCATCTAAGTCTATAGTTGGAATGTCACTATGTCAGAAGTCAGAAGTACCTCAACTAATTCCAGAGCAGCTTATTAAGTATTGTGCAAATTTGTGATCATCTGAACTGAATTCAGATCCAGTAGTAGAAGAGCAGACACTCGAATTCCTACTCACGATCTGACTGCAAATTGTTCTTGAATGTGTCATTTGACTAAAGCACATGTCTGCGTATGGGCCCACATGGTCCTATTTCTCATATGTCACCACAAGTTATATGTGTTACCACAATATCAGACATCATTAATGGGAATGTATTACACAGATGTTCTTTTCTCGGCAAAGCCACAGTAGCCAACGACTTTTCCATGCTCATGTCTATTGCGAGCGTTGAAATCCATAGCCAAAGAGACACGTTTTTGCATACCAAATGTATGCAAAAGAGGCATTATGTGAATGTAGCAGAGTACAGACAAGGGAATACAACAACCCTTGCAGAAATAAAAGGAAAAAAAAGCAAACTGGGCATTCACAGATCTAAGAGTGGGTGTGCACAACACACACAGGTGTGTTTACCTTTAAATCACTGATTTTTTTTCTTTAAACACAGCATTGAACCTGACAGGGATTTCACTACACATATGGTTCCACCTTATTAAAAATTTTAATAATTACATTTTTTTTCAGTGTGGCATTTCCCTTCGGTTTTATTTTGACTGCTTCTTGTCTGGTCACATGCTGTTGTTTAAGGAGGTGTGGTGGAAAACCAGTTTTATTGCACTTTGGAATTTCTTTCGTTTTACGTTACGCAAGGAAGTTAGAATCCAACAAGGTTCAGTGCTATAGCCAGTAACAAAAAAAAAGACACTGAACAAGGTCTAGCAAGGCAAAATCAGGTGAATAATCATTTCAAGAGCGAGCAGGACATGAAAAAGTAATCAATGAAGAAAAAGAAAAAACAATCTCAAAAGGCAATAGGTCCGTACTGCCAGCAGACATCAAATGATGCAGCAGGAAATAAAAGTAGAGCACTGCTTTGCAAACTCTCATTGGCACTTAACCTACAGAATATGAAAAAACTACCAAATGTTGTCTTTCTGAGACCTCTGAAACCCTGTAGCTCTTCTTTCTGTATTTTCTACAGGCCCCACTGGCTTACTGCAGTCCACAGTGGTGATGTACATTGGCTCGGTCTTTATCATTCTTTAAGTAACTTTGGTCAAAATTTGCTGTGTCGAAGGCTCACAATCAGGAAAAAAGAAAAAAGAAAAAAAAAAAAAGAATCCTTTGAAGTCACTTTCCTCAAATTTGTCAGCAATGTATAAATCGTTTACAATCTATTACCCTGTTCAATAGAAATCACAGATAACACAGATGTGTGCAACTGGATGCCAGTGTATCATTAGTTTCATTATGTCAACATCCCCAGACTCGTTCCTATACACATGATACAAAATGATAAAAACTTTGCTTTAGAGGTAATCACCAGTTCTACAGCACCGGCTGGGTCTTTAACCCCACCCAAGAACAGGTAGGCAGGTTAGCTGCAGAAATCCTTATTTCGAAGTATTCGCGTACCTCGACGTGCAAGGTTCTAGTCCCCTTGTATTTGGGCAGAAAACCGGCTCTGGTCAGCCTCGGTAGATCTGCTTGAAGTGGTCACACTCGTTGCAATACCCTTGCTTTTCCTGGTTGGCATAGTGGTCACATCCCTGCGTCCTGCAGCGCTGCTTGCTCTTCTCTTTGGGCGCCTGTGCACGCCGGCCCTCGCGCTGCCCGCGGCTCAGGCAGTCCGGACACAGGTCAGTGCAGCCGGGCGACAGGTTCTTACAGCCACTGCGTCGACACTGAACCTGATTGAGCACCGCTGGTGGACGTGGTTTGGAGGCCCGCTGAAGGGGAGGAAAGAAACAAGAAAATAGATTCAAATGTGCTTTTTGCACAACACTAATCAGTCACCAATCAAGTTATGCTGAGTCGAAAAGCAATAGTACAGAACAGGATGACTTACCATGACTAGGGGAGGGGAACTAGAACCTCTGCTAGCAGCTTGGTTAAATCTGGCACTTTGCTCAGTCACATAACACTTGTTGCAGTAGCCCTCCAGCATGGCCTTTCCCACGGCGCCGCAGCCCTGGCCCCGGCACCGGAGGTTCTGAAAGCCAGCCTCTGACGTGTGTCTGGGTTGCACAACTGCGGGAGCTGCCTCTGCAGGAACAAGCAATCACAACAATTACATCTAATTCCTAACAGTACTTGGTTTAAAATTATGACATGTTTTCAGACATCTTCTGTTTCACTATTAGCTGTGGGTT
Organism: Brachypetersius altus; assembly: GCA_037974465.1. Classification (NCBI taxonomy): domain Eukaryota; kingdom Metazoa; phylum Chordata; class Actinopteri; order Characiformes; family Alestidae; genus Brachypetersius; species Brachypetersius altus. The sequence goes on from JBBPDB010000146.1 coordinate 7,789,055, forward strand.
CTTTGTTACAGTTTCCAAAGGACCTTGCTATATACCACCACAGATCTCTCTGCTTCTGCTTTAAGAAGCATTAGGCTTCTGTTATGTTTCTGTTTTGGCTAAGGGAGTTGCGGTTGCTATGTTTACTGTACCAGTAATTGTATTCATTTCACAAAAAAGTGGTGCAAAATGTCAATGTCAATATTTAGGATTCATTTTAGAATGAACTAATACCGAGACTACTATTACAACTACTACTACAACCACCTAAATAGGTCTAGCGTTTAATACATAATCATTATTGTTTTCCTGTAAGTAGCTGTTGTGGTATAAATCATATTACATATTAAAGCAGTTGGTAAGTCAAAGTCAAAGACATTAAAAATGGGCACCATACAAATCAGATCATGCTAAATGCTTCTTGCTTGCTTTAATTTGTAAGCTTAATTTTGACCATGGTAGCTTTCATTTATTAGCTTTTTTTTTTAATTTGTTAGTTCCTTTTGGACCCACTTACGGTGATTGGTCTGGTAGTCCACGTAACATATGGTGCAGAATCCCAGCTTCTCTGTCGTCCCGTAAAACTGGCAGCCTGAGCGCTTGCACTGCCTCGCTGGGTGTGTTGTCTGCCAGCCTTGGCCAGCGGTGCCTGATCGCTCCGACTCCCTCAGTGGTGTCCACACAGAGCTTTCAATCCGTGGTTCTGGCTGTTGGGTGTCACCCCGCTCTGAGACGGTGGTCCTCTGCATGCAGGGTGTGCAGAGGCCGTTGAATGTCCGAAAGGCCTCCTGTCGGCACATGCTGCAGCGCTCACTGTCCCTCTCCCTCTCCCGCTCCCTCTCCTTTTCTCGTTCCCGGCCGCCCATTGCCCCCCACTGTGTGTTGCCCCAGCCATGGTGGGAAGGTCCTTGGGGAGGCCCATTGCCGGCCAGCCGGCTCTGACGGGCAGCAAAGCAGCGCTCACAAAGGCCATCATGCTCCACACTCAGTGTGAATAGGCAGCCAGGTGTCTTGCACTTCATGGCATGGGTCTCACTGTACAGGCTTAGGCTGGGTGCTGTTGGGGGTGGCGCTGAGCGAGGACTTGGTATCACGGAGCGGTCTGAAGTGCCTGACCTACCCCGAGCCTCAGGCTCTGAGGATGAATTGGCATGGTTGGTCACAGCCTCCTGCTTTCTGTTGGCCTGCCGCTTCTCAAAACACTCATGGCAGTGTGGCTGCGTGTCCACCGAGACGTAGAACGTGCAGCGGGGCGTGGCACAGCGAATCTCAATAAGTGACAGCTGGGACACAGAAAACGGGGGTGGCCGCTGCGACTGGGGTGCCCATGAAGACTCTTTGTCCTCTTGCCAGCGCTTGAACTCGTGGTTAACCAGCTGCAGGTAGTCCTCCATAAGATTCATGTCTTCAGGCAGGTTGCCTTCATCAAGTCTGTTTTGAGAAACAAGGAAAAAATTAATTGAATTTCTATTAGGGTATCATATCAGCAGCAGACACTGAGACAATGGTACTGAACTGTGATCCTAGTGTACCCCATTCTTTTTTGCTATTATAAACCCATTTAAACTAAGGAATGGTTAAATAGCTGATAGGCTTATGACCCAATTACGTAGTGTGGGGGTTCTCCAGGACCAGGGTTAGGAACATACGCAAGTGCTGATGCATTCAACTTTTTGTAGACAGTGTTTAACAGGTCAATGATACATTCAAGTCAAATGTTGACTCAGAATATAACTTGGTGGGAATCACCAGTGGTTCCCGTAGCCAAATCTGACTGTCTCGTACCGGGCTGCCCTGATGATCTGCGTGGGATCATAACCCAGTCCAATAACGGGGATCTCCATAAGGATCAGGTAATCATTTAGCAGCCTCTCCTTCTGCTGCTGCTCCTTCTCAGTCAGGAAGTGTATGCGTAGCTCCTCAAAACCTACTCTTCCAGGGTTTATCAGAGGTACTGCTCGAAATTCTAAAAGGAAGCCAGATCACACAACAAATGAATTCAACATAGCAGAAGCAAACACATAAATCAAGTCACTCATTAAAAGAGCCACACTAAATGGGTTAGCAATGTCTGAGCCATACCTGGGCCACTGTCCTTCACGGTGATGAGGGGCGCAAAGTGTTGTGAGTCATACCCGAGGACTATAGGATACTTGTAGCACTCTCCCGGGGGCCAGTGAAGAGGCAGATAAATGCCCCCCACGTTGAGTGGTGAAAAGGAGGAGCCTGACTTCATACTCCTCAGCACTTGATCTGTGAGTCAGTGTAAAGCCCATCAAAACATGCTAATCATATTTAATCAATCAAATCATTAAAAAATAACATGCATAAAAATAGAGAGGAGGAGTTACCTGCAATGACAATAATAGGTCTGCGCAGGATATTTGATAGTACAAAGATGTGAATGTCTTCTAGTGAATCAAATTGTAGGCCATTACTGCTGGACACCGGAGATGCCATATTAACGATCTTTTCCCATTCCTCTTCCCAGTTCTGGAAAAATGAAAAGGGCATTTTGTCTTGAATCTGCATCCATAATTGGACTACTGGAATACAAAAGTAAGTCACTGGAGATTCACTGCCAAAAACTTGCACTGACAATTATGGGACAAAACTGAAAACCTTTGGCTCTCAAATACTTGATTTAAAATTCTCAGGGTGCTGCTCTGTTTTATACACACTGGGTGAATAGCTACCTTGGTGCTGTAGCGCAGGCCAGTCTGAGTGAACTCTTGAGAGTGTAGCAGCTCATTTTGAAAGCGTGCTCTAAAATTACTGGTGTCTGTGTCTTTGAGCACGGCATATAGGGCTTTTCGCAGGACCAGGTCCGTGTCCTGCACTCCCAACATGTACTGCGAGGCGGCGTGGAGCAGGCAGTTTCCGTCTCCTAGACAAAACACACAGAACAGCACATATTGTTCATTACGTCAATACCCAAAGTGTACAGCTATGTTTTTGCAGCTGGATGTTGAGTGCTTTAGATCTCTAAAGCTTATAGGGGCACCTAAATAAATGCACGAACTTCTAAAGATTGTGATGTCTGGGGTCACTGCAGTTACAAATCTGGAAAAAATCAGGCTAAAGTCCTTCCCACTGACATATTAATTAAAACCCAGGAAAAAATAAAAACTAAAACATAGCCAACGCACTTTATCTTAGCTTTATATAAACGTTATCTCATAAGAATCAAAGGTAGCAAAAGGGCACAGTCGACTTTATGCACTGCAAACTGACTTGCAGTAGCGGTCTGAGTACTCTTTTTGTAGGCCGCCTCCACAGCCTCACATGGGTGTTTTTTCCCCTTTGAGGAAAAAACCCGAAGATGAACATCATGAACTAGTAAGTTCATCAAAATCACTTGAAAGGTACCAGACATGTAGTTATACGAGACATAAAGAACCATCTGTCTATTGCTTTTTGTTGCTGAGAAATAAAGACTTAAAAGGCCATAAGAGACAAATGCTTAGGTGTTCTGTCAGGCAGTGAGACAAAAAAGAACTAGGGAATTTCCACCGAGCTGTTAGCGCAATTTAGAGGTATCTATTACATGGGGGCCATATAGCTCTTAAAAGAGGAAATATGACTTTCTACATCTAGAGAAGTGTCACCTGTCGCGGCACCTTTAGTGAAACAAGGTGGTTCGGTCCAAAGAGCACTAGTGTTCCCAACATACTGCATTTGCCTCGACACTGAAGATTACACATTATGAGGTTAAAAAACGGACAGTATGCCATTATAAAAGATCTATGATCCTATATGATTCCATGTTCAGGATAACCCATCTTTAGTATTAATAATCACACATGTCCAACCCAACAAGGACATAATGGCACAGCAAACTAGAAACTTACTAAGGGACCACAGCTCAACATAAAAATCCACTTTCAGAGCAGCGAAGCACAAAAATAAAAAAAAGTCAGATATTTATGGGTTACTTAAACACGTCAACCACGCAAAACTACTGATAACAGCAGAGGAGTTAAGCCCTGGATTCCATTTTAAGGCCAGGGTATTTTCAATGTTGTGCAATGTGAGCGTGTGTATGCGCCCTAGTAACAAGCTGTTCTAAAACAAGCCTGTAACACAACAGAGAGGAATTTCCCTCGTACGCGATTCTCTCTGATTAAGTGCCGTGAGGCCGGCACTTCAACTTTTTCTTCGTCTGGTCCGCTCTTGAGACAGCAGGGCTGTGCTGTAGAGCGGCTGGACTTTCCAAAGAGGAGGAGCCTTGTGGTACAGGAATGTCTGTACCTTAGTTTTACCAACAACCAGCAAGTCCAAAATCCTCAAGGTGGGATCTGCAGCTTCTTTTCAAATCCTTGATGGGAGACTGCCGAGGCCAACCCAAGCAAAGACCAAAGCTCCAAAATACAGAAGGATTTTTTGAAAAACTAAAGCTCAGGGTAACATTCAGACAATCATGATGGGGAGTTGGTGAATATTTCTCAACTAGTGTTGCTCAATTAGTCTCATTAGAACATTAGGTCTCGTTAGGTTGCTCAGTGAAACGTGGAGCCCTATGGAAATGAACACTTTGTGACGATTTACTAACTGATATGATCTGTCAGTTATCAAAAGGACAAGATCAAGCCCTAGTGGAAACAAAGTTCTTTAATAGTTTGCAAATCAGAACAGGCCATTGTTCCTTTGTCCCCACAGATGAAAGATATCATTCTGTTAAAAGGCATTTACTGTATGACTAGACACACATCTGAACCCTATCCTTTAAGACAGTGGTCCCCAACCTTTATTTGGTCACGGACCGGTTTAATATCAGAACCTATTTTCACGGCCCGGCCTTTAAGGAGTGGCAGATAAATATACGTATTTCTACAAATAAATTATACACATAAAAATGGGGATATTTTAAATATATAATAATGAGGTATCTTTAAAATATAATAATAAACGTAAATCCAATGTGTACTCACAGCTTTATTAACAGCATTTTCATTACAACGAGCCGACAACAACATTTTTTCTGTGCAGCCCGCGGACCGGTACCGGGGGTTGGGGACCACTGCTTTAAGAGACTTTACAATACCAATAATAGAGTACAATTTATTTTAAATCTAGAACATCTCTCCCCTAAACCAGTCTCAAAACAACGTTATTTGTGCCACTAGAACAGTCACTACACCTGAGAAAAAAAAACATACAAAAATGATTCCATCAAACCGCTTCAACATTTTGGCCTTCACAATCATTAATAACATTTAGCAACTTGGTTGAGAAAAAACCTGACTTGCAACAAATTTTGGGGAAAAACCCATACCCTAAGACACAACCACATCCTTATCAGCTTGGACTGCCATTTCAATTGCAGCTTTAAGACGTGGACACAAAATAAAATGAGTCAGCTCGGCGGACATTAGCACAGATTGTGCTGCTCTACTTTGTCTCTTTGTCTCTGTGTCACCTGATGGGATGAATTTTAGTAATCAGCAGCCAATGACTTCCCTTCCGAGAAGGCTTTCATTCAAAGCAGCGCACTGAATTTTAGTGCTTTCATATTTTCAAATGACTTCAAAACACAAATTAATGGGTTCATTATGGAGGAATCTTTGCTGGGACCACCAGTAACACGTGTACTATATATGTGTGTGTGTGTGTGTGTGTGTGTGTATGCGTATATGTCACACATGACATATAGCAACATATACTAAACTGTACCTTGTTCGTACCAAACCGTGTATCAGTTACATTTCATAATTAGAATATACAGAAACAGAATGTGTAAAACCAGGAAGTGTATCTCTGGACTTTATGCTCAGTGCATTTTGACAACCATTCAAAGTCACTACAATGCCACTGACACATCAGTCTTCGATACAGGAAACACGTTAGGAAACGTTCCAGTCATGATGAAGGTGGTGAACAAAATATTTGACTTGCAACTTTCTGTAATACACAAACTCTGATGACACTTTTATTCAGGTGGAGTTACTGTAAAATTAATGACTGATGATGGAGCAAACTAGGCAAGTACACAGACTAGGCAAGTTCCTCTTGCAATATTACTCAGCCTCTGTAAGCAGCATGGACTGACCTTAGGTTAACAGCAACAATGCTCAAGTCATAAAGAGCTCACTGTGATCAGTGGGGCCACTTAAAATCAAATAGCACAAAAGGGGGCGGGGTGGGGGGTGTCAGCATGACAGTACAGGATTTTCCCTCCAGGTCTGATACGCTCATGCAGCAGACATAAGAAAATTTAAAAGAAAGAATAACACAGTTTTCCTCTACGTTTGACTCTTTGATCTTGCCCCAATTCTTACACAGAGTTTCAAAGTGATTTCTTTCAAACCATCAGCAAGTCAGTCCTGTGCTGAAGATTATTCACCACAGAGGGAACTTAAATATAATAGGCAGACTTCCGCATGGGAACAGAAAAAAAAAGCCTAATGGCTGATAAATGGGCATAATTCTTTTGCAAAAGATTTTGTGAATGGCAAACAAAGACAGCCTCTGTGCTCATATGATTTACATTATTAACAACAGGATGTGGAAAATGCTATACATGACTTACAAATGCATCCTTATTAGATGCAGTCTAATGGAGAGGAATTGCTTTCTAACTGAATTGTAAGCATTTCTAGAAAAAAATATATGCAACACACTCTACAAAGCCTGTTTCAAAGGGAAAACTACAGAAAACAAAGTGACTTTTTTCATTGAGAACTTCATTGAGACAGAGGTTTTCTTCTTTGAGGCAGTGGACAAAGACAAGCAAAGCAAAAGCCAGAGCAGATGTTCAAGCCTGAGCTCATTGCTGCGAGAGGAACTGAAAGCAAGGTATTACCATTTGTTCGGAGGGGCACCAGCTTCTTGACCTCTCTGCACCAGTTGAGCCTCTTCTCCTGCTCTAAGGAGGACTGCATGGCCCGGTCCAAGATGGCTGCCTGGATGACTTCACGGAAGGCCTGCGGGAACTGGCTCATCCGGATCATCTCCAGGGTGTAGCGGTGCATGCCCCGCAGGTGATGGAGGACACCGCTGCCGGCCGAGGGCTTCACCACATCATTGGGCACGCGCTCCCGTATCTTCACGGCCTTTAGGAGGTTGCTCACAAACAGGAACTTGGGGAGGAAGTTCTGGCCCTGGGACATCGTGTTTTTGAGGAAGGAGTGGGGAACCAGTTTATCTCTGTTGGGGATAGGGAGGAAAGACAGCAACAATGACTTTATTAAAGATGGACACACCAATGGATTCATGCCATTCAGCCAACCAGGCCTTGATGAAACAAACACATTTTCTCCACACTGAGATCTAACTAGCTGGGCCCATGAGCCACCAGACATTTCCAAATTCCACTGTAATAATCAACAGCTGGAGGTGACCGAGTGAGAATGGGGCAGAAGGCGATGACCATTCTACAGTCTAGAGTCTGCACAGATGATAAAGTACCCTAGTCGTGATTTGCAAGCTGGTGTGCCTGAAAGTGCCTGAGAAGGAAGATCACATACAAGGGCACCATTTGGGCTGCTTCGCCTCAGTCAGGCGAGGTTGTCTGAGGACAACTTATTCAAATACACCCCCTCCACACACACACACACACAGACGATCCTTAAATACTATGCCTATATTCACTCCTCGTAGCAGAAAAAGGAAAAATAATATAATGTCAACGACTGGAGGCCCAGATGAAGAGACCGTGTGTATGTTTTCTGTCACAGCCTACAGCCTGCAGCCAGCAACAATAGAGCCCGATGCAGTCTCGTAGTAAAGCAGCAGTCTGACGCTCCAATTACGTAATTCGGTTTATAAGCCCCTTACAGACAATGCAAGAGACCCCCCCCCACACACACACACACAAAGAGAAGACGTTCACACTAACCATGAAATAACATAGGGTGTGTTTTATTGTTACAATAACTGGCCATAAGGGACGTCTTCGCAAACAATGGCTGTCAAACCGTGGTTTTCATTCAGAGCGTCCAGACAGACACTCCGCACGACCACCTCAGACCCTCCTCGGCTCGGTTCGGGCTCGTTTGGGTCGACATGGACATTAAAGCGAGGTAAAGAGAGACGGGCAAGCAGGCAACTCTTCTCTTACCTGCTCAATATGTCGGTATCCACCAACAAAAGCGCATGAGAAGCTCCGACTCCTGCGCCTTCGCCACCTTTCCGCGGAGCCCCTAGTGCTCCATGGCGCCTTCACACAACCGCTCCTGCATTATAGGACGTTCGGGAAAAAAAGAAAAAAGCACACGCACGGTGTTGGACTTAATTTAGTCCCAAAGACGACAAAAAAAACCTTAGAATTGATGTCAACAAGGAAATGCCAACGGGGATTTCCAAGGAGGTACTTTCCACTTTCACAGCGCACACAGCCAATTACCTCGCCCAGCCCACACGACGCCCGGTCGAGCGCGCTGACGTCGCCTTCCGAATACTGACGCAGTCACGCAGCCAGCCTTAGCCACACCCCTCAGGCCGGGCCTTTTGTTAAACCCCGTGTCCGTTTGTTCTACGTGAACACACCGCAGCACAGTGTGATCAATGTGAACGGCTTTTTCTGCGTTTAACCCTTTCACCCAAGTTAAGCAGCGGCCAGACAGGAGCACAGTGCCCAGGGAGCAATGTCTGGGGACGGTTCCTTGCTCAAGAGTATCTCAGTGGTACCTCTAGCAGTCCTGGGATTCAAACCCACATCCGTCTAATAGCATGGGCAGCTCCCTGCTACCAAGTTGCAAAAGAACCACACAATACAAGGGATGCTTCATGATTTTGCATGTCATTCTTGCACAGGGGCAATGCTAACCTCTGTACCAATTCTAGCATATGTGCTTCCTTAAACAGACACTAATTTCATCTCACTGAAAAACATACTCGCTTGTCATCGCAGTACAGATGTTCCTTCAGGCCCTAAAAGCATTTTAAAACAGGTGGCACTGTAAAACAGTAATGAATGGTCAAATAGTGTTGGGCAGTATTTAAAGCGCAACCAAAAATGGCACAGAAGAAAGGTACACAAAATAATCTTAAGAGGAAAAAAATTATACAACATCCGTTATTGTGCAGTTAATACTTGTAGGACGGGTGGAGGAATGGTGCTTAGGGATTTGCCCTGCCAGTATCAAAACCAAGGTATTCTTAAGCAAGGAACCGTCCCCACACACTAGCACTGGCGTTCATGGCTGCCCGCTGCTTCACTTGGTGAATGGGTTAAATACAGAGGAAGAATTTCACATTGTTCACTCCGTGTGCTGTGCTGAGTTCATGCATGACTATAAGGGGCACTTTGCTTTATTGTGCTTTAACACCTGGTTCATTGGATAAAAGCACTGAGGAAGAATGTAGAATAGAGACCATGGGCAATAAAGTAAAGTGGCCCCTTTTCAGCACATGTGAACAACATACCACTGCGCAGCACACAGTTCTGTGTATTTAACTCATTCACCAAGTGAAAGAGTGGACAGCCACTGAAGCAGCACCATGGGAGCAGTGTGTGGGGATGGTGCCTTGCTCAGTGATGCCACTAGCAGTCCAGGGATGTGAACCCACAACCTTCCGATTGAATGGGCAGCACCCATCCACCGTACCTCCAGTTGCCCCATAGACGTTATCACGGTCTGAGGACCAGGAGCCAATAACTGACTGCACCTGTAAAATTAGGTTGAAATAACAACATTTAACTCCTTTCCTTGATAAAGTTACACAGCTGTATAAAAAAACGATCAACAGTTTTTTTGTGGTACAGCAAAAAACCCACATATGTCAATAAAATGTTTGAATGAGTACAAACAAAACAACAAATGATCAGAAAAAAAATGTTTCAAAGGAGTGACTCTAGCTCACAGGGGTGAAAAATCCAAATCCACCGAAACAAGGATGGCATGCTAGGAATGAAGAGTTCAAAGTTACACAACTAAAAACACCACAGAGTTGTGAGTCACTGATGAATGGTTCTGTACCATTTCTATTGGTTCATTCCTCACATATAACAAACTAAAATGTATAAAAATGTGGTCATAGTAAGACTATAATTATGCTTATAGTCATGACAGTGTTTTAGAGATTTGAATATGTTAAAAATCAAAATCTCTAAAAATGATCTCTTTACCCTTTGAGCACTGGACTTTTGCTTCCTACCAGCAATTATAGAGGTTCAGGTTATACAGCAGGCACACATAACTTCATAACTTGTGCTACAACCACCCTCTAGCAGATCTACTTTCTTTTGAAGAATGTGTACAAGAGTCCACCCATACATACCATCCAGTTTCAGTCTTGCCAAAGGGAAGTCTACGAAGTCATCACTGCGTCCGTACCTGTAGTGAAGTCCTTATTGAAGTTGATCCTCAGACTCTGCTCACGTTTTTATCGCTCTATGGACTCATGTAGTGTGCCACACGCTGCTTCTAGTGGATGTGAACGTGCCTATGATTCGCATCATTCATCCAGTCAATTTTTTTCTCATTGGTTTAGTCAAGGGGAACTTCCCCAGGGTTATTCTCAGACAGAGATGAAAAGAAAAACAGAAAAAAACAGAAATCTTTTTATTTTCCACAGTCTGGCCTAATCAGTGTTGCTATTGTGTTCTCCTTACACCAGAGTCCACAATGAAAGAGACACACTGATCAATATGGGATGTCTCTTTTAAGTAGTAATATACTTAAATATATTACAGCATTTCTTGCTGAACACTTATAATGGCCTCAGTGTGAGACCTTCATTTTTATTGGTGTACATGCCGGATTTTGAGGCGACTAATTCTCACATGGTCTCCACGTGTTATTTCATATTTGCTGTAACAGGTCATTTCTGCCCATGAATGCTTCAATCATTAGTGAAACGTGTGACTCATTAGTTTGCAGTACAGGGGGCTTCCAGTTGGAAAACACTGGCCTGAAAACTCTTAATAGAAGTTAAAAGTCCAGTTACTGCTGCACTGCTGAGGAAAAACAAAGTCAGGCACCATCTAGTGGACAATTTCACAAGTGCTTTCCCCGGGCAAGTCTTTCTACAGAGAACAGACTTCTGCATTATACTGTTTATGTACTTTGACACAGTGGGGGGGGGGGGGGGGGGACCTTAAAGAGAACATTTAACCTGTGCAAAACCTTTTTTTTTTTTTTTTTTCCGCTTTGCAGTGACAACTTTTAAAACTGCACCAAATTAGAAGGAAATGTCATATTTATGTTTGTTCATGCAAGAACAAAATGTCACATGTCTTTTTTTTGCCTGGGCCAAATACTGATACTAAAACACTATTAAAGCAAGCTTCAGGATTCTCAAACAAATCTGCACAAATTTTTAGCGTTTCACTGATTAACTGTGAAAAGTTGCATACATATATATATATATATATATATATATCTAAAAAAAAAAAAAAAAAAAAAAACACCCCTCCCTC
>JBBPDB010000146.1:7810378-7833254 GCA_037974465.1 Brachypetersius altus
TGTGTGTTTGTGTGTGTGTGTGTGTGTGTGTGTGTGTGTGTGTGTGTGTGTGTGTGTGTGTGTGTGTGTGTGTGTGGGAGGGGGTGCCATGGGGGCCCTGAGTTTTGTTCACATCAAGACAGAACTGCAGCATGCAGCTCTTGTGAGAAACAGGTCATATGGATCTCCACTCACTTCACCTGCAACTTTGAGTTTAGAGTCCCTGCGCAAATCAAAACAGTTGCACTTATGTTGTTTGACCAACTTGTCTCTTAATATTTATTTATTTCCACTTTAGGTGTAGAAGGTCATAGGAAGGAGAAACTTATGGTAAAATCACATCCAAGGCTCAGCATCACTCTGCATTAAAGGAATGTCAGATACATTCTTAAAGAGTGGAAAACTCATTGGGGGTCAATTCAAATGAAGTAAATTCTTCCTTCAAAATGATCTGATTCCAAGTGCAATAGAGGCAATTTAAAGGTAGACGTTATGCATAACAGCCAGTTGTTTGTGTGTCTGCGTTATAATGATCTTACTTTTCATGATTTCAGTCAAATGCACTCATTTGATTTAATTGTCTATTCATATTTATATAGAAAACACCTCCCCGCATTGCCAAAGCATATAGGAAAACACAATTAGATAAGAACGAGGGAAAACATCTCAAATGCAGTCGGAGGGCTCATGCTGTGTTTTTAAATGTTTATTTTTTTTTTGCCAGTCACAACTTTCCTTGTAATTAGTTTTGCTTTAGTTCACATTGTTCAGTTGTATGATACCCCCCTCCACACACACACACAAATGAGACATCATAATGATCTCTTCATGTTCACAGTTGAAATGAATTTCCATTTTCATGTGAGTACTTTCTTTGGAGAGCACCCAGCTTGATTTTCCCGATCTTTGAGTTCAAAGCCCCCAGGCCGGTCACTGGTCGTCATCGTGGATTAATGCGGCGGCGGCGGCGGCGGGCGTTTGATGTGGAGTGTCGCTGAGGTAACCGTGTACACTGGCTCCATTGGTGCTGCTGTGCTTGGTCAATGATTTACCACTGGGACGGCCCACTGCCACTTTCGCCCTTTTGCCTGCCGCCGCCGCATTTTAACGCCTCGTTAGTGCAAATGGGATTCCCCTGCCCAGGAGGCCGCGGCCCAGCGGCTCCGGACCACTGCAGAGGTCCCCGGTGTCGAAAGGATGGGCAAACCCACAGCCCGTTAAACGCCCCGCCCCATTCCAACGTGATCTCCCATCCATCCACCCCCTCCGGCCATCAGGTCAACAGTTGGTCCCAAGAGCCAAAGTGGCTGGGCTTTCTGCCAGTGTCAAGAGGCTCAGTCTGAGATTGTCCCTGGGTAATTAAGCAGGGGATGCGGGTCAGTGTAGACAAATAAATCATACCGATAGTCCAAACACTGGCTCTGAATGCCTCTGGTGGAGCAAAAACAAGGAGCCGCCCCATGCTTGTTACTGCTCGGCTTGAGGTCCGTCAGTATGCTTCACATTAAGACAGCCCCCAACAACAAAAAAAGAAAGAAGAAAAAAAGCAAAGAGGGAGAACAAGCTTTGTGCAAGATCAAATGCTGTGCAAAGGAACATGGGCTTTAATTGTTCAGCTTTATCTTTAAGATAAAGGCGGGTTGGGCATCACTTTAGTTCCTCTTTGTGGACGAACAAAGCAGATTATTGCTGGAAGAACACTAATCGTTCCCTGGAAGTGTGAAGGATGATGAAAAAGGTAACGGCTTAAGGGAAGAAACAACTATTGATCAGAAAAGCAAACTCTGCCTTGATAACATCAAAATCATAACAATCAAAAGGAAAAAAACAACATGCCTCTAGAGGATTTTCACTGAAGAAGTAATATCAGTTTCAGGGCTGAGAGAGCCAGTTTGAAGGCCAACAACATCTCAACCACGCAGCAGTGTGAGGGGTCAGAGAGAAAATCACATGCAAAATTGGCAGTTTATCATGCAGTTTACCACCAACAACTACAGCAAATTGTGGAGCTTTAAAGAACTCAGATCAAGTTTGTCAGTGATCTAGGAATGTTATTTTCACTGTACTGCCTGTAACCTCTCCCTCGGGCACAGGAAAGGTCAAATTCATTGAAGCTGAGTATATCATCTTCTTATTGTCTACTTCCTCCACTTTACCACCGACTGGGCCAAATGACTGTAATCTGTCCCTATCAGGCGTTAGATTAAGTAATTCTGTGCTACTTTCTTGGCAGAAAGTGTTGGAAAACATCCAGTTTCCTGGTAAGGTTAAGCGGGATCATGTTGCCAACCTTTATTTACACCTCATTCGTATTCTTCTGCGTCAGACATGCTTTCCCAAATGATGGGGGCGTTCAACAACAGCTTAATGATTCATTAATGCTGAATAACAAAAACAAAACAATGGGGAATAAAGAAGGTGTTTTTTTTTTTCTTCGCTGTTGAAAAACCCTCCCCAGATCCAGCATGCCTCTTCCTATGTCATGGCTCTAATGGTTAATACCAAGAGGTGGGAAGGAATGGAAGACCCTATACCATGTCAAATTGGCCTTTCTCTCCAGGGTCAGGACATTCTGTCTGGGTCCACTTGTGTCTTTTCCTCAGAAGTTTCCCCCATTCATGCAGACAATGTAACTGTCAGTCTGAGCAACAGTTCCTGTTTCCACTGGCTCCACAACTCACGGGGTTACACAATATTTCACAGCGCCAAACAATCGCCTGTCTGCCCGGGCCAACCATATGGTTACTATGGGGCGCAATATTGACACACATCACTAATTATTCATAAAACGGGGGCAGGACAAGAAGAAGGGGAGAAGGGACAGACTCTGCAGCTCAAAACCTTTCCTGCTGCCTTGCAACTTTTTTTTTTTTTTCAATATAATGATCAAACAACAAAAGCTTAGATTTGTCTTCCAAATAGGTCAGGACAGACACAGAAAAAAATACTTAACTGTGCGTTACTTTATATTTTATTCTTATTTCAGGGAAAATCCTGCTGGAATTGGTCTTCAAGGTGCAATGTAGGGAAGTGTCCAGAACACACAGACAGTCACAAGCTGCAAGTGGCCCACCTTAATTTTACATTCAACTAAATATATATAAATATATTAAATGCAATTGAACATTAATTGAATGTAAGAGATTCCATTAAATCTAATCCTAAACTTAAACCTAACAATTATCTTAACTTGAATACAAAACCTAAAACTAACACAAACAGTGCTGATATCTTGACTTCACCTGATTAAGTTTCACCAGAAACAGGATCTCTGGATAGTCTATAGAGAACCTTCAAAAAAAAAAAGTACAACCCTTGTTCATGCCAAAAAACAATGTGGATTATTTTGATGGTACATATTTTACTTATGTGCAACCAGTAAACAATTCAATATGGTGAAATCTATTGAACAGTTTATGCAGTGTAAACATGCAGAACATGTCGTGTGTATCACACATTACTGTACAGGTTTGCTGGATATTCCATCAAGACGGCGTTTCGGTTTATTCTCTCAGTACCTATAACCAAACTCTGTCTGGAGTTAGGAAAAGTGCCTAGTTCATTTAGAGACATTAGACTGCATGAGTAAGCTGAATAATTGTTGATTGTCTGTTCTGCTGTGAAATTGTCACATTATTGTTTAATTGGGCTTCAGAACCTTGTATATGATTATGTTTGTTTAAGACAAAAACGCTGGAAGATTGAAGGCTAAAGCAAACATCTATAATGCCAGTGATTGTAGGAGCTTTTCTCAGTAGGACATTTCTCTGTCTCATTCATATCCAATTAATTTTTATCTGATGTTGTTCAAAAAGAGAAGAGCAGCCAGTACAATACATTCAGGATTTAATATTTTATGCAAAAATCAGAGGTTAAATAAATGTGTCTGCTCTTTTGCCCGCCACTCCGTGACCCCCTACAAGGTGGGAAAGTCCGCATGTCCATCAGCCCGTGACAAGCCCATGTAGGGCCAGACTGCATCAAACTGCTCAGCGACTCGAGTGATTGACAGGTTCTCCTGTCATGCCTGGCTGGAGGGGCGGGGCTTGCTGGGTGATGGGCTCTGACAGGACTCGGGGAGAGAGAGAGAGAGAGAGAGAGAGAGAGAGAGAGAGAGAGAATGCTATTATAAATGAGTTTTAGCTACTAAAAATCCAGTTTTCCCATTTTTGATTTTTTTCTTCAAATTTTGAATGAAAATGCCCCATGTCTCACACTCAACTTTTGCATATGAAGTATTAGAAAATGTACCTTTTCCAATCTAAAGGTAGCTTCACAGTAAAACAAACTGTCAAAAAAATTAAGTCAAGCCATTCTTCTCCCATTGCTCCACTGTTCTGTTCTGATGCCTATGTACCTGTTGTAGGTGCTTTTAGGGATGGACTTTGTATCAAAGCCTGCATTAGCTTTCCAGCTGTTTGCCCCACTGCAGCTCTTCTGTGGGACTGGACAAAAAGGGCAAGCCTTCTCTCCCCATGTGCATCAGTGAGCCTTGCGCACCCATAACCTTGTTGCCAGTTCACTGTTGGTCCATCCTTGAGGCACAGAACTGAGCAGTGAATAGGAGATGGTGTTGCGCTCACAGGTCACGTGCCGCACCAGGGGAATGGAAATGAGCGCATCACATGATGTAAAAGCCAGGTAATGCAGGTACACCATGCTCAGTCATCACCCTCAGCCATACAGTCTTCTAGATCTACAATCCACCTTTTGTGTGAACGTGGGTTCTGGTGGGAAGCTTATCTCTAGTGATAGAGCATTCTTACAGCGAAGTGCATGATCTACCAGTCCATTCATGCTACTCCACGCTTGGGCTCTTCCATCATGCTACAGCGACTGTCCTCCATTGTGACAAAATGACTGAGCCCACATCCGTGAATCCGGCAGAGTTTGCCACTATGTGTGCTGCAGTGATCTCACAGTTGGAACATGATGTGGTTGGCTTGTGGCGAGCTTTTCACAAGTCCTTTGTGGTTCGTGCTGAGCTTGCTCAGCGAGTCGTCACGCTCGAGACTGTGCTGCTGAGTGGGCAGCACCACAGACGGCACCCCAAGCTTCCCCCTCTCCCAGCATCATCATCTGCTTTCGTTCCCAAAATTCCTGTGTGGCTGTCAGTTTTCCATGTCCATTCGTGGAGCACTCCGGAGCCGGTGGGGAACCCTCTCTGTCTCAATAAGAGAGAGACAGACACTACCATGAGGGGCTGTGTCCCTTTTGCGCCTCTCCCAAACACCACCATGCTGTCTGTTGGACAGACCAGGTAAATAGGGAGGGGCTCCTACCTGGTCCGTTGGTGATGTCCTCCACTCTGTTTCCTGGTTTATTTTGCAGACTCACATCCGGCTGGGCCACCAATGGATCATCCATGCTGCATTTGTGGATTTGGGTGCAGCAGGGAACTTTATTGATCGTGCTTTTGCTGCCTAGCTGGGTGTGAGGTCCTATCACCCACCAGACCCTTCCATTAACCCTCACTATAGACAGTCACACTGAAAAGATCCAGTTTTTTGTTACTACCCTCACTTCTCCTCTTTATTCTCTCTCTCTGTGAAAGAGCATCGGGTCATGGAGGAGTATATTAATGAGGGCATTCATAGGGGGACCATTCTGCCTCTACTTCACCTGTGGCCACAGCGTTCTTCTTTGTAAAGAAAAAAGATGGGGGGGTCTCTGTCTGTGTGTTGACTATCGGGCTAAATCATTCGTTGTGGAGGTGGATGTCTCCAATGTGGGCGTGGCAGTTTCTTCACCAGAAAATGTAATTGAACTCAACAGCGGAACAGGGTAGGGGACCGCGAGCTGTTGGCCATCCAGTGAGCCATGGAAGTGGCTCCAGGGCGGCGGTGAGCCATTTATGGTTTGGACCGATCATCAGAATCTTCTATCCATACAACAAGTTAAACAGCTCAATCTGAGACAGGCAAAGTGGGTGCTGTTTGTTGTACAGTTTGATTTTCATCTTTCTTACCTTCCGGGGTCAAAGAATGTTGCTCTCACGTCTGCATGAAATGGAGGTTCCCTGCACGGTCCCTGCACCTGTCCTCCCTTCTCATCTCATCATTTCTCTGCTGAGATGGAAGCTGGAAAAAAGTATCTGCCAGTCGCACACCTTGGAGCCTCCTCTGGCAGACACCCCACCTGGATGAAGTCTGACGTTCTACAGTGTTACTCCACCTTGGCTGGGCACCCAGGAATCCATCAGACTGTTACATTTATTAGAAGAGCATTTTGGTGGCCATCGATGGGAAAACAACATACAAACCTACGTTCAGGCATGTGCGGTATGTGACCGAGCTAAATCATCAACCCAACCAGCTCCAGGTGATCTTCAACGTCTACCTGTTCCTCGTTGCCAGTAGTTGCACATTTTGTCACTGGAGTTGAGTGGAAAAGACACCATTGTTACTGTTGTGGATCGGATCTCCAAGGCTGTGCACCTGGTGGCATTAGCCGGACTCCTCACTGCCAAAACCACTGCGGAATTGATATTAGAGCAGGTAGTCCATTTGCCTGAGCTCCTCTGAACATCCTCACAGTCAAGTTCTGGCGGGCCTTCTTCTGCCTGAATAGTTTGTCCAGTTTTGGATACCACCCTCAGAGGAACAGTCAGATGAAGTGGGCCAACCAACCACTGGAGCGCTTTCTGAGAAGTTGTGTGGATGATCGTCAGAACTCCTGGGCCCGCTACCTCATTTGGGCTGAGCTGTCTCATAATCCCCAAGTCAACCTTCACAACAGGTCTCAGTAATTTTGAGGTATGCTATGGCTTCCAACCTCCGATGTTTGAACATCAAGAGCCAAAACTATCGCCCCGGTTTAGTGGACATTATAAAATTAACCCTAACACCTACTGGCTCCAGCACACAGGTCATGTGATGCACCAGGGAAATTGGAAATTAGTGAGAATGTGGGTAACGGTGGAAATGCTAACTCTAGTGATAGAGTTTTATGGCAAAGTGTGTGATCTACCAATCCTCTTGTGCTACTTCGCATTTGGGTTCTTACATCACACTACTCAGGTGTAGCAGCTGTCCTCTGTCATGACAGACAGGATGATTTATGTATGTTAGGCACAGTAACAATAGGATGTCTGTTTAATTCTAATAGATAAAGAGAGCTTGGAAAATGGCAATGTAGAAATTGTGTTCTTGTTAACACCCTGACATCTTATAGTTGTGATGTCATCACTCATCATCATTAAAACTGTTCACCCCTTAACACATCACCGGTCCATCCAGAGCAGAAACACACACACTCACATCTAGAAGCAATTTTTGTACATCCAATTTATCTCTTGAGAAAATTTTTCACAAACTGGGGCTCCCAGCAGAAACCAACACAAACTCAAACAGAACATGCAAACTCCACACAAAGAAGCAACACAAAGCAAAAATCAAACCCAGGACCTTCTCACTGTGAGACACCAGTATTAAACATGGCATCACCATCAATAACTTTCCTCAGACCTTGCTCTTCATACGATGGAAGGCACCGTGATGAACATGAAACTGATTGTTGCAGAATACACAAGGATACCTTTCCAGATAGCTTTCTTAGTTAATTAGAAACAGCAACAATCAAATACTATTTAAACCCATTAACCAGAGTTTTGCTTGATTTTATGTGGAAACTCAATAACATCTTTTTAAAAATACAAAATGGGGAACAGCAGCTGACTATTCTCTTTTGTCACCTACTAAAAGAATGCATGCCACCCCCATAGTGAACTCAAGCTGATACAGCTTCTAACATTGGCCTTCCTCTGTGCAAGGTTAAGGTACACACAAGGGTGAAAAAGCCACAGCTCCAGATGTTACATAGGCGCAGGTTCCCTCCTGTGGGGTTTGTCGGAGGGCACCACATCTGGCCGCACAGAAACTTGGCATATTGCGCTCCATCTGCCTGTTGGGCTCAAATGGGGCCTGGCTCTACCAAGAAACAGGCCATTTCAACCGGTGCCATAAATACTGAAATTTTGGGGGGTGGGCAACAGCAGGTTTTTAGCACAGCCCTGAGAACAGAGCTGGGCTTAAACTTTGGCAGCTTCTGAGCAGCTTCTGTCAGTCTGTTAGCATTCGTGCGACACTTACCTCAGCTTCCCTGGCAACAAAAGCCATCGCTCTCTTGTCCCGAGCAATAGAGCTGCGCCGAGCCAAAGGCACAGTAATATGAATGTCACCCCTCTTGCTATGTTCCATCAGGGAAATTGACTTTTTAGCCCGGTGCTGTCTTCTGTCCATATGCTGATGTTTTCATATTCTACAAAATTAGTTCAGGGACTCATAAAGTTTCTTAAAGTCCAAATTATACCCTGATGCGGCAGAATGAGAGGGCCGGCCTTCTGTCACGCCACAAAGACTTAAGTAGCGCTGCACTCCTCTGACAGTGGGCTGACTGGTTCCTCATTCCCAGCTTATCTATTTTTCATACACTGAAGCTCGCTCTAAGACTAATGAGGTTGTAAACATCTTTATGCACTTACAAGAAAGAGACCGACTCCTTGCACTAAACTGTTTCATGCTGTAGCTCTTCTTGACAATGTTTCACACACTGAACATTTGGTCCTGTGATACTCATACTGTACAGAAACAAACTGCTACAAATAAAAAAATGAACCAGCATTTCTCTTACCTTGAATGGAACCAGTCAGCCAAGGCACATTCGGCTTCTGGAGTTTCTGGTTTAGTTTTTCACTGAAGCTACAAACCTAGTGCAACTGACAAGTGACGGAGGCTTAGACACTAGTTTCTCTCTCTCTATCACCAAACACTTGCTTGATGATAACTTCAAGCAAGATAGTTACCAAAGAACATGTGGAGATGCTCAACTGTATTTGTTCCTGGAATAATGTGATTCAGACCAGGTGAATAAGGGGAAGTAGCATAAACAGTTGCTGGATGTTTCATTAAATTAAAGCAAGCATTTGGTTAAAATTTTTTTTATATTTTATCCAGCTGGTCATCGAGGATGTGCTTAAGTTAACCTTGGAGCTCACCGTTAATGTAGTTAACAAGTAAAAGAAGTTTGTACTCCATCATTCAGCAGCATGAATTTGCCTATGTTGTTTCTGACACTCCATAATATATCGTTCTCTATAAAAATGTTTAATCTTGAAGTCAGGAATTTTGTCTGAATTTGGTTACGCTTTTGCTATTTTATCTGTCCAGAAATGAGACATCAGATACCATACGAGCAAGTCTTTTTGAGATTAATGGACAACGAGCACTAGGTTTATTCAGTTATTCGCCTTAAACTTTAAGAATATAGTGACTACTATAAAACAAATTTGTTAGTGTCGAGTTTATGATGTTCCTAACAAGCTGCTCAAATTTCATCACTTAACAAATCAAAACTAATGAATCAAGTTCCAGACACTGTCTCATAGTCTTTGTTTGTGACAAAGCAAATGAGCGTTACTTAGATTTCTTTTGCCAAATTATTAGTTTAAACATGATTGTCGATTGGAATTTCCCACCAAAGACATTCTAGAGGTGTGTAGGGTTTGAATAGCCAGCATGAGGTATCATGGTCTTTGGTGGGAAATGAGGAAATAGTGTTGTTTACTCAACAATGACAAAGCAAGAACTGGGAAATGGGAATCAGTGGATCTTAGAGTTCTGAGTTCCACTTCAGTTTTCAGTGTTTTGAGAGACAGCTGAAATCCGTCACCACTCTAGTTTGGCTAATTAGCTATCTTGCTTGCAAAAATAGCTTGTCTGGCTAATATGAGACAAACTACTGCACTATTCTGTGATCACTCTTACACAAATACACGTGTACACAGACTCGTGTTCAGAGATGAGCAAGTCGTCAGCATCTTCAACATTCCCACTGAACATATCCTTGAAACAGTGATCAACATATATCACAACATACCATTCAATTTACATTCTGGTGCCCTTTATCATCACCTGGAAGAGTAAAGAATTTTGTTAAATTGGCATTAGCTTCAGCTATAAGTGACAAGATAGACAGAGAACATGCTTGAGCACTATTAGTTCCAGGTGATAAAATTAAGATGTTCTGTGTTCTAGATTGAATGCCAGTAAAAAAGAGAGAGTTCCAGGTTCCTCATACCAAAGGTTACAGTACTTTGTGGAGTGGAGTGAAAATAATGCTATTAAATAATTAAATTGACTGGAAATATATGATGAAATGTTTATATAATAAAGTGTGTAGTTATAAAGAGTTTTAAATAACACTAAATACTTTTATTCGCAATCAAATTTGAATTGTTTTGTGAAAAAGTACCATGTAGAAAAACCAATACCTTAGGTAGAATAAATTAAACGAGGGTCTATATGGCTATATAGTTAGATCAGTTTTTAAGAATTAGATACTCAGTCAGGATGAAATATTTCTCATACAGCCATGAATGTGTTCTGTAGTAAGACATTACAAGCACGTTGCTACAGACTTTTTAGACATTTATGACAAAACTTAGATCACAAAGTTTACTCCTTATGATACTGATATGGTATCATGTGTCCAACTGTTTTCCAAGCGGCTCAGAAGGATAACTTTCAGGCCTTTTCAGATATTTCAGAGTGTCTCTGCCATGCCCTGCAGTGTCCTGCAGCTCGTGGCTAATGGCCTAAAGCGGCTGGACACTGTGGCGGCTCGTTTCCCAATCAGCACGGTTATGTAAGATGTCAGGCCTTTTTTTTTTTTTTTTTAAACACGGACGCGCTGCTCCTGTGTCATTCTCACCAGATTATCTACTAACAGATGCTGGGTCCAGCTGGTGCCTAAAAAAGTTTATAGCTCGGTTGGAACGAGGGTCCTCACACTCTCCACAATGTTGGCCACCATCGCCTTTTTTAATGAGTCACGAATTGCCTGTTTATCTCCCGCTCCCTGCTGTTTCGGCATTTTCCCTTCCAGAACAATCCCAGAAACACATGCTGCTACAGACGCAAGTGCAATGTGCCACAGACATTCAGAGCCAAATTGTTACAAGGAACAAAGTTGCACCCCCCCACCCCCTTTTCGCTCCCTCCCGCTTTGCTTTTTTTTTTCTTCTCGGGCATCAAAATGTGCGAAAAGGATTACAGGACGTGCAGTAAAAGCGGAAGACTCAGATGTTTCGTTTGACCCTTTCAATATGGTCAGCCAGACGAAGCCGGGCCCATTTGAAGGCTCAACAAACACTCAAATGACTCTATAATTGGCGCGCTTTTGTTGTTCATGTTTTGGCTCCGTCCAAAACTGTGCTAAACACTCTCTGTAATGGCTTTACATTATGACAACACATGGCTCACGCGAAAGGGACTGAAGCTGGCAAGGCCTCGAAGAAGTAGCAGGTGGTGTTGACAGTTTTGCTTGAAGTCTTTGGGTAAAAAAAAAAAAAAATTTAAATAACAATAAAAAAAGATTTTTTAAAAAAAGTTCAGATCATAGCTAGATGCCTCCAGCCCAACATCAGGCTTAGAGGAAGGTCTGCATGTTTACTGAGGAGCGGCAAAAAGACCCTGTGAATAAAACAAGCTGAACTACATCAAGGCCACCCAAACACAGCAGGGTTCTCCATTCCCAGGGTGCAGGCAGGATTAGCCATTCTGATCGCTGATCTTACAGAAACACTGTGGCTTTTTTTCTGCACTGCCTCGGCTGACAAATGTGGCTCATAATACTTCACCGTTCTTAAACAATTTTTTTAGGGTTTTCCATTCAATCAATCAGAACAAATATTAGGCACTGTGATAAGGCCTATAGGATAGTATTACACAGCACTATATAAGATTATTTGCTTTTTTACAAAAAACATATCTTTGGGAATGAATGAAATATCAATTTCACCTCAATAAAAAAAGTCGCTATAGTGCTCGTCATTTTAATGTCCAATAATTATGCTGTTATGTTTATACTAATGGAAATATTAAAGGAAAAATGAACCAAGTACATACAAAATGCAACCCATATGACTAACATCATGTCTATCATGTCCAATTTGAAGATAATAGTATTTCATACAGAGCCAGAAACTACTCTGTTTTATTGACTAAAAAATCTGTGTTATTGTAGTGTTGCTCAAGAGTATTGTTACAAGTGAGGTTAGTGATTCACTACAGCAGCATGGTGGCAGCATTGCATTTTGTAAAATAAAGTAGATTTTAGTAAATCTAATTTATGAATAAAGTAACACTCTCTGGGCTCCTGAGAGCCACAACTGTGTATGCTTTGGCCCTCCATTGGCACATCACAGGTTCAGTGCCTGGTGGCGCTGCAGACGTCCTCGGCTGGGATACCATAAGAGTACAGTTGACTTCACCCCCTTTGGGTGGGTGGATTGATCCCTCTCCGCATCACTCAGCTTGTACTACCCAGTGTAGGCATCTGTTCACTGGTGTAACAGAACTGATGGCCAGTGTTCTCCTCCAAGATCCAATGACACTGCATTAGCTAGCTTCACATGACCTGGAGGAAGAACATGCTAGAGGTAGTATTGAGCAACTGGAGAAGTTCTAGCTAGTGGAATCAGAAATGGCTAAATTGGACAAAAAATCCAAAAATGTCCATCCGTCCATCCAGCCAGCCATCCATCCACCCATCCTTCCATCAATCCATTATCTACCCCTTTTTCCCGCACTCGGGTTTGGGGGGTCGGGGGTTAGGGGGACTGGAGCCTATCCCACCTACAATGGGCGAAGGTGGGGTACACCCTGGACAGCCGCCGGCACGTCGTATATTGTTTAATGTCCCGTGTATATACATTTCCACAGTTGGGGTAAAACTGCATATTGCCAAAATGGTAACTTTAAATAATATAAAATGTTAAAGTCTTATGTATTAAGAGATCTTTTTTACCATGTTATTTTGGTCCAGTTTGTTTGTTTTGATATTTTCACACAATGCGCATTGCTGATAACGATGACAAATGTCTTTGACCTGACTGTGTGAATATGTCTTAGTGTACCCCATGACTAAAACGCATTTCCAAAGCATGTGAAGAAAATACTTTACCTTTATCAGAAATTTGGGAGCAATGCATACAGAGCATTTCAGAAAGAAGCACAGAAAAAGGTCTCCATTCTGCATATCATAGCACCATCATGGCTACATACATAACACCAGTGCCACCTGGCCAGCCTTAAACGATAAACATAGAGGATGCAGAAAAATAACCTTCACTGAAAATAACCTTCAGCAAAAAGGTCTTCACAAACTTTAGCTGCGCCTTTAATAACTTCATCCTGGGGAGACTGGTCACTGAATTTACTGACTTTCCCAACTCATCTACCCCAGCCTGTAGACCTCAACCTCTCCTCTCCTCTCCACTCCACACACAGCACTGGCACCACTTCTCTGCACCCTCTACACCTACGACTGTGCCTCCACTCACACCATCATCACATCAAAGGGAACAAGGGGTATTTGGGTGACGCTATCATCCAGTGCAATCATTAGTTACAACGAAAAACTTAGGGATTCATTGTCTTATTCAAGGACACAGTGGCAGAAAGTGGGGTTCGAACTGGCAATTTTGTGGTCATCAGAGTCACTGAGCTACTGCCAAGATCAATAAGAATCATGAGAAAATGGTTCCTGTTTTCAGGTTTCTGAGTAAATACGTCACTGATGATCTCTCCTGTACTACCAACATCTCCGTGGTAGTCAAGACACCACAACAGTGATTCCTTTTCCTGAGGATCCTCGGGAAAAACAACCTGTAGAAGAAGCTGCTGGTGTTCTGCTGTTCCATTAAAAGTGTGTTGACGCACTGTATCTCCTCTGGGAATGCCAGCTGCTCAGTAGTAGACAGGAGAATCCTTCAGAGGATTGTCAATACTGCCCAGAAGATCGCTGACTGATTACTCCCCGCTTTGGGAGACCTTCAGCTCTTGCGACACAGACAGATTGTATTCACAGTCTGTAACACAGTCAGTGTTACAGTTATTTTGTAATAATAATGTTCTTGTTACACTATGGATATTATCTATCTTTTTTTAATTTTATCTTATCTCATCTTATTATGCTGTGCAGCATGGTGCTGATTGTCCAGATTGGTCGTATTCACCATGTCAATATGGCGTAACAATCTGATGGCACTTTTCAAGCCATATTGCAGCTCCACAGATTTAAAGAAAATTCATAAAATGAAACATAACAATCCCACAATTCTGGGCAAATCGTGATGCTTTTTTAATACTTTCATTTTAAGAAAGGTACAATATTACCACATATGTGAAACTGAAAGTTAGCATCTTTGCCCAGCTTGTCCAAAAACAAGAAAAAACAGAAAAGAAAAAAGAATCAACTGCAGCATAAGTATTCAACACTAGAATTCAACACACAGTTGGTGAACCATGCAAATGTTATGATGGGAGCGTTGCATGTCACTTCATACATAAACAAAAATTTGTCATAAACAAAATATATCAGTCCATTATTTTAATCAAAAGATAATTCTCTCCATACTTTGAATATTTATTAAAGTGTCTATTCATTCAGACTTAATATGAGGTTCTGTCATTAGCCGTTTTCATGTAATTGTTTTATTGCTAATAATACCTTTATCAGGTGTAAAATGATTATTAGGAGCTGGTATGTTTCCCACTTAGATCTTAGAGAAAGAATAATCAATTATATTGCCAAAAAATGCTACTCATTTCTTGTTTTACCTCCTGCCAGTATAGCTGAATGGCTGGGCACCTCAGAGAAATAATCTGCCAGCTGTTCTCCACATTTCTTCCAACAAGGACTCCTTCATAGCTGTATACATATCTGTATACTTTTTAACTTGGGGATATATCTGATCAGATCAGTAACTAAGTCTCTCCAACAACCTGAGCTTTAAGGAAACAGACTGTATAGAGCACACATGATGACGTATTCAGATTCTTTCATTCACTTTAATGTTATTTGTTAAATATTACTTTAATTTAATACTTAAATTCAATTTACTAAGTAATATTCATTTTGGAACAAGTCAAACAACAATTTAATTGCACATACACTAAATGGACAAAAGTATTGGTAC
Source organism: Brachypetersius altus (assembly GCA_037974465.1). Taxonomy (NCBI): domain Eukaryota; kingdom Metazoa; phylum Chordata; class Actinopteri; order Characiformes; family Alestidae; genus Brachypetersius; species Brachypetersius altus. The sequence goes on from JBBPDB010000146.1 coordinate 7,825,338, forward strand.
ACCTGACCGTAACACCAGCCATTGCATCTACATTCATTCTGTAGAGTCTTTATGAGGCCAGACACTGATGTCGGATGAGAAGGCCTGGCTCACAATCTCTGTTCCAGTTCATCCCAAGCTCTTCCACACCAAACTCATCCCACCATGTCTTTATGGAGCTCTTCCCCACAAAGTTGAAACATGGCGATGTCCAAAATCTCTCGGTATTCTGAAGCATTAAGAATAATTGAGAGGTTTGTCCCAATACTTTCTTTTGACCATATAGTGTAACAGTGTAAGACCTGTACCCCATCCTTGCTGCAAAGCTACATGAAGCCCAGTGTCCTGGATGAGACTGAGTATGCCAGGAATCTTGGCAGAGAAGAGAGCCGCAGCTCAGTGGCGTGAAATTTTATTTTACTCTGCTCTGGCCCCCGCCTCTCCTCGCCTTTTGTGCCCAGCACTGAGGTTAGTTTTTTTTTTTTTTGCATTCTTCTCATTGTACAGGTCACTCAGGCGGAGGCGGCCGAGTAGAAAGGCCTGGAAACAAAGAGCCGTAAATGTCGCCTCTTCAGTTTCGGCCCATTGACTCGCCGCTTCCCCGCCAAGATGTCACTGTTCGACCAGCTCTCTTTAAAACAGCTTAATTAGCTGAAAGCCCAACCGCTTGTCCGAGTGCGTTTCGTGTCGCAAAAATAAAAACAGCAGAAAAAGAGAAAAAGTGTCTCTCTCCGCCTCTCATTGTTCCCTGACAGACTGCCTCAGTTTCTGCGAAGGGGAACTCAAATAAAACAGCATTCCTCTTGCTTTTACACTTGACATCTGCACTCGGACTGAGGAAACACAGGAGGCCAGGCTCTGAGAGTGCAGCTTAAAACCCCTGAGGTTGGAGTGCTGAGATCACTCGTATGGTGGGCTATATTGTCAGGAAATCTGAAATTGACATTAAGCAACTCTGAAATGAAAAGTAGTTGACTCATTTAAGCACCAACACATGTTTAGGTGTTTTGGTGTTTTTTGTGAGTGTCTAGTGACGTTTAAATGCCGTGCAAATGTTTGGATATCTGACTCCAATATGCCAATGCCAATGCCAATGATAAATAAATCCGTATAAAAATTTCTCATTAGCCCATATTTAGTCTTGCCAGGGCAGGTTTGTGTTGAACCTTTAATTCTGCACTGGAGGTGAATCTGGCTCTAAAATAATGGACGTTTATACTCCACCAGTTAGCATTGTGCAGATTGCCTGCAATATCACTCTAAACCATAACACACTACACTCAAACTACATCTAGTTAATCTCAAAGAGTTTTTACGACACATTTTGAGACAGGGTAAAGGGAAGGTTTGTAAATAATTTAACTAATTTGCAGTCGCCAGTCAGTCATTACTGTTATCCACTTGTTCTGTTTGTATCTTTCTACATTATTTTAGCACAAAAGCTGGCCCTAACCCTGAGTGATTATTGCATCGTAAATAGAATCCAAATAGAACTGTTGCAGAATGACCTGGAATCGAATCGTGTTACTTTTACATGAATTAAAAGCTACTTGGGTTTTATTTCCGAGGAAAATTCTCTAAGATCTATTTCTATTGGAAAAGTTTCCCAGGGGGCTCGTCTTGAATCTGTTTGAGAGAAAGCTGGGAGTGTGGAGTAGTGAGTAACTACTACCTTCCAAGCAGGATAGTGGGGTCTGATTACTATCCTGGGCAAGCTTACCATTCTACACCAATAAGAGTACTTGGGCAAGACACCTTATACTACATTGGCCCACATCAGTGACACACAAATATTGTAAAGCGCTTTGGATACAAGCATCTGCAAAATGTACAAACTATAAGAGGGAACATTGTGGGCGAGTGCTTTGATCTGGCTGGAATGTTTTACTGAATGTCTGATGGTCATAATCGCAATCTTTAAGTGAAAACAGTTTAATCAGAACTGCATTACCAGGCCGGACACGTGATCAGAGGTGAAGCAGATGTGACATCGGCACCATATGACCATTACTTTAGCGGCATGTTTCATATGCAGTCTATGACCTGCACTGTATGTATGATGCATGGAGAAGAGGGGTTGGTGGCACTGCTGTTTCTTTCAGCTTCGGCCTCTTGTCTCCTTTTCAGAACGGGCCCCCGTTAGCCCTTTATCCTGCTCCCACTTCAAAGACTCCAAACAGATTGATTCTCATGTGAACACAGCTGAAGCGGGGACCCTGGCTTTCTGCGCCTTCTTTGAACTGCTGGCTGCCTGTTTATCGCCTGTTTGTGCGCCGCCGCGTGAAGATGGACCGTGGCAATCGGAAAACAAACTCCCATTCACAAGGCCATGTCAAAGGTGAGTGGCGCTCTATAGCGCGGCGCTGGGCCGGCCCTGCTCTCAAGGGCTCCTCTGTTGCCATGGTGCCGTACCTGGCTCATGTGTATCTTGTCTGTGTGGGAATGGCCATTAGGCATTTTGTCAGGGTGATCAATGGCGACGGTGCCCTTTTTTGGCGGCTCCACAATAGAGACGAGAGCAGAGGAGGGGAAAACTTCCCATCAGGCCGTCATCAAATGAGAGCAGTTCAGGGCCTCTGAAGCAGAGCTAGAGTCAACAAGTCAACAACTTTTTTGTAGTAAAATAGTCAAGTCAGCAACTTTTTACAGGAACACAGAAAAGTCTGTATTTCTGTAGTAACACAGACAAGTGAGCAGCTTCCTGCAACACATTTCCAATTAAGAGGCTTTCTGCACCTACACATGTGTATATGAAGGTATAAAACCTTAAAAAGGCAGACATATGTTTCAATTACTGTTCACATAGAAATATGCAAATATAGTATGAGGGAACAGAATGTATATGCTTGTGCTTGTGCTTTATATAAGAATATTTAGGCAAAGCTTTTTAAAGAATTGCCTAAATGACAAAAGTTTTTTGTCTGTTGTAATTTGGTCATTGGAGCTCTGAATTTATTATGACCACGATGTCCACATAAACTGTCATGCAAGCAGCATTACGTGCCTAAAGCTATAATGTATCAGGTACTATTTAAAAATTTACCTTGGATAGCTATACATATGTCAAATAGAAGAGGCAGAAAGTTGAGCATTTCTGAATTTTAACTCAGCCATGAAGTTCACGCTCAGAGCATCAGTGTGTTCCCTTACCATATCCGTCATTTCCTCCCTGTGTGAAAAGACACACAGCCACCATAACTTACTTTTTTAACAACTGCTGGCCTTGAGAGCGCTGCGGAATGAACCATATTTAACCCTTATGTGCCAGACCACCCGCTAGTGTCTGCGTCGGAGACTGACCATTCATGAATGGCTCTGAGCCATCATCAGATATGAAATAGGACCGGCTCTTAAAGAGACTGCAGAAGCAAACCGCTGATTTATGCACTACGGGCCCTAAACGTCTTTAGAATATGCCTTGTGTAGTTCCAGACAAAGCATTGTCTTATTACAATGAGTTGGCAACATAAATTGCCTTGTTTTTGAGTGATAGAAGTATTTTATGGGGGCATATGCATACTAAATCTGTGGGTTCTCAGGTTATGTAGCTTTAGGGGGCCGAATGTGAGTGGAGTCCATGGGCCTCTGGGGCCTATGAGCACTTTAAGTACATGGGAATCCAAAGCTTGAAGTTCAAAACTTTTTTATTCAAAGCAACAAGATAACAGGTCATCAAATGACCACAGGTCAAAAAGCAACGCTGTTGATCTTTCATTTTCTGAGCAAAGCCTGTTAAAGTTAGGCTCCAGGATCCTTCTTCCTTTTTTATTCCTTAAACAGAGGGGGTCCATGCCGCTCTCTCTGGGTCCCCTTTAAATGACCTCTGCGAGATGACCTCCGGTAGCCGTAAAGATGGAGGACAATTGCGTCCGATTAATAATTATTGCAACTGAAGTTGGTGAGGGTTGCCAGTTCGCTCAGACACAGCAAGGTGGGGTCAGAGCATGCCACGGCTGATAGATCGGGTCAGGAGTTGCCCTTTTAGGTTGCCATCAAAGACGGGCAGGTAAAACTCCGTCCCCCCTCCTCCACCCACCCAGCCTTTTGACAGATGAGCCCCCATGTTGTGTCCTTGACTGTGGGAGAATGAGAACAAACAGATAGAAGTACAAAACAAAGGGCACACTCGCCCTTCACAACCTATTAATTAAACTTGAAGCCACAATAAAAGCTTCTGAGATCAGAGAGAGAGTACGGACACTCTATTGTTAGTCAGTGCTCCAATGGAGTTCAGTGGGAAAGAGTATCATCTAAAGAAATAGTGAAATGTGCTGTAGGAAGAAATGATAGAACTAAAGCACGAGAGGAACACAGGTGAAGGTGGAATAGTGTAAAATTACATTAAATGATCATCAGGTATCAACAGGTTTTACTGCAGTTTTCTATACATTCAAAGGAGTGCATCATTCAAAAATCAAATGTAAACAGTTTTCTTTTTGCTTCTTTATTTTAGGACTGGAGCTACAAGGCTAACCCTGCAAACAAACATTAGAGGTCAATACTCACCCAAATCATTTCTGTAAATACATACCCAGACTTCTCTCAGCCTGAGCAAACTGCACCCAGGTCTTCATTGTAGATGTGTTTTATGACATAGTATGACTTACTGTGAACTGTAAAGATGAACAACACTTCATCATGCAGTGGCAATCAGTTTTCTATGACATGCAGTGGCAATCGGAGTGCTATGACAGTCATAACTACAGAGTAATCTGAAACACAATCAGTCCTCTCCATATCTGGTGTTGTCTAAAAGGTCCATGATGGTGAAGGTGAAATTGGTATAACCGATTTACCACATGTCTGTGTCACCAAAAGGAAGAGGTGGATGCAGTTTTAGGGATGCATTTGCAGAAACCATTTGAGTGTCAATTGACTTCTGATGTTTCTGTACAAGGCAATACCAGCCTTGTAGTTCCTGCACTAAAGTAAAGAAGTGAAATTTGAACTCCGAACATGTCCTGGCTGATGAACTACATTTGGGCTAAGTAGAAAATAAATATTAAAAAACAATAAACGCCTACTTTTAGAATTCATCTGCTTGTTTACTCATACATTTAAATTGAATTGAAATAACTACTAATGAAAAACACACCTGCAGTACAAACATTCTAAAATTTAAAATATATTTATGCATAATTCAGTGGTAGATGAAAAAAGTCAAGCAGGAAGGTTTGATGTAAAGTAGTTCATTGTACAGAAATCATATGCCTATTTAATTAATTAAATTTAATTTAAACGTATTATCCCTTATTGAGTGAACACACCACAACACAGCAGACAGTTTGAACAGTGTGAAATTCTTTCTCTGTATTGAACCCATTCACAAAGTGAAACAGTGGGCTGCCAGCAACGAGGGACGCCCGGGGAGCTGTGTGTGAGGACGGTACCTTGCCCAAGGGTACCTCAGAGTTGACACTAGCAGTAGGGACTTGAACCCACAACCTTCTGATTGCAGGACCAACGCCCTAACCACTAGGCAAAAGCTGTATATATATATATATATATATACACACACATCTATATATAAAAAGGTGAAATAGTGTTAACTCTGGAAAACATATGCTTTTATTGTTTTTGTTTCACAACCCCTGCATTGTAGATCTCTCAAATAATTCATTTTTTAAATTACATTTGACTCCAAAATGTTATTACAAACCATTGTTAACAAAGTTTCAGACATCAGACTGTAACTATTGCCTGTAAACAATACTGCCCTCAATAAGAGCATCAGGAAAGGTGAGAACGAGGGAATGCTTTCTTCATTTCTAATGCACACAGTTTAAACTGACGTGATCACATACAGTCATACCAAAGCCTTTATACGTTACAGGGCTGGAACAGCGTGCCCTGGAGCTTTAGGGGTTGTCATTGTTGACAATAACTAAAGTGTCAATATGGCAGGGTCTGCCACAGAGGCGCCCAGTCCCCACAGTCATAAATCATACTTTTGGACAGCTCTGCTCCCGGCTCCTCTAATCCACTCGCATGGAGAGCAGACTGGACACGGTCTCCCCAGAAGCCCCGTTAGCAACTGTGGCATTGCTGAAGTAGAAATACAGACTTGTTTCTTGTTTGTTACAGAAGCCCAGATATTTTACATTTTTAATGAAGTTACTATAGCAACTAGAAGGGATTAGTTTAGTCAAGTGCATGAATGCAGAAGTCTGAGTTTGTGACAATGCTTTTGAAGTTCTGTACATAATAAAGGAATGAACAGAAATGAATATGCAAAGAATACTGCAAATATGTACACTTGTACTAATATCTTCTCATAAACATGCACAACTGCAGAGGTACTACTGTTCATGCATTTTCATACTTACAGTGAAGCCCGGAATTATTCATGCCCCTCGTAAATTTTGACTTAGTTACTTTTATTCAACAAGCAACACAGGCGTCTCCCAGAAGATAATAAGAGGATGTACAAGAGGCATCATTGCGTAAAAAAAATATTTCTCAGCTTTTATTTACATTTGAACATAAAGTGGCATGTCCAACATTATTCATACCTTTTGCAAACTGTCACAGTCTTTGGGAAAATACAGTGGAGACATGCAAAAAGCCTGTCAACAATTATAGGAAGCGTTTGATTGCTGTAATAGGCAATAAAGCCTTTTCTGTTGATTATTGAGAAGGGTACGAATAATTTCAAATGTTCAAATGTAAATAAAAGCCGAAAAATGTTTCTCCACAATGATGCCTCTTGTACATCGTCTTATTCTCTTCTGGGAGTTGCCTGTGTCATTTCCAATCAAGAAGAATTTTGCTTGTTGAATAAAAGTAACTAAGTCAAAATTTGCCAGGGTTATGAATAATTCCGGGCTTGACTGTAAGTACTAAGGGCGTAACCGTTCTCCCTGTTCACCATCCGGTTTCTGAGCTATGACTTGGTTTCTCTCATGAACTGTCTTGGAAAACAATTAAAATAGCTTTATATTTTAAACAACTTTTAAAATTCAATGTAAGATGTTTAAAAATCTTCTTTAGATGATCTTTGAGGCTGGAGGCAAGGTTAGAATAGATGAACACTAGCATATTTGTGACAATTCTGTACTACCCTAGCTTAGTGCTTGATATTTAATCCCTTTGATCCGAGTTCATTCTGACGGTTCAGTGCTTAATCTGCTTTACAGCTCACCTGATTCTACAACTGTATTCAGTTGATACATCATACTTCATGCAGTACTGAAACTGATGTATCACTAACCCTTTAATCAGTAATATAATCACTTCAATAATAAAAGCTGTTAAATCCCTGGGATGCTTCCATAATCACCGAGCCATGGAGAGAGTCTCATATTTCACATTTCATTTGGGATTATTAATCCACAAACGTTTTGACTTGCAGCATGCAGACAAATAAAGATAAATGTGGCAAAACCAGGGAGCAAGCAGACGAGGCTGTGAGCAGCCCCCTTTAGCTTTATTAGGCCAAATGAATTATGATGCCTTTAACTAACTGACAGATTACTTAGCTGCTTGGTTAGGGCTGTTTTTGCACTTGGCGGAGCTCCTCCGGGAGACGCCGGCACACTCGTCCCATTGCCAGATCTATTTTTCACTCAATTTAGCTCCAAATGACAGCTAACCTGTGGGTCCTCCCTCTGGGCGAGGTTTATGCAATGATTAATGGCGAGTGTTTGGCCGCCTCTACCTGGGGGACTGCCCCATCTGCAGAGCGATGTCAGGTGGAATAGGGGGCGCCTGCAGGTGGCTGCTTGTGAATGGCAGCTTCCCTTCGCCTCAGGCGTCTCAGCCGCGCTCATTCTGTCCACACGATAAAGAATCAGGGTTAACACTTCATTTATATTGTCCGCTGTAGATGCTTTGTATATGCTCACCTTGTCTTTGACTTCAGCTAAATACATAGTTCTCACAAAACCCTGAGGTCCCATTTGGGAGCCCACACAGTTTATATTTTTATTTTTATTTATA
>JBBPDB010000146.1:7839609-7850494 GCA_037974465.1 Brachypetersius altus
ATGTTGTAGAGAAGGTATCTGCATGTTCTAGAGATCTGGGCGACCTGCGGCAAGAAAGACAGATCTTCATCTAGCGTGACACCAAGATTTCTTACCTTCTTAGAAGGGACAATAGCCGAGTTGTCAAAAGAGATGGTGAGATCATCACACCTTTTGGTGTGTGAAACTATATAAATGTCATCATAGACCCAAGAGCACATGTGTAAGACAAAGAAACAAAAGAAAATAAAATGTAAGATTGAGTTTGTGTCTGATTTTTCCAGAAAAACAGTTTATATGGTATTCACACTAGAAGCACTCTGTTCAGGCTTAATTAAGCTTTAACTGCTTAGACTGATTGGCTTTGCAATCAAAAATACTTTTCTAGTCCCTTTTGTTCAGTCCTTTATTCCGTAACCATATTAACTCGATTTAGGGATTAATCCCCAGGGCCTTTTGTTCAGTTGTTTATCTTAAGAATTATTTCTCAGTAACTGCTTCAGTAAGTGTTCCTTAATTAATTATTCAGCGACTGAGTGTAATTAACTGAAGTGCATGGTTTGTGTGTGTGGTTCTCGTACACATCTCATTACTAGGATGATTAGAGAGCCATGTACTGAAAGATACTTTAGGGCAGTTGTCCCCAAACCCCGGGCCGTGGGTCATGTGGTACCGGTCCGCGGGCTGCACAGAAAAAAAAAAAAACATGGATGTTACCCGTGTTCTGTTGTTGTCGCTCGTTGTTATGAAAATGCAGTTAATAAAGCTGCGAGGACACACTGGGTTTACGTTTATTATTGTATTTTAAAGATACAACATTAATATATTTTTAAAATATCCCCATTTATATCTGTATCATTGATTTGTATAAATACGTATTTATCTGCCGCTCCTTAAAGGCCGGGCCGTGAACATAGTTTCTGATATTAAACCGGTCCGTGACCAAATAAAGGTTGGGGACCACTGGTTTAGGGAACAAAAAGTGATCATTTTATGCTGCCACTCCAGAGAACCCCGTACTGCAACTTTTTTCAAGAGTGTACAAGCCCTTAGGGTTTACAGCAGTGTTTCCGAAAGAGCCTCAGTGTCACGCGGTTTCAGGAGTCAGGTGTCAGGACTGTTATACTGTTACTGTTTTCGGAGAATTACTCAGTGTGGAAAGAGAATTACATTAAAAATCATCAAAGGTTTAAGCACTCCTGATGTTTCTTCGTAGTGAAGGCGCTCGGACATGCATGGTTATGCTTAGATGTTGTTTCCATATCCGTCAGTGCAGAGCTTTGCTTGTGTATTCGTTTATTGCTAATATTCAATTTTGAATTGTTTGGACATGGGGTATCTGGTAGCCCAGTGGTTAGGATGTTGCCCCTGTACTTAGAAAGTTGTGGGTTTGAATCCCAACACTGCTTGTGGCAGCACTAAGGTACTCTTGAGCAAGATGCACACTGATCCCTGGGCGCCGTGTCCTTGGCTGCTCACTGCTTACTACAAATGTAAATAATCCTTAAATGTGCAGGCACTAAGACAGGCCTATTCAACTAGCGGCCCACAGGCCGGATCTGGCCCTTTTGAATTTGTTATGGCCCACAAGGCTGGCAGTAAATCAGTGTGTGATTCGTGATATAATACAATTATGGATTTTGGAACATGATTGGCTGGTTGTCCTCCGCTACTTTCGTCAAGATTGGTTATCTGCCGTGTTGTATAAAATTAGCCAATCTGAGCTCAGAAGTAGCATATTATTAGCCAATCGCAGCTGAAAGAGGCGGGATAGTCAGAAAATGGGTGTGTTTAAAAAAAAAAAGAAGCAGAACAGAGCTGGCAGTAACAAAAGAGAATCCGGTCACACACACACACACACATAACCAAAACGAGGGTAAAACCTCTGTAGTTTTAGCTCGGTGATGTATCTACTCTAACGACTTAAGCGGTCAGAGTTCTCGTTTAGAACCAGACAGCATTAAAACGGCTATGTTTGACCGTTAAAGCGGCTCTAACACTGGAGCCAGCACTGGATTGGCCATCGAGCCGATGGTTAATTTGGCCCGTCAAAGTTGAATAGCCCTGCACTCAGGGCTGCAGCATCAATTCAACTGCATCTGCTAAAATAAATGAACGATAAAAATGATGGTGTAGATTGAAGTTTAGATTTTTATGATTTTGTTTATTTTTTAGTCTACATTGTTGTGTTATACACTTTCAATTAAAGCTGAATTTTCATCACAGCAAAGCAAGCCATTGCCTTTGCCAACCGTTGGCATATTTGGTTGTCCTTGGATGTTTTAGTATTTATCAGTCATTCTCCCGATCATACAGTTCTGTATAAAACGATTGAGCAAGAATAAAAGTCATAAAAACTGGAGCATTTTTATCAAGAAGCTTATTCAGTTCATAGCAGCTCCATCCATTCACCCTGAAGTTTTAAGGAGTGTCTTGCTTTTTGTGTGAGGCACAATATAGGGCCTCCAATCAGAAAAGAGGCACTTAAGTTTAAAGTTTTAAATGCACAATAAGCAAGTCTATTTAATCTTAAGAAATACAGTTTTGAAAATGCTAAAACTTAATTATGTCTGTGTTTACATAAAAGCATAAAAGTGCCATTTCCCTAAACATCTAGTGCTAAGAAATGGAGACCTGTGGTTAACAGACAGCTGCTATGGTTCATGGTCAGTTTTTATTGCATCTGGGCAGATAAATGCAAGGTCAGCTGTGTGTGGTGTTTAAATATTAAAACTAAATTATAGCACCTACAATAATGGGAGCCAAACAGTTAACCTGTTAAGTGTTATTAGTACTATTAGTGTTATTAGTACTATTAGTGTTATTAGTACTATTAGTAGCCATTAGTTGTAAGTAATGTTTGATCCGTTTCTCCAGAATATTCAATGCAAAATGTACAATTCAGCTGATAATAGTGTTATTTTGAGACTTGCAGGCTTCCTGTCATTGAGACAAGCCAAGGCCAGGCAGAGATTGACGTGGCAATGAAGTGGCAAATGCTATAATATTAATTAACTGAAAGTGAAAAGTGTAACAAGGACGCAGCAGGTTACACTAGTGCACTCTCACCCAACACACACTTCACACACTCATTACTCCAAAACTCTGAGAATACTTTGTGCCTGCCGTGACCATAACGCCATAAACGACTCCAGATAATCAGTTGATTCTTGCTGCACTTTGTCCCCTCACGCATGATTTACTCTCACTTTTACCCTACTGCTTATTTTCCTTTTTCGCTGCATTTCTCAATAAAGCAGCTGTTCCTATTAGGATCTGTTAATATAATTATTGTTATTATTATTATTATTATTATTATTATTATTATTATTATTATTATTATTGGATGATTAATGCGCTGTAAACACTTATGATTATCATCCACTTTTTAATGTGAATTTTTTTTATAATTTTAAGTAACAAAAAATGATGCATTTCACTGTGTGTTGTACTTGTATGACTACACATGTGAGAGATAAAGAATCTTGAATCTTAAATTACCGTCTGAAATATATTTGAACAAGATTGGATAACACATAATCTCAGAGAAACTTTGGTTTTATTTTTTCAGGTTGTTTGTGACATTTTTCACAGCAGGCTTATCTCTAAGACCAATAAACAAAGGAACAAAAGCACAAAATGAACAAAGTGTAGTTAGCCCAATATATCAGTGCACACCGTTTTAATAAAGTTCAAGCCATTTTAAGTCAATCAATTTTACGTATTTGTGAGGCTCACTGCTGCTTAAAGGTTTAGTTCAACCAAAAATTAAAATTCTGTCATTAATTATCTATAAATGAAGGTATTTTGGATTTAATCCAAGAGCTTTCTGATCCTCCCATAGATAAATGGCGTGGGGGGGACAGAGGGCAATGGGCTCGGGGAAGGCGCCACGCGCTGCGCTTTCAGACGGGAGGCGGAACGGTGGGCGAACGGGACGGCCGCTCCCCCAACCGAGGCTCGGGCCCAGCCCCACTTCGCACCCCGGCCCGACCAACCCACCCAACCCTTAGAGCCAATCCTTATCCCAAAGTTACGAATCTGACTTCCCATACCTACATTGTTCCAACATGGCGCTTTCCAGGGCTTGGGCCCATATCTCGGGGTGAACCCATTCCTGGGCGCTCTGCCCTTCACAAAGAAAAGAGAACTCTTCTCGGGTCCCCGCTAGCATCTCCGGGTTCGTTTGCACTACCGCACTGGACGCTTGGCGGCACCTATCTCTGCCACTCCGGGTTCGGGGATCTGAACCCTTTCGATCGGCTGGGGAAAACGGAGGCTGCCCCACCCTTCCGAACGCCGTTCGTCCAACCCTTAGGACTGACTGACCTGTGTTCAACTGCTGTTCACATGGAACCCTTCTCCACTTCGGCCTTCAAAGCTCTCGTTTGAATATTTGCTACTACCACCAAGATCTGCACCCGCGGCTTATGCTCGAGCTCTCAAGGCTTTCCGTTCTGCCAGAGACGGCCGGGTATGGGCACGTTTTCTAGCTCACTGACGTTGACAAGATTATACCCTTAGGTTTTGAAATTTGGTACCGAACGAAAATGATTTTTCCGATACTTGATAGTATCGAGACGATTCGGTCGGTGCTTAAAAAGTATCAAACTTGATACCCAGCCCTGTTCAAATGTGATTACAATAATATTAATGACGTTTTCTTGTTTATTAGCAACCAAAATATCAGTTTATAAAGCAACTTAAGATATATGTTATGAACAGAATTGGCGAGTGATGTAACTACAAATTCAATAAGAAGAAGTAGGCCCAATAAAACAATGCTTTTTCATTGCATTTCTGTATTCTTCATTGCAGTAAGGCCGCTTCTATCATTGTTTAACACGATCTGTTATTAGTGTATGATTACTGCACTGTTAACACTTTTACATGTCATTTTGTGAGTTATTAGTCTTCTGACCTAACACAAAAGCCCAAAGCAGTAAATGTTCATGCACTGTATGTTCAAAAGTAACCAAACATCCCTCATTTCAGTTACTTTTAGATAAACCAATTACAGACTTGCATTATCATATGGTCCCCATTTCCATCTAGAGGGATGTGAAGCTCCCTTGCATAAATTTGAGTATTTGAGCAAATTTTGACATAGTGTAAACTAAGGCTGCACAATATATCGCAAATATACCGTCATCGTGATATCAACATGTGCAATATCCATATCGCCAAAGACTGACTGAACTGCAATAAATGGAGTTTTTCCAAAACTCTTCACCCAGAGCCACAGAGAAGAGGGCAAAAACAATCACTGGGCAGTTACTTCATCTTCTGTGCTGCTGTTATATTTTTCTGGCCAAGAACTGTTGTTCAATGGTTCAAATGTTCAATGGTTCAAATGTTTTATGGGAGGCATTAAATGCTCTGTTTAAGTATATTCTTAAAAAAAACATGTTGGAATGGAAATATTGCATTTCATTTTCCAAAGCAGAAAAACATTAACACAGTAAAGTCTCACTTATCACATGTGATATTTCCATCGTAACACTCAACATTATCGCAGATCGCATGTTTTCCTAATAGCGTGCAGCCCTAGTGTAAAGGCTTCCCAGCAGAGTAGAGGCTATCACTTCAGTTAAGGATGAATGTGAGTTACAGGTAAGATGATGAAACTGTGCCTCACCTTATCAAAGAAAACTGAACCGTAGCCAGTCGAAGACGGTATTTCTGGATGTGGATCTTGAACATGCCATGATGATTAATGATCTTATAATAGGTGCTTGTGCTTTTTCATGCATCATAAATGAACCTACAGTCCTGATCTCTGTATCAGTCTGTTTGAGTGCTACAGCTTCTGACGCACTAAATGTCGTCAGAATTTTCTAGACACCTGTTCATCCAACACAGTCAAGGTTATAAAAACATCTTTTACTGCAGTAACAGCCTCTACTCCTCTGGGAAGGCTTTACCCTAGATGGCGGAACATTGCTGTGAGGATTTGATTGCATTCGGCCATGACAGCAAGTATTATTGTTGCATAATTAGTTCTGGATCACAAACATGACTCCATTTCAGATCAGAGGTAGTGAATGGAGCCCCTTCACTATAGAGAACACAATTCCACTTCTCCACTGTTCACCCTCCAGCTGATGCTTTTCAGCGTGACCTCATGCAGTTTCTCTATAGCTTTTCTCTTGTTTGCTTTATTATGCAGTGCTTTATTGTAAACATAAAGCATTTGGACACATCATTCCAACAGTTAGCATAATCCTTGGTTAAACGACATGCTTTTTACATTTTCTAACTGAATATAATGACATGCTCCATAGGGAACACACTTCTGTACATTTGAATACAGATTTTTTTCCTGAATTTTACAAAAGTTAAAGGTTGACACATTTTCTTTTTCCCAGTATGTTAAACATATTATGGGTTTATATATGCGTGCTTATTTTCACATGTAATTTGATCACATTTGGCTATAGAATGGATATCATTTTTTAAAATACGTAGTATAATTAATGTTACAATAACTGTAATATTTTAAACTGCAGTGTTCTCCAGAGCTGCGGAGGAGCCTTAGAGGCTGTAAGTGTTATTCAGTCTCATTCAAATGCATTTATTTTTTCATTCAGAACCTCCTGAAGTGAAGGAACTAAGGCTTGTATTGATTGTGGTGGCAGCTGTTAACACTGCCTTAGTAACCAGAGGAGGAGGCAGGCTTTACCAGCTCAAGGGTTAGTGGACACAGTGTGCTACCATGGTAACGTATCATTTGTCCAGCTCGACCATGCAGGTTATAAACGTGTTTGATACATTACTCCTAATGAGGAAGGCACTGGAGAGCTGTGGAGGAATGTGAAAGGTATCATTATGGTGTTCTACAGGGTGCTTTTCTGATGTCATCACTACGGCATGTAACATAATTAGGGCCTGTTTAATTGGATTTAATGCAGCAATGTTTGTATTCCTTGTTCTTCCTTCACTTGGTGAATGGGTTAAATGTAGAGACGGAATTTCACACTTCTGACACCGTGCTGTGCTGTGGTGTGTTCATTTGTGATGATAAGGGGCCACTTTACTTTTGATGGTATTCTTAACTGTGGCATTGCAAGTTGCATTTTAAGTTTGTGGCACAAGTATTGTGATACTATGTTAATCTCACTGTGTCTGTGTCTCTAGCAAGATTCTTTCAAGCATCTATTCTTCACTAATGGGCAGAATAGATGTACTGTTGGATTATTTGATGTTGAATTGTTCTGTTGGTGAATAATTGCACCAGTAAACACTAAATTGCACAAAATGTAATTGATATAGAATTTAATTAAACAAGAAGTAGTAATAAATGATTCTCTCACTCTCTCTCTCTATCTCTCTCTCGCTCTCTCTGTCTCACTCTCTCTCTCTCTCTCGCTCTCTCTGTCTCGCGCTCTCTCTCGCTTGCTCTCTCTCGCTTGCTCTCTCTCTCTGCCAGTGTTCATTATGAGTTTAGAGTGTGAGGCGCGCTCTCCGCTAGACGACTCCTCCGGGTTGGAGGAAACCTTCAGGGAGGACCTGGAGGATGATGACGAGCCAAAAGTGTGTCAAGTGTGTGGAGACAAAGCTACAGGATATCACTTTACCGCCATGACCTGTGAGGGCTGCAAGGGCTTCTTCAGGTTTGCTTACACACACACACACACACACACACACACACACACACACACACGCACAGATTTAACAGTGCAATGTGAAGACAGATAAGGGGTCATGAATCTCTCTCATAGTTACACTGATCAGCCATGACATTAAAACCAGCTGCCTAGTATTGTCTAGCCCACCCCGGTTCCATCAAAACTGTAAATGGTCAAGACATGGACTCCACTAACTCTAAAGGTGAGGTGTGATATCGTCACCAAGACATTAGCAAGACCTGAATCGGACTAGTTTGTTCAGCACGTCCCACAGCCACTTGATTAGATTGAGATCTGGGGAATTTCAACACCTCAAAATCATTCGCTTTTTTTTAAATTTTTTTTTTTTAGGTGGTTTAGCGTTAATGTGCTGCGTTAGCGCAAGACTCTTAGTGGGTGATAAAAAAAAATCGCCGTTAATCTATCTGGGTTGGAGGCTGGGTTTATACTACACAAGCTATGATGACTTTCATCTTGATATTTTAGCGCAGATGTATTCCTAGCCGAATTGCACTGTAGGGGGCGAGAACGAGTCTTCGTACGTGTGTGTATTTCTACTGTGAAAGAGGGACGTCACTAGGACGGAAAGACAAGGGGGGCTTAGTCCCCTGGGTTGTAGGAAGGAGTTAGCTTGTATAGAGGGCTGAATACTTTTCACCAAACCTTTCCTTTCTCCTGGGTCCTAATGCCCGCCTGCTACCGTCAGCAACTTCAACAGCCTGTACATCATTTTAATTCAATAATGATAATTATTTTTAATTTCAATTTATAGTCTTGTTTCTATTTGTAAAGTGCGTATCTGCGCTCAGTGATATATTGTATGAAATGTTTGGATACATAATTTAAAAATAGTAGAATAATGACTATATATTTAGGGTGGCTTGGGATCATTTTGGGGGGCTTCATGTAAATGTAATTAAATGTAAATTAAAAAAATCAACATTCACTGTCAGTGTCACATAAATGTTAGAATCATAATTGTCAGAACTGATGTTGGCTGGATGTGGTTTGGCTGGGCTTGGGCTCCACTTTCAACCTAACAGTGATTCTGTCATGTAAAAACCCCCAGCAAAAACAGGGTGTACCTGAGACACTTACAGCGCAGTGATTGAAAAGTGTACATATCTGATGAACATCAGTGTACGGTATTTGTAACAGGTGGCGATCAGTAGGTAGGTGACACCCAAAGGAGGGTGATTCTCTATTCAGATACATAAATTCATGGTTCTTTGTAGTTCTAAAAGAAGAATTTTCAGAGCTGAATGCAGAAACTGTTTATATTCTGAAAGCAGATGCGTCTTAATATGGTCTCCAGCTGCTGTGTTTCCTTATGAAAGTATTTACTGTGTCTACAGGCCTGCCTTTTGGGGAAATAGTCTATGGAATTTTTACCAGCTGGGAGCTCGGCGCAGTAGTTTGTCTAGTAATGCGCTAAATAGAGTGTTTGCCCCCTGTTACTCATTACCTACCACTCACAAGACAATGCACAGATGGTGGGCATGGATAGTATTCATAATGTCAGCAGCGTGGGCTGGAAAGCAGCAAACTGAAACGTACCCACAGAAGCAAATTATCCATGCTAATGTGTTTTGGACGTTGGCAATATTTTACAGTAATTTACAGCTCCAGAACAATGCTGGATTCCTTTCTTCCTTGTGTTCCAAATATCAAAATGTGCAAAGGCACACACACACACACACACACACACACACACACACACACACACACACAGACATACACGCATTCACCCATACATACACCCTGACACATTAACATGAAGAAACCACTCTCTCACACATACAGAATATAGTAGATAATAAACAAGTACTGTTTACGTGCTCAATTAAAATTTCACAATAAAAGGATAATGTTTAATGTTTGTGTTGTATGTTTTTTCTGAAATGTTGAATAGAAATGGGTTATTACTGGCAAACTTATCAGTAAAACATGATAAATGCTGGAGGCAATCTAATTTTTCACACTATTATTGATTTTTATATTAATTTTAATACTTCAATAACTCTTATAAAATTGTTTTGCTCCGCTAGTCCTGTGCATTTTTACAGGATTCAAATGATCTGGCCACTAAGAGGAGGTCAGATCTTTCAGAATGCTGAATGATGATCATGCAGTAGGTGATGCTGTAGAAGACATGGCTGCGCAGCTTGAGAATGGAGTTATAATAAAACTAATATCCAGAATTCATTTCTTTCACAAGATTCCATATAGAAAAAGATTCCATATAGAAAAAATAATGAACAAATAAAACGGGCTAAAGTGCCAGTCCTAACCATTCATATGTGCGTGTTTAGTTGCAACAGTAGCCCACTTTGAATTCACAACTTTTAAGAAGTCTTGAAAAAGCAATGCATTTACAAACGATCCCCACTCACTCAGTCCAGACTGATTTTTGAAAGATTTGTTTTTTCTTTTGTAAGTCTTAAAGATCTTTTGTAAGTCTTAAAGACACAGTAAGAATAACTGAACTACTGCAGAACAACTTTCATTGATTTTAATTGGCTTGCAGTGGCCCATATTCTGAGCTAAGCTAATATAACAGGCTCCATTAATATTCAGTGACAGAAATTCATTTTACATTTTTGCCAAAAGAAACCAAGCTTCAGATGTCACAAAAAGAATGAATGAAAATGTTGTTTGTTTTTACTCTTTTTTATATTTATATTTATTTATATTTATGTCTTAAATTGGAAAAAGTAGTATATCATTTTATACATATATAATGATACCATCATATATATGTGTGTGTGTGTGTGTGTGTGTGTGTGTGTGTGTGTGTGTGTGTGTGTGTATAATGCAAATATTGAATTTATCCTGTTAAAATACTTTGTTTAACAATAACTGTCCAATCTAACAAAAGTGTTGTTATCCAGTTTATTATATATTTTTTTCAAACCACTATAAATCAACCTGCTCTTTTTTCATGCTACAAATAAATTTTTTTCTTTCTTTTTCTGGCTTTCTTTTTGAGGCTAGAGTGCATGCAGTAACAAACAGCTAAATAATAAAACAGAATAACATGAAATACATTCATTTATGTTAAATCTAAACAACATAAAAGATTAAGATTTAACCACCTGCATAAAAATTGCCAATTATTTCAATCTTAAATTCAATTGAAGATCCAGTCTCTGATTGTATGTATAATATTTCTAAACTTCTAAATATTGGCAGTGAAACATGTTGTCTCTGTAGCATCTCTTCTCTCTCTCTCTCTCTCTCTCTCTCTCTCTCTCTCTCTCTCCACTTTGCTGTTGTAT